>PUQB01000062.1:501479-538721 GCA_003024785.1 Selaginella tamariscina | reverse complement strand
AAGGTGGCGAGAGGAGATTGAAATGACATCACTGAGCAGACGACATAGAAGCTAGTAGTGATGTGGAAAGTGCAAACCCCACACTTTGTTGGACAAAGGAACCAAAAACCTAAAGCATACTTTGATTGCTGCAAGGATCTTCAAAAACTAATGATGGTTCTCATTACTCCAGATGCGTCATATAATCAGCCTATTTGGATGGGTCAAATTATCGACACACCTGAAGTAATCACAAAAAATAGTATTGTTAAGGTTGCATGGTTCAAACCACAAAAAAGGCGACACGAGAAGGAGAAGCGAAAGATATAATGGATGCCTAGAGAAAACATGGTCTCCCAATCAAAAAGACCCAGCATGTTTTATAAATGTTAAATCCATTCGATATGGGTGGATGTCAAGAAGCGTTGATAAAGTCACGATTAACAAAACTGCAAGGGAATGTATGTTTTCTGAAGCTTAAAGCAATTACAAAATTATAAAATATCATATATTAATATTCATAATTATTATAAACTCTTTAATAATAGTACAAATTGTATACTTAACTATATAAATTTAAAAAATGATATGGAAGATTGACTATATTATTATAGGATTTTATATATATATTATTACTACTACAAATTTTTAATTTAATGTTATATTTAAATATTAATATTTTAATAACAACATCAATATTTATATAATGTACCTCTTATGCTCTTCCTTAATTGTTATATTAGGCAATATATTATATAATTTAATACATTCTACTTTTTTAATGTTATTAATTTTTTTTCAATGAATGCTATAATTTATTAAAGGGTAGAATACAAAATAGAATATTCTAAAGAATATTCTCTTTTCAAACATATATTCTAAAAGAATATTCCTTTAATATTAGAAAATGCTAATTAATAGCTAAAATTGCTAATTATTAGGAAATGGGACTATAGCCATGCCCATTTTAGTTACAACTTGCATCCAGCCATGAGTCTTATTTTCCATCTTTTTACAAAACAAAATAAATACATATATATATATATATATATATATATAGTATAATGTAAAATATGGTAAATATATGAATTAAATTTACAATAGTCGTAACATTTATATATATCCTGCCTATGTACTTTGTGTGCATTTTTGAAATTAATGTAACTGCTATATGGATATGTTTTATATATATATATATATATATAATATTTATATATTATGTTAATATGTGTAGTTTATTATTATTATTATAAGATACATTTATATGTAAAAACTCATGATGTATTTACTTTAATGTACTTTACATATTTTGTTCTTCGTAACATCGTAATGTCTTACATATCCCATTTAAATCAACGCACACGCACACGCACACGCACACATCTATGTTTTAGAAAAAGGTGTGGGAGAGACACACTAACATTTTCTTTGTGTAAAACATATTTATGTGCTCAAAACATTTTATTTATATGAATATATGTCACTTAACCAATGTTAAGATTGTAGTGTAGTGAATTAGCACATTAGACTTTTGGATCCAAATTTCATTGCTATTATGGTTGTTTCAAATACATATAGACTTTGTTTTTAAATATACTACATTTATATTTAAAAACAAGTAGATATAGATATGTATTTTCTATATCTACTTTGTTTTTAAATAATACACCAACATACACATGGTGTAGGTTAATTTGCTTTTATAAAATGTTTTAAAAACATGAAAAAAACATTTATAGTACCCATCTCACCATTAATGAACTTAATTATTTAATAATAATTTATTATTTATTTAATTAATTATATTTAATATGTTAAGTTTATTTATGAGTTTATTTTGAAGTTGGACCCTTAATGTAATTAGAATTTCATAGGTTTATTTAAATTGTAACGCTCCTAACACACGTGTATAGACACTCACACAAGGTCTGCTAACTCAAACCTCTCAACCAAATAACACGTGGTGTTCTCCCCTGAGCAATACACAAACTTAATATCGTGTGATTAACACACTAGTACATATATCGATACTTAACTTCTTCATTATATTCTTTAAGTTACACCATTAATGCAGCTATTATCTTTAACATGGTAATTTCATGTTTGAATTTAATTATTTATTATTTTTAACATGGTGAATTTATTTTTTGTGTCTCTGGAGTCTTAACTTAATTGTTATTTTTAATATTAATTGTGAAATAGTGAATTTAAGATAATCGTAAGATATGAACCGTTGGATGAAACATTCATGACAGACAAACACACGTAATATAGACTTTAACATGGTGACCTAATTGTTATTCTTTATTTAATGAATTATATTTATATTTACTCACGAATTCGTTTTAAATTAAATTTTTTCTTAATTGTTATTTTTAACCTAATAAATTTTTTTTAAATTCTTAACTTAAAAATATTTATACATAGGATGACCTTTGATGGGTATCGATGATGACACTTACGATGGTGGCACTTAAAATAGTGTTAAAATAAAATTTATAATAGACGATGGTGGCACTTAAAACAGTGTTAAAATAAAATTTAAGCCGTTAATGAGACACTTAATGAAACGATTAGATGGTGACACTTAAAATGATTTAAATAAAATTTAAAATGGTTGTTGGCGGGGGCATTTATAAAAATTTATTATATAAGATTATAGTATAAACTTTAAATTTAAGTTTTCTAATTAGGGTTAGGGCAAGCCTGTTAGTAATTACATTAGTTAATATAATCGCATGTCTTTAATGGGAACAACATATGTATACTATATTTTTCTCTCTCTCTCTCACGCACACACACCAATATATAATAGTGTGTTTTAATTATGTTTGAGATTAGAGCGTTTGCATGGCCAGTGGTACTTATTAACATGGTTAGTTCTCTCGATGTGTGTGTATATGTATTTGTTTGCGTATATACACACACAGACACGTATCTGTATATGTATATACTTTATATATATGTGTATTTGTTACTTGCTAGTTTGGGAATGCAAGATTCTAGGAGTCCTTTAAAGGTATTAGCTGTTTGTAGTGCTGTTAATACTACTGGTGAAATAGTAGTTCTTCGATATGGTATTGCCGGTGCTGCATGGGCAACTATGGTGGAGATTAAGTATAATATTAAGCTACATTATATTTAATAGAATATTTAAAAAGATCAAACGTTTTAAATTCAACAGCCTCTGTTTTGTTTTATAAATAACACATAATTTACATAATAAGACAGAAATAAATATGAACAAATAGTCACACACAAAAGATGCAATAATTAATATTATTTGATATGGGATTATACATTTTATTAAATATGATTATTTAAATTTATGAGATGTTTTTCTTATACTTACGTTGCAGGATTTTTAATGTTAAAATCACTGCAAGACAAAGGTTCCGACCTTTTGCATTACGCATGGAAGGCTTAATTAATTACGATAAATATATATTTTAGAGAAAACTATCCATTATTTGTGTGTGTTTGTGTATATGTTTATATATGGGTGTGCGTATATACATATTCACGCATACAGTGTGTGTATTAGTCTATATGTGTGCACACACATAGGGTGTGTATGCATGTGTGTATCTCTATAATCCAATTTTACGTAGTAAAATTTTTATATATTTATCACTACTTTAATATACATAATGTTTTACAGTCCTGAGCTTCTTTATAGAAAACGATAAACTTAATGTAATCATTAAATATTAATATTAATATTTTATATTTATTTTATTTATTTTATATATATTTTAATTTAGTTAATTACTGGCACAGAATTTATTTAAGACCCTGGTTGTATCTGGAGCAGTTCCCGGGTTCGACCACGCATGGACATAAAAATTCACATACATCTAGTTGTTTAATATTGTGTATCGTAGAAGTCCAATTTTCTTTCTTTTTCTTTCTTTTTTTTTTTGGTTTTAAACACGGTAAGAAGGTATTATTCTATTGATTTATGATCATGTATTATTCAGCCAACTAAATTTAATTATGTGAAAATTAAAATACTGAACATAAAATTTAGTTCCATTAAGTTGCAGCATGATTCACTATATGAGTGGTTGAAATCCCGTTAACTTATGAAAGATCCAAGGTAGAAAGATACATATTGTATGTATATATGCTACCACAATAACACATATGATTTTAATAAGGTTAAATGCCCGTGTGTATGTATGTTCACATATAAGGATGCATCGCCTGTCTTGTTAAGTATGATCTTAATAAGTTTAATTCCTAAATGCATAAGTTTATAAATCATGGGGCAATCACTTAAAAACAAGTCTTAAGAGTCTTTAATTAATGATACTTTGAATATATTTTAAACGTGATATATACAATTATTTAGGTTTTAGTTTTTTATTAAAATATATGTAATATAAAGTTACATATGTATATTTATATTCTTCGTAAATTAATTAACTTATAAAGTTAGCATTTCATTTGCTATAAACTTTTATTATTTATAATTCAAATTTGGAGTAATTTATAATTCATAAATTATATGTAAATAGAATATAATTCTTTTTTATAGTGCTTTATTTTAATAAGTATTATCAAATAGTAATGTTTTTATATAGAAATGCACGTGTACATAAATACATATATATGTAAATAAAATTATAAATACACGTGTGTGCACTTGATCATGGATTTACTAAATATTATAAATTTTGAATATACTTTCTAGATTCTATTTATAGTTCACATGTCAATCCGGACCGTTCATATTCTAGATTATTCTAAGAATATTTATTTAATTAATAAGGATAAATCTTTAGTGTGAGAACCCCGAGACACAACACAGTAAATATACGAAAAGACAGAAAACTCAGATATCCTTTGTATTCAAGGTCAGGGTTTATATATACAAAGGAAAAGGTATATTCTAGCTATATTTGGACTATCTATCAAGGATTTAGCCAGACCATAAATATCTCTAGTAACTTCTAGAAACTTCTAGAATATACCATGGTAATTACCTTACATTATCCCCCCCGTAAGAAAAACTTCTTCAGTCGTAAAACGTGAGCAACCAAAGGTGCTTCTCGAGACTCAACATCTTGCACATGGTAAACTTGAGGGCCAACTTGACGAAGAATCTTATAAGGACCAGCCATTTCCACAAGAAACCTGGAGTGAGTCCTTTTTGATGAAGTTCCGGAAAATGTACAAGAACAAGGTCACCAATAGCAAACTGAGGAGGTGGCCGATGACGAGAATTATAATCCTGTTGTTGTTGAACTTGTGCCCGACCTAAATGTTCTGCTGAGGTAGCATGCAATAAAGGAAGAGCTCGATCTAAGTAAGTCGCCCAATATCGAGCTTCAGCATACTTAGGTTTGTGAGAAGCCAAACCAACTTCTGGAGGCATTCGAGGGTCTCGCCCATACAATGCTTTGAATGGAGACATGCCAATGGAACTTTGAATGCCAGTGTTGTATGCAAATTCTAAGTATCTCAAATACCAATCCCAATCATTCTGAGTAGGATTTACATACTTAGAAATCATACCTTTAAAAGTCCGATTCAAACGCTCGACTAATCCATCTGTTTGTGGATGAAAGGGAGATGTGAAAGATTGTTGAATTCCCATCCGTGAAGTCAAAACCTTCAAAACTTCAGCAATAAAGGCAGGTCCATTATCTGATAAAATCCGTTCTGGACATGAATGGCGCAAAATTACCCGAGTGAGTAGAAAATCAGCAACACTATGGGCCGTGGCATCTGGTAAAGCTCCAACCTCCACCCAACGTGTCAAATAATCTGTTAAAACCACAACATATCGGTTGCCTGCAGCTGAAGGTGGAAAAGGACCAATTAAATCCCATGCAACAAGTTCAAATGGCCGTTCCACCTGTATAGACTCTAAAGCACCAGTTGATCGTGAGGAGTTCCGAGTCTGACACAATGAACAACTTCGTACGTACTGGATCACATCTTGTCGCATATTCGGCCAGTAAAAAGAACGTTGTAAGCTGTCCAAAGTTCTTCGATAACCAAAATGTCCGCCAGAAAGTGGTGAATCATGATATGCTGCAAGATACCTAGGAACAAAAGTGGTTGGAATTGCCAAACGTAGTGAAGTTGTAACATCTGTGCCAATAAAATAAACCACACCGTCATGTATGCGAAATTGTGCCACAAATGAAGAAAAACGAGAGTTGGATGGTTGAGAAGGATTGGTTAGTGCCAAACGAATAGGTTGAATCCAAGCATCTGTTTCCTGAGCCCTTGAGACCTCTGCAAGAGATGGAATTGTAAGATCCAATTGATTGGCCATAACTGCACAAGGAGCCCTAGAAAGAGCATCAGCATCCACCATACTATCCCCGGGACGATGTTTGACCTCAAAGTCATACATTTGGAGCCGAAGTGCCCATCTGGCAGATCGTCCAAGCAACTTCTTATTCTTCAATAAGGCAGAAACAGCTGCATGATCACACTCCAAAAGCGTATGAGATCCATGGAGATATACATGAAGACGCTCAAAAGCCCACACTGCAGCTAAGCACTCAAGATCTGAAGCACAATAGTTGTTTTCAGGGCCTTGCAATGCCCTACTCACATATGCAATGGGATGTCGAACGGACTCATCACATACCTCAGTCTGCATTAGGACTCCACCAATACCTACGAAGAAGCATCCGTTCGTAATATAAAAGGACGAGAAAAATCCGGATAATGAAGCACCGGAGGGGACGTCAAATACTTTCGTAGCTTACAAAAAGAATCTTCACAATCGTCAGTCCACACAAAAGGAACATCCTCATGCAACAAAGCTCGCAAAGGAGCATTGACATCAGCCAAACGAGGTATAAAACGTCCTAAATATGTGACCTTACCAAGAAATCGTCGTAAAGACCGTACATCTGTTGGACGAGGAAATTTCGCCACAGCCTCCACCTTGGATGGATCCACACGTAACCCCTCACGAGAAACCATGTACCCCAAATACGTAGTTTCAACTGTGCCAAAAACACACTTGGGCTTCTTCAACTTGAGCCCATACTCCCGTAAACGATCAAACACACGAGCTACTTCCTTGAGATGATCTTCCCAAGATCCCTGAGTATGAACCAGAATGTCATCCAAGTACTTTGCAACTGTCTCCAGAAACTCATCATTAAAAACTTCATCCATCATGCGCTGAAATGTGGCAGGAGCAGATACTAAACCAAAAGGCATAACAAGGAACTCATATAAACCAAAAGGAGTTCGGAATGCTGTTTTGGGAATGTCTTCGGGAGCCATAGGAATTTGCCAATAACCTGAAGCAAGATCCAATTTAGTAAACCAACGACTCTTACCCAATTGATCTAACAAATCCTGTGTGTTCGGCAAGGGATAGCTATCTGGTTCTGTAACAGCATTGACGGGACGGTAATCCACCGTGAACCGCTTAGATCCATCAGGTTTATCCACCAAATGGGGCTCCGATGCCCATGGACTGAAAGAACGGCGAGCCAGCTTCTTCTCCAGCAACTCTGACACACATTTTCGTATAATGGCCAATTCTTTTGGAGATCGCCTTCGAACAGCAGCTTTAGAAGGTAAAGCGTCCCCTGTTCGAATGTGGTGTTGTGTTCGAACCTTAGCAGTGGGGGTGATATCTGTAGAGAAAAGATCTGAATATTTCTTCAATAATTGTTGTACCTGAAACTCTCGCTGAGAAGAAGTTGGTTCAGTTGCCACATGTACATTTCCAGAGTTCCTTGACACTGAGGACACCATTGCTGAAACATCTAGCTCATGCATGATGGCACTTGACAAAATTGCTCCACATCGCTTGAGAGGGAGTTTATCCAAAAGAAAAGGTGAATGACCTGGAAGTATTAACCGTCGAGGCCCAAATTGGCAACTTGCCTTACATGCATCCAACCAAGTACACCCAAGAATAATATCAAAAATCTGGTGTGAGAATACATGGAGTTGCAACTCGTCTGCATAAGTCCCAAACTGCAAAGGTACTTGAGCAAGTGTAGACGAAGCAGCTCGAGTACATCCATCGCCATACAACACATGTAAAGCTTCCTTGCTTGGCACCGTTGTCAAAGCACAACGTGTAACCACATTAGCAGAAATCGAAGAAATACTAGAACCTGTATCAATAAGAATAGTTACAGGGGTACCATGTATGAAACCTTGTAGTGTAAATGGAGATAACCCTTTATGAGGAGTTCGCGAAGCTTGAGGTGAAAAAGAAAGAAAAGATGAAGGACTAGGAGATGAAGGAAAAGTGTTAGGTGCCTTCGTACCCAACACACCTACTCGTTTCCCGCCTCCACAGGAGCAACATCCACAACAGCAACCGGTTGATTCTGACCTGGACGCCAACCTGGATATGGTGGTCGCCAATCGGGAAACCGCCGACAATGTTGGTAAGTGTGACCAAGTACACCACAAGCCCAACAAGACAATCGTCGTCGTCCTTGTCCTTGACCACGACCAGCACCATTAATGCGAGCAGCTTCTACCTCCATAGGCACAGGACCAGCAGGCGCATTGAAAGTTGGAGGAGTGATGGCCTCTGGAATGGGTAATTGTACTCTTGGAGCCGCTTCAAAACGTTGTGCACGAGTGAAAGCCTCTTCCAAAGTGACAGGTCCCAGTGCCCGAACATAACCAACAAGATCCGGTCGAAGAGCAGGCCATAACATTCCTAATTTGCTACGCTCGGACATGGTGGGATCCGCCCGCATCAAGAGATCACGAAACTTTATAGCAAACTGCATGACAGATTCATTTGGTGCTTGCTTCAAACTATGAAGTTGTTGAAACGCATCGTCAGAATCTTCTGTTTTCCCAAAAGCCAATTTAAATTCCGCTTGAAGGGTGAACCAATATTGCTCATCTGTGTGAGTAAACCTGTTGGTGGTGGACGACTATTATACCATTGGAGAGAACATCTAAAAGAAGTTGGAAACTCGCGAAGGCAATGTGTAGCTGTCCATCCCATGATATGTGGCAATATTGATGAAATGAGCCAACCAATGGTGAACATCTGCACCCGGTGCACCTCGAAAAGGTTGAGGTCGTACACGTGGGTTTGATTGAGGAGTAGGAGTTAGAACTGGAACTTGCAAGTGTTGAAGGAGCTGTTCATGCTGGTGTGTGATGCGAATTAGTTGTTCCAAAAGTTGTTGCTCCATAAGAATCGTATGAAAGGAAACAAAGAAAACAAAGAAAAGAAGAAAAAAAAAGGAAAGATTGAAAAGAGATAAAAGAAAAGAAGATCAAAAGAAACTTCTCACAAATTGCCCGACTTCTCCACCAGTGTGAGAACCCCGAGACACAACACAGTAAATATACGAAAAGACAGAAAACTCAGATATCCTTTGTATTCAAGGTCAGGGTTTATATATACAAAGGAAAAGGTATATTCTAGCTATATTTGGACTATCTTATCAAGGATTTAGCCAGACCATAAATATCTCTAGTAACTTCTAGAAACTTCTAGAATATACCATGGTAATTACCTTACATTAGTAATAAAATGTAAGATATTTATGTACACAAACACACACGTGTGTGTGTGTGTATACAGACCACCATCATTATTTAATTATTTAGACGGTAAAACTAAAGCACTATAATATATAAAGTACATATAATGCATTTATAATAAACAGTATTATAAATTCAAACGAACTAAAATATTAGTTTTACAACTAACATTAAATATTAAAAATACTTATATATACGTTAATATTTTAGCTTTTTTTTTTTATTTTCTTAAGGAAATATAAAATGGTTTGCTTGTGACATAAATATGAATGCTAGAATGAATTTTATGCCTTTTATTAACTACAATAGAATTATTTTAAAATTATAGAAATATAGTATTCTCTTTAATGTGAAACTTAATTCAAATGGGTTAAATTCACTTCTTATGGTAATTTAATTGTTATAAGGCACATAAATCAATACTTTTATACACGTGGATAATTATCATGTGCCAACGTGGCTCACACGCGTGCGGGAATGACATCCCATGCATTTACATGGGACAAGTAGGTCTAGAGCATTTCCTCCTACATGGGAGCAATTGTTTCGTCAATCAAGGGGTACTTTGTTTTACTCCTAGTAATTCTTTCTCTCGCTAGGCGCCATTAAATTCTCCCCCATCTTTTGCTGTTACTTTCACTCTCACACAGCCACGGTACCCCATTGTCTCTGCTTCAAAGCCCTCATCCCCCTTCTCTCTCTTGGCTTCATTCCACTCTCACATCGGCACACTCTAATTCAAAGCTGTCATGTCCCCCTTCTCTATCTTGGCTTCACTTCCCTTACTCCCACTCTCACATCGACCCACTCTGCTCAATCCCCTCTTCTCTTTCTTGGCTTTACTTCCCTTACTCGCACTCTCACAGCGGCACACTCTGCTTCAAAGCCCTCGTCCCCACCACCCTTATCTCCCTCCCCCCTCTCTCTCACACACAGCGTCACTTACTACTACTGAACATACCCATCAATCGCTTTGTCCCAATTCGCATTGGGTTCTTACGGATTTTCATTAGATTTCTTATTGCAGGTTGCAGGAAAGGCTTTTCCGTACTTGGGTTCCGGTCATATGGCCATGCATATGTGTTTTTGCAAAAAAACACTAAGGAGCTCTATTGTGGTTACTAGATGTTAAAAGGCCAAAAATATAGCATGTAGGAACTGCATACATAGGACTTTCCTACGGTGGAGGAATAACTTGTAGGAAAGTAGTAGTAGGAAATATCCTGTGTACAGGAAAAATCCTACGCAGTAGGAAAAATCCTACAGGGTAGGAAGGATCCTACGGTTGCAGGAAGCAGACAGTTATGACGGTTGGAGGAGGACAGGATTCGGTTAGGGCAAGAAGGGCAAGAAGGAGAGAGACTATGAAGGCTATGAAGGCTATGGAGAGCAATGCATGAGAGAGAGAGTATCTTTGGGAGAGAAGTAAGTCTCCACACTTGCTATCTCTTTGTATTCATATAGTAATGCAAGTGCATATTTATGGTGTATTGTGAATGCTTATACATGGCAATGGCCAAAGCAAAATCCTATCCTTGACCTTAGAGACGAGATAAGTATATATAGAGCTCTCTATTGGACGAAATCCCTACACTTTAACTTGCAAAGCTTTTCCTGCGTGTTTTCTGCACACAGGAAAGTTTTGTATGTTAACACATGGCGACCACGGAGGGATTTCGCCATTGTTGTGGAGGAATTTGTTGAATTCCTAAGTGAGAAGTGACATAGCTCTGAGAGAAGTAGAGCTTAAGTGAAAAAGAAGTGTGTATATATATGATGATGGATGGAGCCTTGGAGGCAAATAATCCTAACTCGTCTCTAGCAAGAGAGAGAGATAATAGGCAGGCCGAGAGAGAGGCTGCCCGAGCTGAGCAAATAGAGCTTGCTAATAGGCAAGAAGCTCTTATAAAACTCATTGATCAGATAGGAGAAAGTGCTGCTAAAGGTGTGGAGGATATACAATACGGTGACTATCAAACTGCAGGAGAAGAGGAGTTGGAAGGAACTCCTCGGAGAACAGGATTTCCTATTAGACCAGGAGGAGTATCTCCTGGAAATTCCCCTCTTGGTGAGGAGGAAGGTGGTAGAGAAAACCCACCGAGTATGTCTAATATGACACTTTTCCCCGGAATGTTGGGAGGCACATTGATGTTCCCAATATTTTCCGCAGGAAAGAAGGAAAATCCTAAAAGACATTTATTGCAGTTTGAGGAAGTTGTAAAGTTGTATAAAGTAAGCAATGCAGATAAGTTGCTTATATTTCCTCACACATTAAAAGGAAATGCATCTGATTGGTATTATGAGTTGGAGAAAGATGTGAGAGAAGATTATGAGAAAGTTACAGAAGCTTTTAAAGAATACTTTAAAAAGGAAGAGTTGCCTGAAGAGCACTTAGAGAAGCTCAGAAATATCCTACAAGGAAAAACTGAAACTCTAGAGGAATATACACACCGTTTTAAAAAGCATGAAAAGAAATGCTCACTATATGTTAAGGAAGAAGCTTTGCTTCAATGGTATAAGCAAGGATTGCAGAAGCCATATAGGCATTATGCAATGACAATTGAGGAAGTAGACAGGAAAGATCTTGTAAAGCATCTTAAAGATTATGAGAAGAAGAGGAGACAAATAGAAAATATAGCAGAAGGAAAGATAAAATCCTCAAGGAGAAAGGAGGATAGTTCAGATGATGAGGATGAACCTATCAAAGTTCGGGATTATAAGGCTGATGAGAGAATGTTATTACAGCTAGTTAAGTCCTTGAAAGGTAATCCTGTGTATAAGGAATTAGATGCCAAAGTATGGTGTGCCAAGTGTAAAAATCCTGGACATACTAAGGATGAGTGTAGACTACAGTTGCCAAAATGTCAAATATGTGATAAAGAAGGACATTCGGCAAAAGACTGTAAGTATTTTATTAATCAAAATGTGGCACGTGTGGAAAAAGAAAGGAGAAAAGAAGGAAGAAAGGAAGGCTGGTATAACAGGCCGTTTCCTGTGAGACAACCACCTGTTACCACATTCCCATCTCGAATAGGAAGCTCTATTATGAGGAACAGCCTGGGAGTTGGGAAGAAGGAAGAAATAGGAATCCTTTTGATAACAGAAGGAATGTTCCTTATACAGGAGGAGATGATAGGCTGTATGAGGGGAATCAAACTAGATATGCTCCACCATATAAGCCTAATATGGGAAGGAAGGAGACGTCCTATAGAGGACCAGAAAGATATCCAAGAAAAGAAAGTTATGGAGATCAAAATAACTATAGACAAAGACAAGTACAAGGAAGGAATTCTATTAATCTTACTTGTTATACATGTGGAGAGAAAGGACATATTTCTCCAAATTGTCCTAAGAATCAGCCTTCCACCTCAAACAATGCTCCTAAGAGAGAGCTTGGAGCTCGGTTCATTGATGTGGACGAGAATGAGCTAGAAAACCATCCTGCCGTGAGAGCAGTAATCTGTACAAAAAGAAATATATGTCAGAAACAGGAAACCTTCCAGCAGAAGAAGGAAATTCTGTGTATCCATTGCGGGATAGTACGCAAACAATGGGAGAGATGAACACTCATCTCCAAGAACGAGATCTCCCTGAGTATATCTCGGATGATGATACACAACCGACGGATATACCTAAAGATCTAAAAATAACTGATTCTATTTTAGGGAAGAATATTCAAGAGAAAAAGAATATTCCTGTAAAACAGAGTAACCCTAGAAAACAGAGCATTCCTGTGAAACGGATTCAGGATGACGTGGCAGAATCAATGGCTCAAAGTGCATTGAGCCAAGAAATTACAATTACGTTGGGACAATTAATACATATTGCCCCATATATTAAAAATCAAATCTTGGAAATGTTGAACATTGTTCCAAAATCCTTACCTGCATATACAGGAAATGAAATTCACCGAGTAGAAAAACATTATGAAAAAGAAGGTGATTATGATGGGTATGTGCCCAGCATTACTGTATATATTGGTAAAAACAAGATAAAAGAAGTCCTTATAGATGGAGGCTCAGGAGTTAATTTTATTGAGGAACATGCTTGTAAGAAAATGGGTTTAGGACCCATTGAGCCTGCTCCTTTTAATTTAAAAATGGCAGACCAGAGAAGTGTCAAGCCTACAGGTATAGTGAGAGGAGTGACTATATCTATAAAGGGTCTTAAATATAAGTGTCCCTTATTGTCCTCCAAATGGAAGGAAAAGATACTGTATATACTATGTTATTAGGTAGGCCTTGGCTGAAAACTGCTAAAGTTATACAGGATTGGGGAACAGGAAAGATGACGCTGGGAGAAGGAGAAGGAAAACCGGTGATATACAATCATACAAAAAGGAAAACAGACCTCTTATTTTAGAAGGATATGACTGGTTTAATGGCTTAGACGATCAGGAAGAAGTAGAAATCCTGAAAGCATATCCTGACTTAAAAGTCCTGACAGATATAGACTTAAACGTTAGTGCTGAAAGGAAAGAAAACTGTTTCAGCAGAAGGAAGACGATAGGCCCCGGATTGCAGGAAAAGTTCTATAAGGCAATCCAATATGAGATTGATTTACAAGAACAGCCTGCCAGAGTATACATATGTGTATACTACAGATCCTTTGCAGCAAGTGAATGTAGGTACAGAAAATGAACCTAAAAACCTATTCATTGCTCAGGAATTAGATAAAGAATTCCGGGAAAAAGGATTGAACTTGCTTCAAAAATATCAAGATGTTTTTGCTTGGACCTATAAAGATCTTAAAGGCATACCTCCTGAATTGTGTACACACACTATACAATTATTACCAGGAAGTGAGCCTGTGAAACAGAGAGCATCCTAATTATGCACAGCTTGTGAAGGAGGAGATAAATAAGCTGTTAAGTGTGGGTTTTATTTATCCTATACAAGGTGCACAATGGTTATCACCACTTGTGATTGTTCCTAAAAAGAATGGAAAGTTGAGGAGTATGTGTAAACTATAAGAAGTTAAATGATGTCACGAAAAGGATGTTTTTCCTATTCTGTTTATAGAGGATGAGCCTAAGGAACAGGAAGAAAAACTATTCAAGAATAGAAAGGAGACTATTCAGGAATAGGAAGGAAAAATTATTCAGGAACAGGAAGAGGAAGAAAATGTTGATACTAAGGAACATCATGAAGAAAATCAATGCTACAACTCAAGGTATCAACTTTCAACCTAAGAACTAAAGGAAGAGAGGAACAACTTTCAAAAGCACAAAGAGGAGAATCTAGAGTACCATGAAAATCAACATCATAAGGAAGGAATAGGATAGTTGCAGTGAGGACACTACAAATCTTTCAGGTGGGAATAGTGTTATAGGTAAAAAAATATAGCATGTAGAACTGCATACATAGGACTTTCTTACGGTGGAGGAATAACTTGTAGGAAAGTAGTAATAGGAAATATCCTGTGTACAGGAAAAATCCTACGACAGCAGGATAAATCCTACGGGTAGGAAGGATCCTACGTTTGCAGGAAGTAGACAGTTATGACGGTTGGAGGAGGATAGGATTCGGTTAGGGCAAGCTAGGGCAAGAAGGGAGAGAGACTATGAAGGTTATGAAGGCTATGGAGAGCAATGCATGAGAGAGAGAGTATCTTTGGGAGAGAGTAAGTCTCCACACTTGCTATCTCTTTATATTCATATAGTAATGCAAGTGCATATTTATGGTGTATTGTGAATGCTTATACATGGCAATGGCCAAAGCAAAATCCTATCCTTGACTTTAGAGACGAGATAAGTACATATATAGAGCTCTCTATTGGACGAAATCCCATACACTTTAACTTGTAAAGCTTTTCCTGCGTTGTTCTGCACACAGGAAAGTTTTGCATGTTAACACTAGATCTCGCCTCTAGAGTACTATAGGAACCTTAGTTTTCAGAGGTAATAAGGATACTTGCAGCGTGGATGTATACATGCACACACATGTCTTACACAATTATGGTGTTTGCTTTTGCAGCAACCTCTCCGATGAAGGCAAAAACGTGCTTTCAAAAGGTGAGGAGCCAAATGCACAAGCTCAAGCGGAAGCCCCATGGTAATGTGGTTACACTACGAGATAGGAACAACCGTATTGAGAAGAAATATGTCTTAGTGGACGAAGCGGGAGAGGTCAATTCCTGCATGTGAAGGATCGGAATGGTAAAACGCTGAAATACATCAAGATGGAGGCCATGGGTTGGTTAATAGCTTGGGTACACAACAATCGGCCTTGGGTACACGATCATAACGTGCACGATTGTGACGAGCCAATATCAAAGCTATATAGGTACCAAAACAGGGTTCATGTCATTAGGTGCGAGCGTGCGTGGGTTTTGGATGAGAAGGATGAGACATGGTTTGAGATGGCTTTCACTCGCACGCAGCTTATGCAAGAACAAGACGTAGATAGCTGAAAACTTATGGTGATTATGGTGTAAATAACAATTAGTATGTGTGTTTATGTTCTAAATAAAATGTCCTTTTAAGCTAGTTAAATATACATATTGAGGTATGTGTAAAGGGACGCATCCTCGGATAACGAAACACGCATAATATATTATATTATTTATTTATTACTATCTCTCTATTTTCAGGTTTACTATATTCATGTTTTTAGGATAGTGGAAATTGTTCATGTCCATATTGGAGCTGTTGTTTACCTCACATATACACCGTATAAACATAATGACACATTGCATATGTATAATATATGAAGATATATGTATATTATGCTTGTATCTATGATGTATGCATGTATGCGTACATAATGTACCCCAATCATGTATATAGGCTTAAAACTAGTGTAAGCAGACATAATTATGTATATAGTATGAAATATGTGTGTATGTGTGCGCGCTTGTGGATGTAGATGCACAAATGGTCTTGCAAGGATGTTGATGCACCATGGAATCTTTGTGGAACGACTCAATAACAAGGAGAACCATAATAAATTATTGAATCATAACATCATTGTTCTTAATTAGCAAAAGAAGAAGACTACTCTATAAAGGTATATTTTATAACCCTTGAACTCTCTATTCCAAAGCTATAGAACTACTCCATGTGTAATCAAATATTGGATGGACCCATCCTATTTGGTGTTAAACGACCTTTGACGAAGAAACTAGAGATATCCATTATATGCCAGCTTTGCAACGAGCCCTACAAAAGGTGCGTTGTTGTAGGTAGTAGGTTCTAGTTGAGCTGCATTAGATCTCACATCACTAAATTCATCATTTTCATCTGGCCCTCCAACAATTGCACCAGTCAAGACATTAGGGTTTGGTGCATCCATGTCAAACCACTCTAGAAATCCATCACCGCACACAATTGGTTCAGGGTGTGTATGTATAGATGGGATAGACGCTCCTCGATGGTGTGCTTGCTGTGGAAACCTATCTCCAAATCCAACCATGTAGGACATCCTTAATGGGTTCTCACCTAGTATATAATTGACTTGACTTGTTGCAAAGTCAGTCAACTCTTAGAGGTGAGCAAGTTAGATCCACATGAAAACCCGCCTGTATCTAGGTGGTCTGCATAAACGGATGCAAGGAATGCTGCATTTATGGAGTATTGGATGTTGTTCCCATTCCTCACAAAGACCAATCCACCTACATAAAACCATGAGATAAATATACTATAATAAATATTCAATACATACAAAATCTATTGACTATTATGTAGCACTCCAAAACATATATGCAATGCTAAAAGTACTTCAACACTAATTATGTACTGCACTAAGACACACATTAGCTATAGCCCGTACTAAGAAAACCTTATATCCTAACACCATGTTCTACACACACACATATATGCGACTAAAACTGTACATATGCATATATATATATATATACACACACACACATGCATGCACACATTGTCATACCTGGAGTTCTGTTGATAACGGTTTTGGATGTGTTTGGAAGATTCCAGCATAAGAATGCCTGAGCATAATCGTTATACCGCCTCAAACCATGGTAGTTCACCTTGAGATAGACCTACAATTTCATTAGTATCTTAAAGTGTATATCTTAATTGCTAAAACTTACTGTAGAAAGTAGCACTTGAACACCTGCATGCTTGTTCTCCCAACTGAACTCACTAACAGGCATGGTGAGTGTCTTGTTGTGGACTACATGCTTGAAGTACTTGGTTCTCCCAGTGGCTTTGTACAACCATGCAGCAGCCCATAAAAGCTCGTCCTAAGTCAAAACTCATAAGCATGTTGCAAGACTAAATTAGACTTGCTACCGTATGTATATAGATTAAACTTATGTTATAGAGTAACTAGTATTAAAATGATATACTTACATTATATCCTGATTTGGAGCAGTAAAATGGGCATTCAGCAAGCGACGATATATGAATGTATTAGCAAACTTGAAAGCTGTAAGAAAGTAAATTAGAATGAATGTTATTACTATATACAAAAGTATAAAAGTTCACAAAAAGAAAGGCCCATGTACACACCATTCTCATGTACTTGAGCTGTATGTGACATATATATGTACATAAACACACAAACACCTATGCAGATAGAGACACACATATACACATAGGCGTTCATGTGAAACACAAACCTTTACACACATGCAAAACATATCATACACATGACATGTAGAGGGATTTATTGTTTACATTGTATTTATTCGTATTGGGTAGCTTTAGATATTTAAAGACAAAGTGATTATATATATATGCATATTTACATCCAACTTCTGTTATGTACATTATATAAATTTGGAAGTATATAATATGAAGTTAAATTTAAATTTGGTATAACAAGGGTCTAATAAATATATTGTGAATGCATAAGTTAACCACACACGCACGTGTGTGCACACAACATGCAAGAACATACACGTGCACATAGCATATTCACATATATATATAAATACACAACACAACATTTGTATATACCTATGACTTTAATAATATACATAAATTACATAACAAAAGAGACTCATATACACATGCATACCTATATGTATGAATGTCAACATGCACATGTACACACACATATAAGTACACATTATAATGTCTATCTTTATTGAAAATATATTAATTGAGAGGGAGGTGGAGGAGATGTGCACACACACACGTGCATAACAAGACATAGACAAGTGCACATAAACTATGTCATACACAAACGTTTATAAATGTAGATAATAGATATGTATAGAAATACATACACACAAGACTTCTATTGAACACACAAGCATGTACGGAGAACATGTACACCTACATCTACACATAGATACCTAAAACCTAAAGATACAAAAAGGGTGGAGAGAGAGAACCTGAATAGCAGAACGCAATAACCTCTCGCATAAACTGGGTCTGAGTCTCTGAACACTAGAGAGGAAGCTGCAAATGCTGCTGCTGTCTCCGCTACAATCTCTGTACCAGGTGACTTTTCGTTAACAAGATAAGCCTCTCTCGGTGGCTGCATGTCTTCGGGTCGCTGCCAACAATCGTGATCCTTGATCGGATTTCCCACCTTAAAGATCAACTCTAAGTTATGCATATATAATAATAAATAACAATTATAAATATGCTTTAGATTATTTACCTGCACCCATAGTTCTGTAGGACCAGTATGAGCCTTAAGGAAGTAGTCTGTGCCCCAACGTATTGCTTCCTTGAGATTGTCGAGCTCATCGGCACGAGCAATCGCGTGCCTATACTCTATAAAACTCCATGAGAGCATAGTGATTGTGAAGGCCATAGGGAACCCAAATTTGACATTGTCTCCAGCGTCGTAGTAGCCCCCTACTAGATCAACCTGAGTAGTCAAACATGTGTGAGCATGTGTTTGTTCTTAAAAGCATGCATGTGTGTTGCATGGAATATGGACAATATATGTAAAGTCTCTCTATATATACATAATATAGATACATACATGTCCATCACTGCCATCCTCTAGAGCAGAGTCCCCACGCCATCTGACCCGCTGGTTGGGTGGCAAACTACCGGATCGTTGGGCTTCATAATATAGAATCGATTTTGAGAGTGCTTCTCTATAGTGGGATGCTTGGAAACAATCTGTTGAGGTAACATGTGAGTATATTAACAGCCATAGGATCTCTGTAATAAGATATGGACCATTGATTTGGTACTCACGTGTATATATAGAGACAATACATACACAGAGTAATTCAATAAGTCTTACTATGTTCAGCTGACATGTGCGTGTACATATGAAAGATAGATACCCAGATTAAAACTAATTTTCCACACATAAAAATCTTAAACAACTAAATCAAACACATAAACAAATAAGAAATAAAAACTACATTTTTCTCAATGACTCTTCTTAATAATAAAATATTTTAGAATTCGATTCAAAAATAAATTTAAAATTTTTATCTAGATAAAAAAAATATTGATTGGTATTAAGGGTATAAAAAAGGGGAAACAATCACAGATTTGTGTGCGTGAGAGAGAGATAGAGAGGGAGAGACTTACAAGTTGTCGGGAGAACAAGAACAGCCATAAAGAGGAGGAGAAAAGCTCTATGAGCGCTGCCCATAGCTAGGAATCCTTGAGAACAGAAAGGAAAATAATTAGGGCTTGGGTTATAGATTGTGGTGACGTGGCTGGACACGTGGCCGTTTCAAGACGTTCTTTAATAAGAGAAGCAGAAAAACACAATGAAAACCTCAATTTTATACTACTACTCTTGGGGATATGTGCATCTACATTTAATGTATTTTTTTTACATACACTGCTACATAAAACACGTAGGTACACACTCACACTATCTAGAAGGTTCATTTTTCATTTACATTTTTCATTTAATCATTTGTTAATATCTCACTATCCAATATACTTAATAATTATTAATTGTTTATGTTAACATACCCCTATTTTGAAACATACAATCAACTATATATGTACAAGCATATGTAAATAATTTTTTTCGAAGTTGTGTATAGGTACCTATATAAGTGATAGTCTTATTAATTACTGATGATTAATTGTTAATATAAATATATTACTACTTTATTATATAAATTATGATTTTTACCTTGCTATTAAAAAACCTTGAATATTAAGACCCTTTAGGATATATATATATATATATAATTATAAAGAATAAACTTTATAATAAATACAAGTTAAATGTAAAATATCTTTTAGGAATTCACTCTTTTATAAAAATTCTTGTAAATGCAACTATAGACCTTAAATAAGATAACTGATTTAGTCTAAAAATATCCCGTGTACTATGTATAAAATCTATTAAAACAAGCTCGTTGAAGGCTCATGGACCATGTCTTGCATTAGTATAATACATCTTTATATGTCTACATAAAGACAAATAATATTACATGTTATAATATTCATAGTATTTAAATAATTGAGCATATTCTAATCTCAAGTCGTCTTTTATTTATTGTTACATCCCATATCCTAGATTTACTAAACAAAATTTAAAGTTAATGCTAAATTATTTAATTAATCTGACCCATAAATTTAGAGCATATTCTTAGGATATATTGCTTATGATAAGAAAAAAGAAGTCAAACATTAATGTTTGAAACTATTAGCTTTTACACACTCTACGTGATGTAGGAGCATAGTTAGACAATGGTAGAATTTTTGTTATTTCATGGGCAATATAATGGGAAAATATTAAAAACAATATATATTGTGGAAAACCGAGAGTGGGAAGGATATATCGGAGTACGAGTTACTGACGCAATAACGCAATAGGGGTCATCACTGCAATATGATATCAGCGGAGTACAGCATTTTCGGATAAGGATAAGAAGGAGTTACAGTAACTGAATGGATAAGGTTTAAGAGGCAGTTGTGATAACTGCTAGTACGGCACCTAGAGTACGGGTATAAATAGACCAGTTTAGGACTAGAAGGGCATCCCGAGTATACTGTTATTTGTACCATGTGCCGTGCGCGGACATAATATAAGTTTCCTTTCTCTCTCAATACGTCTATCTCTTACTCGTATTTTCTGATATGTAGTATACTGATCTCCTTTCCAGTATTGTGACGGGATCCATAGTATTGCTACATATACTATACACTTTGCCATCCTTACCCTTTTTCCTGACTTTCTGATGACTGATCTTTTCTCTATCTTATTCCGGTAGACCCTTAATACGGGTTTGTCGTAGGTTATCTTACTGATGTGCAATGGGTAGGATTTTACGGTTCAACATATGGCGACCACTGAGGGATGGTCATGTTAGTAGGTAATTGATAATGTGTTTGTATAATGTAACAGGAGGGGTGACTGATACCCAAAGGAGCTGTGACGAAAGGAAAAGATTGAGGCTAGGCGAGAGTCTTTGATGCGATCAGCGCAGCTATTGCAGAAATGGAACAAAGTGAACCGAAGACCTTGTGAGAATGGACCTGCGGCGTATAGTAAGTGAATGGATGATTATCGACGTATTCTTGCAGAACGCCAAAGATATGAAGAAATTAAGCAAAGACAGCAAAGAGAACGCGAGGAGCGATATTTATGGCAACAAGCAGTAATAGAGACATGGAAGAGGATTGAAGAGCGTGAGGAACAGAGAAGAAAGGAAACAAGTCGAAGCTCAAGGATAGGAGCAACATACGACAAAGTGCGGCGAAGTTATAGAGAGAAGGATCCTAATCAGGGGAGTGACGATCACAATCCTCGAATATCAACGCGAGGAAACTGGGAATTATTGTTAGTGGAAGTCCCAGACGAGATGAGAACATTAACAATTATGGGAAAGGTTATACCATCTACTTTTTCATGTCTTGAGAATGAAGATATGAATCGGCATATTCAGCGTTTGAGAAGGCGTGTATAGCCAACGAAATCAAGGATGAAGATGAGAAATTACAAATATTTCCATTACGTTGAAGGGAGATGCTAGCGATTGGTATTATGAAAATGTTAACACAATTGACAAGTACAACGTACTACTTTTATTATTCAAGAATTATTATGTACGAAAGTATCGAAAGCGAGACCCGACAGTGCAGTTACAGGATATACGACAGGGACTTACTGAGGTAGTGGAAGATTACACTCGATGATTCGGAGATTATACCACCGTTGTGAGGTCGGAGATGTCAGTGATAAATTGGCAAAGAAATGATATGAACGGACTACGGGACATTTACAGCTTCAAGTAACAACTGATAAAACCACCTGATTTAGGTGAAGCAATTAAAGAAGCAGAACAACTTGAAGTAATTAATACCTCCAAGATACATAGATGAGGATGAATGGGAAACAAGAAGACAATACTGGAAGGAGAGCGAAATACGGTCAAGAATTAAAGCTATATTTTGTACGACATGCAAAAATGAAAGACATAATGCTTCTGAATGTAAGATACCCAAGTGTCAGATGTGTGGAGGAATAGGCCATGAAGCAAGACAATGTCGGAACATGGGATGTACTGACAATTTTTCAACCACCACCTAGATGGAACAACAATCGGAATGCTAACTCATACGATTATCCACAACCACAAAATGCTAATTCATACGACTATCCACAAAGATCGTATAATGGGGAACGCAGAAATGGCAATGGAAGGAGATTTCCCCGTGAATCTGGAGCATTCCTATCGGCAGTGTAATAATACGAAGGTACCACGTAGAGGACAGCCTTTGTTACCAGCTCGGCATAGCCAGGACCACCGTTATTACCACAAATACCACCTCCACCAGCATTACGAGGTCAGAATCCTAATGTGACATGTTTTAGATGTGGAGAAAAAGGACACTATTCTACTGAATGTAATCGAGAGAATGAGTTCAACAAGAGAATGATCTAACAGATGACCAACACGAACAAAATTACGAATGCAAATGGGAGCAAGATACAGAACTACCCTCAACTGAGACGTATGCAGTAACACGGTCCTGTTATTACCACAAATACCACCTCCACCAGCATTACGAGGTCAGAATCCTAATTGTGACTGTTTTAGATGTGGAGAAAAAGGACACTATTCTACTGAATGTAATCGAGAGAATGAGTTCAACAAGAGAATGATCTAACAAATGACCAACATGAACAAAATTACGAATGCAAATGGGGAGCAAGATACAGAACTATCTTGCAGTAACACGAGCCAAGAGAGAGAGTACAGATGGAACTGTAAGGATCATGGATCATTTTTTGCCTTTCACAGGACTTGAACCCAAGACCTTTTGACTAAACACACATGTGTTAACCAACTGGTCCATATAATCCTGGATGCTGAACTACACCATCAACAGCAAGGCGTATATTCAACGCATGTTCCAGACAGTGTGGACCACACATTCCAGACCAGTTGTGGATCACACATTCCAGACCAGTTGTGGACCATACAATCCTCAGGACCTCATATATATAAACAGGGTTCCAGTTCCAGGTTTCTCAAATCATTTAACACTTGTCTTCGGCCTTGTGTTTCATTTTATATTCATTTCTTTCTTGAATACAATCTCCTCCTTTCAAGGTTCCACCCTTGTTCTAAAGGTTTGCCCTTTGCACAAGTCGTGACAGTTTGAATGATTCTGGGTAGTGACAAGCTTCTGTTTCCACTTGTCATTGATCCCATTTTCTTTCTTTCTCTCTTTTAATTTTCTTTTCGATTTTTTTCTTTTCTTTTTCTTTTCTGATTTTCTTCTCTTTTTCTTTTTGATTTTTTCTTCGACTCATCATGTTCGAGCATGCTCTTCATGAGCAAGTTGCTGTTCTTTAGCAGTAGCTCGAACAACTACACCTGGAGAATGATCATCTCCAACAGCGTGTGAATTCTCCAGAACCAAAGATCAGCATGCCCGAAAAGTTTGATGGTACCCATCGAAGTTCCAAGGTTTTCTCAATCAAGTTCGTCTGCGGATCGTTATGCAGCCGAGGCGCTACAGCACATAACCCATTAAGGTTTGGATTGATTGAGTCGCTGCTTTCTGGTTCTGCTCTTTCATGGTTCTCAGCCTTGCTGGAGAACAATGATCCAATCCTTGGGAATTTTGACGAGTTTGTGGAATGGTTCACGGTGATGTTCAGTGACGTGGATCGTGAGAGTGCTGCCATCACCAAACTCCGTCAGCTTCACCAAGGGGGTATGTCGGTAGCAGAGTACACATCGAAGTTCAACTTCTTGCTTGTGATGTTACATGGGGAGATCGTTGCTCTCAAGGAGGTTTTCCGGTCGGGGTTGCATGACGAGGTCAAAGACATGTTGCTGAATTTTGCAGTTCTGGAAACCCTCACCAGCATGATCGAGATGGCAATTCGTTGTGACAACCGGTTGATCGAGCGGAAACAAGAACGTCGGCATTCTTCTTTCTTCTTGGTGCCGTCTTCTTCCATTTTTGCAGTCCCGGTTCCCTCATCTGCTGATTCATCATCTTCCTCAAGTAGAACCATCCCCGATGGAATTAGGGCAATCACGCCAAAGCAAGCTTTTGCCAACCGAACGTCAGAAACAGATTTAGAACAAGCTTTGTTTGTACTGTGAGGACCCGTACCACAAGTTGGAGAATTGTCATCAAAGTCCAAAACAAGCTCGTGAAGTGGCCCTTGCTGTGCTGCCGGGAAATGAGAAGTTCCAGCCCGAATAGGAGCCGTCCGGCTGGATTGCTGTGGAAACAACTCATGTTCCTCAAGGCTCTTCACTCATAAAACATCTTCCTTCCTCATCTTGGATCCATTCCATCCACGAAGGTGTGCAAGCCGTTCCATGTTCCGGTGCAGCTAAGACACCAGAGGTGGAGTTCTCTGGTAAAGCTTTGGTGGATAGCGGAGCGAATGCAAATTTCATCGAGAAAATTTTGCTGTCAGGGACGGGATCTGTCTACATCCTTTGAAGACTCCTAGTTCTGTACGGGTCGTTGATGGACGAGATATCAAATCTGGAGCGGTAAGAAATGACACGGAGTTCGTTGAGGTTGTTGCTTGCGGTGTTGTGTGCAACATCTCCTTCAATGTTGTTTCTATTCCAAACTCTACGATTATCCTTGGTTTGCCGTGGATCGAGTTGGTGGATCCTGGTTGGAGAGAACGTTTCATGAACAGTTTCCTAGCTGTTTCAACTCCAGCCACACTCTTTGATTTCGATCATGTTCCAGTTCCTCCTCCACTTCGAGTCTCGCATATCACCTTGAAATAGTTCAAGAAAGATAGCCGACATGACCAGCATCCGTGTTCGTGATCAAAGTCTATCCCTGCTCTGCTAAGGATGTTTCTGTTCCTTCGGCCTTACCAAAGCAGATGCCGATTTCGCAGACGTCTTCGACAAAAGAAAGCTTCTGCCTTGCCACAGCACCATGAGTACGACTGTCATATCGATCTCGTTGAGGGTAAAGCAGCCGTCCTCCGGTCCCATTTATGGTCTTTCACCAACAAAGTTGGAGACATTGAGGAAATACATTGAGAAGAATCTTGTCACCGGATTTATCCGTCATTCGCGATCACCGGCTGGTGCTCCATATTCTTTGTTTCCAAGAAGGATGGAAGTCTCCGGCTCGTGGTGGACTACCAAGATCTGAATAAGGTCACCATTCTAAACAAGTATCCTCTCCGCTCGTCTTCAACATGCTCGAACGTCTTTCTGGTGCCCGGTACTTCACAAAGATCAATTTAAAAGGAGCGTACAATCTCATCCGAATTCGAGAAGGGGACGAGTGGAAAACAGCTTTTTGTACACGCTACGGACATTTCAAGTACGTAGTAATGCCGTTCGGCCTGACAAATGCACCTGCTGTGTTCCAGCACATGGCTAACGATATTTTCGGGACTTCTTAGATTTGTTTGTCATCATGTACCTAGACGACATCTTGATATTTTCCAAGACTCAAGAAGAACACGAACGACATGTATGGTTAGTCTTGGAGAGGCTCCGGAAGCACCACTTGTTTGCCAAGTTGAAAAAGTGCTTCCTTCAGTCAGCAATCTGTCGAGTTCTTAGGGTACATCATTTCAGCTGAGGTATTCACATGGATCCTGCAAAAGTCTGGACTGTATTGGAGTGGGAGAGACCATCAAATGTTCGTGATGTTCGATGTTTCCTCGGGTTTGTGAACTTCTATTGACGTTTCGTTCGGGATTTCTCCAGGATTGCATTGCCATTAACGAAGTTGACTGGCAAGGATGTTCCATTTGTCTGGTCCTCTGAGGCTAAGGAGGCGTTCGAGTTCCTAAAGAAGGCGTTCACCTCGGCACCTGTTCTTATCCATCCTGACCCTGCGAAGCCATATTTCGTGGAAGCTGATGCCTCTGACTTCGCCATTGGTGGAGTGTTGTCCCAGGAAGGTCCAGATCATCTTCTCCATCCCATTGCTTTCCATTCCCGCAAGTTCATTGCACCTGAGATCAACTACAATGTTTACAACAAGGAGCTGCTGGCGATCGTCGATGCCTTTGAGGAGTGGCACAGATTCCTTGAAGGTTCCCGCATGTGGTTAAGGTGTATTGTGATCACAAGAACCTCCAATATTGGGCAACAGCATGAGTTCTCAATCGACGTCAGGCGCGATGGGCACAGTCTTTGTCCCGGTTCCGATACGAGATTATTCATCGTCCCGGTCATTTAAATGACAAAGCAGATGCCTTATCTCGTCGCAGTTACCTAGCTCCAGTACCAGGTGAAATCCGATTTGATCAACAAGAACAAGTCATTCTGAGCTCCGACCAGTTGTTGGTAACGCACTTTCCCGTTCTTTTGCTCCAGTTGACACTTCGTTTTTTGATCTAATTCAAGAAAATCTCCCTCAAGACGAGTTTGCTCGTGATGTCCTTGCACATGTTCGACGAGTTCAGCCATTGTCTTCAAGGTCACAACTACGAGATTATGCTGCTTTCCATCTTCATAATGGGTTGCTGTACCACACATCCAAATCTATGTTCCGGACGGAGAACTGAGGTTGCGAGCTGTCCACACTGCCATGACAACACAGCTGTAGGACATTTTGGCATTCGAAAAATGATCGAGCTGGTACAACGGGTGTTTGGTGGCCTCGGCTTCGCATGTATGTTGAGAGATTTGTGCGATCTTGTGACACGTGCCAGCATACAAAGCTTCCTCGTCATCGACTGGTTGGACTACTACAGCCTTTCCTATTGCTCAGCGGCCATGGTCATCCATCACCATGGATTTCCTCACGGATTTACCGCCTTCTAGAGGGTTTGATGCTGTCCTAGTCATTGTTGATCGGTTCTCTAAGATGGCGCACTTTGTTCCCTGCAACAAGACATGTTCGGGTCCTGATGCTGAGAATCTGGTGTACCGGGAGGTGTTCGTCTTCATGGTCTTCCTGATGAACTTGTCACGGATCGAGGTCCTCAGTTCACTTCGGCATTCTGGCGGAGATTCCTAGATTGGCTACGTATCACCGGGAAGCTGTCTACTGCACATCATCCTAAAACAGATGGACAATCAGAGCGCACAATTCAGACTCTGGAACAATATCTCCGGTGTTTCATTTCTCATCTGCAAGATGATTGGGTCGATCTCCTTCTGCTGCGAGTTCACGTACACAACACGGCACACTCATCCATAGGTGTGTCACCATTTTTCGCATTCTCTGGTGTTCATCCTCGCTGGTCCTACAGCTTGCCCATGGTTCCTGGCCTCACCACTGCCGATGATCGTGTTGAGCATCTCCGACAGGTCCAATGATCGTGTTGAGCATCTCCGACAGGTCCAATGATCGTGTGAGCATCTCCGACAGGTCCAATGATTGTGTTGAGCATCTCCGACAGGTCCATGAGGAAGTGCAGCATCATCTTCAACGTGCTCGGGATTTGCAACAACAAGCTGTTAATCGTTCCCGTTCCTCTCCTCCAGCATTCACAATTTTTGACCAAGTGTGGCTCCTTCGGCGTCATTGGCCAACCACACGTCCCTATGACAAGCTGGACTATCAACGCTTCTTCCACCACCTCCTCCAGTTACAGTTGCTGGTGAACCTGAGTTCGAGGTTTGCTGCAATTCTTGACTCCAAACTTGTTCGTGATCAGCTTCACTATTTTGTGGACTGGATCGGTTATCCACCTGGCGAACGCACTTGGGAGCCTGCTGCTCATCTTGTTCATGCTCTTGATCTTGTTGCCGAGTTCCATCAACGAACTCCTGCAAAACCTGGACCAATGACGCATGGTGCTCGTCATCGAAGGGGGAGATAGTGTAAGGATCATGGATCATTTTTTTGCCTTTCACAGGACTTGAACCCAAGACCTTTTGGCTAACACACACATGTGTTAACAAACTGGTCCGTATGATCCTGGATGCTAAACTACACCATCAACAGCAAGGCGTATATTCATACGCATGTTCCAGACCAGTGTGGACACACATTCCAGACCAGTTGTGGATCACACATTCCAGACCAGTTGTGGACCATACAATCCTCAGGACCTCAGATATATAATAGGTTCCAGTTCCAGGTTTCTCAGAATCATTCAACACCAGTCATCGGCCTGTGTTTCATTTTGTATTCATTTCTTTCTTGAATACAATCTCCTCCTTTCAAGGTTCACCCTTGTTCTAAAGGTTGCCCTTTGCAAAAGGTCGTGACAGGAGCTAAGCAAAGAAGAACCAATACGTAAGAATTGGGAGAAAGAAAAGGCTACAGTACAACGAGTAACTGATCAAATTCAGAAAATGTAACAAGGGGAAAATCAAGACTCGATGATTAATGAAAAGAACATGCATTCACAGCAATCAACATCACGGTACCACTTGGAGATCGTATTGTTGCTGTGATTTTGCAACAACCTGTACAGTTAACTATAAAGGAATTACTGAATTAGCACCTTTTTTCGAACACAGATAAAATGCTTTGGACGTAAGCAATATTCAAACCGATACAAGTCAGGTAGGAGTGAATACAACGGAAGTTTTACAGACGAGAAGGTGGGATGAGGAGGTGCGATGATTACGGCTCGGATTAGTAAAACAATATTCAGAATATACCTATTGATGGAGGTTCATGAGTGAAATAATTGAAGAGCAGATTTGCAAACAATTGGGTCTTGGGCCTATTGAAAATGCGCCTTTCTTGTACGGATGGCGTATTTTGGTCGTACTACGTATTGAGTAGACCAGTAAACATACCAGATATTGTTAGGAAGACCATGGTTAAGAGATGCAAAAGTACAAATAATTGGGAGCACGACGAAATGGTACTCTATAAGAGTGGACAAGAAGCAGTTGTTCGAACGCAGCAGAAGAAGCCAATTGGTCGACCGACTCGACCATTGCAAATGGAGGATTTCGACTGGCATTATGGCTTGAACAAGGAAGAAAGTAATCCAGACCTAATAAGATAGCACAAGTTTATACCAGATGACGCCGAAGAAGAAAACTCAGGAAAATGCGGCTACTAGTGATCAACAACAGCAACATATGATACTCTCGGATAACGGATAAGTTTAAACAACCTTTGCAACAAGTTACAATTCGAGACAGAGCACGAACAGAGAATACACTCAACAAAAACTGGAAATTACTACGAATGAGAAGACTGAAGAAGTTGAAATTAAAACAAGTGAATATGGACCACGAAAAGTACGAATAGCAGTTGATCTCGAGCCGGAATACCGAAGACAGTTGATAGCAGTACTACGTCAAAATGCAGATGTTTTTGCATGGAGCTACGAGGATCTTAAGGGAGTTCCACCTACAATTTGTACCCATAAGATAGAATTACCACATGCAGTTCCAGGAAACAGCAAGCATACCGAATGAATCCAACATTTTTAGCGAAAGTGAGAGAAGAAGTGGACAAGTTATTACAGGCTGGATTCATATATCCAATTGAAAACCCAATGGTTATCAATTATCGTAGTCCAAAGAAGAATGGCAAATTACAATATCTGCGGTTAATTATAAGAAGTTGAATGATGTAACGAACGGGATACATATCCAATACCATTCACTGAAGAATTGCTGAATACAGTAGCAAGGACACAAAATGTACTCCTTTTTGGACGGATTTTCAGGATATAACCAAGTTCAAGTAGATCCAGAGGATCAACCAAAAATGCATTCATTAGTCCTTGGGGTACATATGCATATCGCGTTATGCCTTTTGGGCTATGTAATGCACATTTACCTTTCAACGTTTGGTTAGTGAAACATTCCGGGATTATTTGACCACGTTTATGAAAGTTTTCTTGGATGATTTTAGCATTTATGGAGCACAAGATATGCACTGGACTGTTTAACGAAGTGTTTTGGGAAATGCCGATCAAATAATATAGCTCTTAATCTGGAGAAAATGCGTTTTTCTGTGAGATAGGATTTTGCTTGGGCACATTATATGCAAGGACGGAATAATGGTGGATCAAGATAAAATCAAAGTCATACAAACAATGCAACCTCCTAAAGACGTAAGCGGAGTACGATGGCTTCTAGGGAAGATGGATATCATCGAAGATTTATCAAAAATTATGCGCAATAGCGAAAGCCATTAACTATGCTTTTGAGGAAAACGCAACCATTCAAATGGGATGCGCAATGCAAAAGAGTTTCAATACGTTAAAGCAGGCATTAATGAAGGCTCCTATTTTAGCGAGTCCAAATTGGCAGCAGGAGTTTCATGTACAAGTGGACGCATCGTCATACGCTATAGATGTATATTAAAAACAGGAAGACGGAAAGATCGACCATTATATTATGCGAGTCGGCTTAGCACCTGCAGAAGAAAATTACACGACTACGGAAAGGAGGCACTCGGAATGGTTTATGCAGCAAAGAAATTTCGACATTATTTGCTAGCAAACAAAGTCAAGTTCATTGTTGATCATCAAGCTTTGACACATTTGTTAAGCAAGACTAAGCTCGAAGGAAGATTAGTACGCTGGTTTTTATTATTACAGGAGTTCGACTTTCAAATCATTCACAAACCAGGCAAATTACACCAACAAGCAGATTTCCTAAGTCGTATTACGAATGAAGAAAAGGTGTTGGCGTGAATGATGAACTACCAGATGCTAATTATTCCAGGTACAACAAGAACAACCACCAAAGCATGGAAATTAAAGGATATCTTCAAGATATTGAATACTATTTAACTACTAGAACAGCACCAGTCAAGTACGCAACAACAACAGCGCAAACAACTCATCTTACGATGTAAGCCATATTGTATGGTGTCAGGTATATTATACAAAAGGGCAAAGATGAAGTTTTAAGGAGATGTGTGCCAATGGAAGAAGTTCACTATATACGGGAAGCTCATTCAGGAGAACATGGTGGACATTTTGCAGGAACGTTAACAGCACGAAAAATATTATAGTCTGGACTATGGTGGCCCCGTTATTCAAGGATGCAATCGAATATTGTCAAAATGTTTGAAGTGCAATGAACATCAACCAGCTCCACATCATCAAGTCCAACCATTACATCCAACGGAACCATTAGCTCCATTTATGAAATGGGAATGGATTTTATGGGACCCATCAATCCTAAAAGTAGCAAGAGGAATCAATATATATTAGTACTCATGGACTATGTTACTAAATGGGCAGAGGCTATCACATTACGGGATTGCCGTGCAACACGGTAGCTAAGTTTATCTACGAGAATATCGTAGTACAATTTGGCGCTCCAATGGAACTTATCAGTGACCAAGGAACTCATTTCGTCAACAATGTCATCAAAGTACTTGTAACAAATATTTGGTAAAGCATTACACCTCTACTGCGTATTATCCACAAGGAACGGACAAGTAGGCTACTAACAAATACTGAAGACGTACTAACAAAATAGTAAACAATAATCGCAAAAATTGGGATGAAAAACTTCCATCAGCATTATGGGCATACCGTACTACGTATAAAGTAGCAACAAAGTTTACTCCATTTAACTTACATACGGATTAAAGTTATTACGCCTATAGAGTATATTATACCATCATTGCGAATATCACTCGAATATGGCATTGGGGAAACAGAGCAAGTTAAGCAACGACTACTACAACTTGAAAAACTTGATGAGAAACGACAGCAAGCAGTTTTTAATATACAAGCAATACAAACACGCATTAAGGCATGGCACAATCGATTACGCCGAGTGCAACGACGACCCATATTTCGAATCGGAGAAATGGTATGGCATTATCAAGGAAATCTTCGACCGATTGGTCATAAATTTAAGTCCAAATGGTATGGACCATATATAATTACCAACATACGAGACAACAACACTGTCACTCTGATGGACACTACAACACGAGTCTTACTTACAACAAATACAAATCGCATACGGAAATATACATCTAACAAGCCAGAGGAAGATCTCAACAATGATCTGGAGTACAAACAACACAATATGACGGACCCGGAAACATCTACACTAAACAGTGACTCAGAATACGAAAAAACTATAAGTCGGCAAGACATCGAAAAAGATGTGGCCATCTGGCGGGTTGACGTCAGCAAAATCTTCTCGAAACATCGACAAGATTATTCACATGAGCGAAGGACAAAATCCAAGAAATCGGCAAATTCGAGGAATGCAAAATCCAATGATGAGATATTCCCTGCCAAATCTATCGAAAACCAAGGAATTCACACACCTAACCAATCTGATATCGACACGTGGACAGCTACACAGAAATTGACAGACCATAAATTCCTTGAGTATTCCGCCACCAGCACTCATTAGGGTTTTTCAATTCTTCTTCAGTTTCTTCCTCCTTCCCGTCTTCAAGTTTTTCCTCTCTTTCTTCCTTTATTTCACGGGCGCATATGGAATCCATGGACGAGTACACAGATACAACGAGTACTTCAACAACAAGGGTCAATACAGCGTCTCAATTAGAACCAGCGGTTTTCAATTCCGCTTACGCCAGTGCTTTATCGGATTGTCCGTCCGGCACCAACATGGATTTCGGACATACGCAAATGGATCCAGAGGATGCAGCTGGAGCGATATTTTGAAACATTCATGCACAAAAGATTGGATCAGCAAGGTGAATACTTAGTCGACCAAGCGATCAAGGCATATATACCGCAATACAAGGGGTTACAACTACAGGGCGGCACATTTGCGTTTACAAGTAAGCTCATTCGAGATGTGTTTGAATTTTCAGAACCAGACATCTCCTATGACCCAATTCCACAAGTCAGCACATATGTCCATCACTACACTGATAATTTGGACAAGTTTCGCCAGAAGCAAAAGACAGCGAATGCGGCACCAACATCGATCCTGTGCGAACCGCATAAGGGACGTATTAAGGCTGTCACAACTGCGTTTGCTTTCCGTAAGACGCTAGCAGCATTCAATAAGGAGATCGGGTATGTCTATCATCAATCTGAGCAGGGACAGAAACCGGATTAGGGGGAGTTAGTCGTCATAGGGCTACTACGTGAGTTGAACACGCTGCACAACCCCAAAAGCAAGGACAAGGAGACGATGGTATTTCCAGTGCTTCATCATATTCTCACAACTATCAACATTACATATGCGGATTTAGCACCTGCAGGTACACCGATACTCACATCAAGGATAGGTTTTTGGTTAGGTCTTACGAATCAATACCCGGATAATGTGTTCGACGTCTGTAATTTGGATGCGCCACTACCAACTAAGCCGAAGAAACGATCACGTACGCAAGCGAAGAAGCCAGAGGAGCCGCAGTCAAAAAACCTGAAATCATACTCGAGTTTCTATGACAAGGACGAAGACGATGATCGAGTATTGCAAAGGAGACCTTTACCACGAGGAGACCAAAGGAGGATGCAGAACAAGCTTACAGCATTAACTTCAGTACCACACACAGAGTGCGAAGACACAACACTACCAGATCGCAATCCGTCCACAAGACCGACTTCCACAACACCTATGGAGTATGAGGATTCTGTACCATTCAACAGTACGGGTCCTACCGTAGTTCCGTCGCCACCATCGGTGCAACATCAAAGTACGGCAGGTACATCTACTCATATCATACCACCACAGGTAGTACCTCAAGCACAGCACGTACGGGAGTCAGTAGTACGACAGTTAGGGCAAGAACAGGATTCAGCAAAACCGACACTTGGACAGACTGCCAAGAACAACCTCCCCGATAAAGACCGGCATGAGCAGCAGCCTACTCACTAATACAACAAATGGGTCATCACGCTTCGGATCGATAGGAGCAAGACATCTCGAGGAGTCCGAAGCACACTCGTGATCAGACAGCTTTACCTGGACTCCCACCATAGGACCCACCACAAGATACAACTCTCGAAGGCTAGCTTTCTCACCTTCGCAGTGTCTTTGATGCTATTATGCAACAGGTAGCACTTCAACGCACAAATGCTACTTTTAGTCAGCAGCTTCATGACCGCTGTAATACACTCGACAAGTAATTCTTGGAGTAGTCGAATATCATATGCCAATTGTACGACCAGAACAAGGTACTCATGCACACAGTACACACATTAGTTAATCAAGTCCGTAATATCCATGAGAAGATCAGTGAGTTCAATCCGACAGCAACTCCAACATCTGATGACGCGGACGAAGTACGGAAGTTACGCGAGGAGAACCTCAAGTTGAAGAACTTCATCGGTTCTATGTGCGGAAGTGCGAGCACATCGTAAGGTTGCATCAGGGTGATGCAACACTTCCAGTCTGGGGGGATGTTAGGGAGCATAGTTAGACAATGGTAGAATTTCTTGTTATTTCATGGGCAATATAATGGGAAATATCAAAAACAATATATATTGTGGAAAATCGAGAGTGGGAAGGATATATCGGAGTACGAGTTACTAACACAATACCACAATAGGGGTCATCACTGCAATATGATATCAACGGAGTACGGCATTTTTGGATAAGGATAAGGAGTTACAGTAACTGAATGGATAAGGTTGGGAGGCAGTTGTGATAACTGCTAGTACGGGTATAAATAAACCAGTTTAGGACTAGAAGGGCATCCCGAGTATATTGTTATTTTGTACCATGTGCCGTGCACGGACATAATATAAGTTTCCTTTCTCTCTCAATACGTCTATCTCTTACTCGTATTTCTGATATGTAGTATACTAATCTCCTTTCCAGTATTGTGACGAGATCCATAGTACTACTACCTACTATACACCTTGCCATCCTTACCCTTTTTCCCGACTTTCTGATGACTGATCTTTTCTCTATCTTATTCTGGTAGACCCTTAATACGGGTTTGTGGTAGGTTATCTTACCGATGTGCAATGGGTAGGATTTTATGGTTCAACATATGGCGACCACTAGGGATGGTCGTGTTAGTAGGTAATTGATAATGTGTTGTATAATGTAACAGGAGTCCTTAAAGGTATTAGCTGTTTGTAGTGCTATTAATACTACTGGTGAAATAGTAGTTCTTCGATATGGTATTGCCGGTGCTGCATGGGCAACTATGGTGGAGATTAAGTATAATATATTAAGCTACATTATATTTAATAGAATATTTAAAAAGATCAAACGTTTTAAATTCAACAACCTCTGTTTTGTTTTATAAATAACACATAATTTACATAATAAGACAGAAATAAATATGAACTAATAGTCACACACAAAAGATGCAATAATTAAATATTATCTGATATGGGATTATACATTTTATTAAATATGATTATTTAAATATTATGAGATGTTTTTCTTATACTTACGTTGCAGGATTTTTAATGTTAAAATCACTGCAAGACAAAGGTTCCGACCTTTTGCATTACGCATGGAAGGCTTAATTAATTACGATAAATATATATTTTAGAGAAAACTATCCATTATTTGTGTGTGTTTGTGTATATGTTTATATATGGGTGTGCGTATATACATATTCACGCATACAGTGTGTGTATTAGTCTATATGTGTGCACACACATAGGGTGTGTATGCATGTGTGTATCTCTATAATCCAATTTTACGTAGTAAAATTTTTATATATTTATCACTACTTTAATATACATAATGTTTTACAGTCCTGAGCTTCTTTATGGAAAACGATAAACTTATTAAAATATTAATATTAATATTTATATATTTATTTTATATATATTTTAATTTAGTTAATTACTGGCACAGAATTTATTTAAGACCCTGGTTGTATCTGGAGCAGTTCCCGGGTTCGACCACCGACATGGACATAAAATTCACATACATCTAGTTGTTTAATATTGTGTATCGTAGAAGTCCAATTTTCTTTCTTTTTTCTTTTTTTTTTTTTTTGGTTTTAAACACGGTAAGAAGGTATTATTCTATTGATTTATGATCATGTATTATTCAGCCAGCTAAATTTAATTATGTGAAAATTAAAAATACTGAACATAAAATTTAGTTCCATTAAGTTGCAGCATGATTCACTATCATATGAGTGGTTGAAATCCCGTTAACTTATGAAAGATCCAAGGGTAGAAGGATACATATTGTATGTATATATGCTACCACAATACACATATGATTTTAATAAGGTTAAATGCCCGTGTGTATGTATGTTCACATATAAGGATGCATCGCCTGTCTTGTTAAGTATGATCTTAATAAGTTTAATTCCTAAATGCATAAGTTTATAAATCATGGGGCAATCACTTAAAAACAAGTCTTAAGAGTCTTTAATTAATGATACTTTGAATATATTTTAAACGTGATATATACGATTATTTTAGGTTTCTAATTTTTTATTAAAATATATGTAATATAAAGTTACATATGTATATTTATATTCTTCGTAAATTAATTAACTTATAAGGTTAGCATTTCATTTGCTATAAACTTTTATTATTTATAATTCAAATTTGGAGTAATTTATAATCCATAAATTAT
>PUQB01000062.1:188852-498008 GCA_003024785.1 Selaginella tamariscina | reverse complement strand
TATGACCAAGATACCTTAAACTTGATTCCTGCAATTTCTATAATACAGATCTGATTATACCAAGGGTTTTACTTTCCTCTGATCAGCCATTCGTACCAAGAAAGAAGCGCGCATTTCAATAGGTCCAAGACCCAATTGTTTGCATATTTGCTCTTCAATTATGTTCACTCCTGATCCATCAATTAGGTATATTCTGAATATTGTTTTTACCAATCCGAGCTGTAATGGTAACTCTTCATCCCAGTCCTTCTCGTCTGTAACAACTTCCGTTGTATTGACTCCTATTTGACTTGTATTGCTTTGAATACTACTCATGTCTAGAGCATTTGTTATCTGCGTTCGCAAAAATGGTGCTAAATGTCAAGTAACTCCCTTATAGTTAATTGTACAAGTTGTTGCAGAATCACAGCAACAATACGATCTCCAAGTGGTACTGTTGATGTGATTGTTGTGAATGCATGCTCATTTTCATTAGTCATTGATTTGATTTCCCCTTGTTGGATTTTCTGAATTTTGATCAGTTACCATTGTACTGTAGCCTTTTCTTTCTCCCAATTCTTGCGTATTGGTTCCTCTTTACTTGGTTCTATTCGTACTCGCTTAGCTGTTACCACATATGTCTCAATTGAGGGTAGTTCTGCATCTTGGTCCCATTTGCACTCGTAATTTTGTTCTTGATGTTCATCTGCTAAATCATTCTCTTATTGAACTTCAATTCTTCGTGTCGCTGGTTCAGTGGACGATGTTCCCGTATTGAATTCGCGTTGCGGACATTTTGGTGAATAATGTCCCATCTACCACATGTATAACAGCGTATACTATTGAGACTATATAATTACACTTAGTAGAATAATGTCCTTTTTCTCCACATCTAAAACATGTCACATTAGGATTCTGACCTCGTAATGCGGGTGGAGGTGGTATTGGTGGTAATAACGGTGGTCCTAGTTGTGTTGGGGCTGGTAACAAAGGCTGTCCTTTACGTGGTACTCTGTATTATTACTTGCCGGTAGAATGCTCCAGATTCCCGGGGAAATCTCCTTCCATTGCCATTTCTGCGTTCCCATTATACGATCTTTGTGGATAATTGTATGAATTAGCATTTCGTGGGTTGTGGATAATCATATGAGTTAGCATTCCGATTGTTGTTCCATCTAGGTGGTGGTGGAAAATTGTCAGTACATCCCATGTTTCGACATTGTCTAGCTTCATGGCCTATTCTCCACACATCTGACACTTGGGTATTTTACATTCAGAAGCATTATGCCCTTCATTTTTGCATGTTTAGAAAATATTGATTTAGTTCTTGACCATATTTCGCTCTCCTTCCGGTATTGTCTTCTTGTTTCCCGTTCATCCTCATCTATGTATCTTTGAGGTATCAACACTTCAAGTTGTTTTGCTTCTTTAATTGCTTCAACTAAATCAGGCGGTTTGATCAATCGTACTTGAAGTTGTAAATTATCCCGTAGTCCGTTCATATACCATTTCTTTGCCAATTTATCACTGACATCTCCAACCTTGCAACGGTGGTATAATCTCCGAAATTGTCGAGTGTAATCTTCCACTGCCTCGGTAGGTCCCTGCCGTATTTCCTGCAAACTGCACTGTCGGGTCTCGCTTCCGATATTTTCGTACATAATAATTCCTGAATATTGCAAGTAGGTACGTTGTACTTATCGATTGTATTAGCATTTTCGTAATACCAATCGCTAGCATCTCCCTTTAACGTAAATGGAAATATTTGTAATTTTCATCTTCATCCTTGATCTCGTTGGCTTCACACGCTTTTTCAAACTGTTGAATATGCCGATTCGTATCTTCATTCTCAAGACCTGAAAAAGTAGATGGTACAACCTTCCCCGTAATTGTTAATGTTCCCATCTCGTCCGATACTTCCACTGACAATAATTCCCAGTTTCCTCGCGTTGATATTCGTGGCTCGTGATTGTCACTCCCCTTATTAGTATCTTTTTCTTCTGTAACTTCGTCGTACTTCGTCGTTTGTTGCTCCTGCCCTCGAGCTTCGACTTGTTCCTTTCTTCTCTGTTCCTCACGCTCTTCTATCCTCTTCCGTGTCTTTATTATTGCTTGTCGCTGTAAATACCGCTCCTCGCGCTCTCTTTGTTGTCTCTGCATAATTTCTTCATATCTTTGGCATTTTGCAAGAATACGTCGATAATCATCCATTCACTTATTATTTATATTGCAGGTCCATCCTCATGGAGTCTTCGGTGCACTCTCCTCCATTTCTGCAATAGCTTGCACTGATCGTTTTGAGGACTCTCGCCTATCCTCAATCTTTTTCCTCCTCACATCTCCTTTGGGTATCTGCCTACCCATCCTGATAGAATCTACAAACACATTATCAGTTACCTAACACACGACCATCCCGTGGTCGCCATATGTTGAACCGTACAATCCTACCCTTCTTACATTGGTGAGTTTGCCGTCAATAAACCGTATTAAGGGTGTACCGGAATATGATAAAACATAATCAAACATCAGAAAGTCAGAAAAAGGGTAAGGATGGCAAGGTTATAGCAGGTAGCAGTACTGTGGATCCGTCACAGCACTGGAAAGAGGATAAGTATACTATATAATAGAATACGAGTAGTAAGAGATAGACGTATTGAGAGAGAAAGGAAACTTATATTATGTCCGCGCACAACACATGGTACAAAATAACAGTATCTCATGATACCCTTCTAGTCCTAATCTGGCCTATTTATATCCGTATTCTAAGTCCCGTACTAGCAGTTATCTCAACTGCCTCTCAACCTTATCCATTCAGTTACTGTAACTCCTTCTTATCCTTATCCAGAAATGCCGTACTTTCTGGTATCGTATTGCGAGGATGACCCATATTGCGATATTGCATTAATAACTCGTACTCCGATATATCCTTCCACTCTCGGTTTTCCACAATATATATTGTTTTTGATATTTCCCATTATATTACCCATGAAATAACAAGAAATTCCACCAATGTCTAACTATGCTCCTAACAATAGGACATTCCGCCACCTTGTGTCCTGCTTTACCACAATACAAACATAGATTCTCACTGTAGCGACGTTGCTTCTCAACAGTGAAAAATGAGCCACGCTTATATTTCTCAACCTCCATAGGAACTACTCCAAAAGGTGTCGCAGGAATATGTACCACAGCTGCAAGGATTGGTTTGCAGGAACTACTGACAGGATTTTCCTAACGACACTCGAACAGCGGTTGTTGCAGCAAATGGCCTGTTGCATGATCTCTGCTAATGTTGAGCATCCAGTAACATAAGGAGAAGGTCCTTCACATCATCCCTCAACCAAAAACAGAAGTGTTCAATCAATGCAGTCTCGTCCTATGGAATGTTCGTGCAAAGTTGCTGAAATTTCGAATGCATAGACGGAAACTGGCGAGATCCTTGTGTGAGCTTTCGTAACTTTATGTATGCGGAATGGTACTTATCGGAATCTCCAAAGCAAGCTTCAAAGGCAGCCACGAAACCTTCAAAGTCTTTCATCAATGGGTCGTTATGCTCTAGCAAAGGGCAACCCAAGCCCGTGGAGATCTAACTAGTAGGGATGCCAAAAGGCCAACCTTTTGTGCATCAGTCGAGTAGCAGCGTGGTTGCATACGGATCAAAAGCCTGATTTGATTCAGGAACCTTTGGAAATTAGTACGATTGCCATTAAACTTTTCCGGCATGCTGATCTTCGACTCCGGAGAAGTGTTTGATGGAGAGGAACCACGAATGTTTGAGAGAGAGCCTGCGCAACAGCCTTGAAGGATGCATCAGCAGCTGCATACACCGCGTTGGTGGAACCTTGCAGATCTGTGACCACTTGGCACAAAGTGGCCAGCTCATGAAGCAATATTTGGTGCTCGCATTGAAATTGCTCAAAATTGGCCATGATCTATGAAAGAAAAAAGGAGGAAAACGAAGGAGAAGAATCAAGGAAAAAAAAAGTAGCTGGAAATCAGAAAGCTATGAAATCAGTTACTATCAAACTGTCAAGTCACAATCCAAGAACAAGGAAGTGAGCAGGATTCCGAAAACAAGGAAACTTGACTCAGAAGCAGGACAAGGAGCATGACAAGAACTAGGAACCAGGAACAAGACAAGAACAAAGGCAAGGAGCAAGACAAGACAAGATTGATCGTAGAAAGACTAGTGTTGATAGTAACTGATTGTACAACAATTAGGTTGGAACTTTTATACTCACAACTCCAAGCTAATATGGTCATGAGTCTAATCTGGTCATGAGCTAAAAATAGTGACCCTTATCCTCTAGGCATTTCCTGTAGTATATCCTATAGGCATATCCTATAGGAATATCCTATAGGTATATCCTGTAGGAATATCCTGCAGGCATATCCTGTAGGTATATCCTATAGGCATATCCTGTAACCTGTATCCTGTATCCTGCATCCTGTATCGGGTCGTGACAACTAATGAGTTAAGTAGTCAGAAGCGATAATTATATACTCGTTGCCAATAATCAACCGCAAAAAAGGTCTCATCAAATCAAATGCCACCAACTTAAACGGAGAAGAAACTGCATTGCACTCCAACTGTCCTTCTGAAATACATGAAGGAGTTGTGAGCTTGACACCACACACAACTATGTACATATCGAATCACATCTTCTCACAACTTTGGCCAATAAAAAGATTTTGTGCAACTTCTCAATCACATGATGATGTCCCATGTGCCCACCGAGAATAGAAGAGTCATAATAAGCATGAAGGAAGCGTGAAACGAAGACCGAAGGCACCACCAACTACAAATGATCATCCAAATCAATCCTCACAAAATAAAGAAGGTCATTATGAAGGTAATATTGTGAATGCAAGTGCCTGAAAGACAAGTCATCAACAAGCGATGCAAGATTCTCAAATCCATCACAAAGCATTCAAATCCACAACTCAACCTTTTAAACTTCATGAACCTTATCCAAAGAAGGCAAATCTAACTATACACCTTGTAGACACTAAATGTCAAACACAATAATTATTGATGGTACTGAATCCTCATCCAAAAAGTCCATATATACTGGAATAATTAACTCCTTAAGAACAAAAAAAGAGAGAGAAGGTGGAAGAGGAGTTTGAAAAAGAGCATGAACATCAGCCATGGAACTCCCTAGGCAATGAATAACCTCAAAGTTGTAAATTTGAAGCTCAAGGTTCATCAAACAGTACGGCCAACCAAGTTTTTCCACTTCAACAATGAAGTGACTGCAACATGATTGCCTTCTAATAGTGTTCAAGAACCATGCAAGTAAACATGGAGCTTCTCAAAACCCTAAACCACTACTAAATACTCCTTCTCTGTCGTGGAGTAGTTCACCTCTACTGGCTGCAACATCTAGTTGATGTATGCAACATGATGACATTGATCATGCACACTCATATTCTCTTGCATCAACACATCCCCGAGACTAATGTCAAAAAGCATCCACGCACAAGATGAAGGAATGAGTATAATCATGGTATGCCAAAACTAGAGGAGTTGTCAACAACTTCTTAAGATTTGCAAACTCATGTTCACAATCTTTAGACCAAGTAAGAGATAATGTTGACGACTTCAACAATGCCCACAATGATACAATATGATCCGAAAGATGATCCACAAAACGGTAAAAGCATTGCACATCGTTTACACACTTCGGTGTAAAGAACTTTAGAACTATAATAAATTTATCAGGATTGACTTGCAAACCTTCACAAGAAATGTGATAAACCAAAATAAGTAGTGTCCTTGAATTCAAACATATACTTAGACCACTTTAACTTCAAACTAACTTTTCACAACTGATTCAAAACCTTGCATACATCGTAGATATGTTCCTCCCATGTTCCTTCCGAGTAAATCAAAACATTGTCGATGAAGTCGGCAGTCATCTTTAACATATCATAAAAAACCTTGTTCATCATATGCTCAAACCGAAAGGCATCTCATACAAGCCAAATGGTGTCCAAAAAACAATTTTGGGAAAGTTTATGTTAACCATTGAAACTTGCTAATATCCAAATGCAAGATTTAGCTTGGTGAACCAACGCCTCCACCATAGTCGATCCAGAAGATCTGCAATATAAGAAGTGGGTAAACATTTGAAATAATTACATCATTTAATAAGTGATAATTGATGTAGAACCGAGTGCTCCCATTTGGCTTCATCATAAGATGAAGTTTGCATGCTCAAGAACTTCAAGACTTCTGGATAACACTTTTTCCAACATTTCCTTAACATTTGCCTGCAAGATCCTTATCTCCTTTGGTGACCAACGCTGAACAAGCACCTTGATCAGCTTAGCATCCTCAGTGATAATAAGGGGACATGTTGCAATCTTGGTGACAAGTTAAAGTTGAAAAGATTAACATACTCCTTCTTAAGTTGATTAATTATTACCTCATAATGATTATTTGAGGGATTTAAAGAGGGAATGGAAAAACATGGGGAAAAATGATAAGAAGTAAGAGTAAAATAAAAATGATGGAAGCAGAGGTAGAAGTAAATAAATAAAGTGGAATAAAAGTAAGAGAAATGAAAGAAATATGAAGAACAATCAAACAAGGGGGAGACTTTCAAAGTTACACTTGGCATGATTGCGAGTCAACCAATCCATACCAAGAATAAAGTTAAAAGCTTGACTTAGCACCACTCGTAAAGATTGAAGCTCAAGCTCACGATTGTTTACATGAATAATAATGTTAATCTCATCTTGCGGACAAGCATGAGTGTGTTTGTTGCTATAAAGAATGAGGATTAGTTTTATTTCACGGTGCAAATGAAAACTACAACATGTAGCAATAGACTGCGAAATGTAAAACAAATTTGAACATGTATCAATCAACACTGAAAGGAAAATATAATGTGTCTTGTTATTGAATTGAACTTGAAAAGTAAAGATTAAATGAACTGGTGCTGAGTGAACCCCTTGATGATACTCCCAAACCAACTTATTCACATGAATACCCTTCTTTACTTATGCGATTCTTAGTTTCCCTAAAGATCTACTGTATCAAGACCTTTCATTGCAATGGCGCCAATTGGACGTTGTTGTCGCCAAAGTCTCCACTCTGAAAATGAAGGGTGCCAATTGAGGAAACATTGACAACGCCGATATAGGTGTCCAACCTCGTCATATGCCCAACAACGAACTGCACGTCTACGTCCACATTCATGAGCTTAACCTTGTGTTGGTACACAAGCAGCGACAGAATCAACCTCCATTGGAGCAGAACCATCCCCAATATGAAGTAGAACTAAAGAACGTGAAGCTACAAGTTGAAAAGGCAATGTCTTATATTGTTATACCAACTACAAAGCATCATCAAGAATCACTGGAGCTAGTGCATGCACAAGCCCTAGAAGGTCTTGATGAAGTGCTTGCCACAACATACTAAACTTTGTGCGCTCTAACATGTTAGGATCTACTCTTGACAATGTGTAATAGAATATGTGTACACATACAAGTGTATGTATGTGTGTGTCTATATAATATATATAAATAAGATATGTAGTTTGAGCATAATTATACCCCTGTTTTCACATGTCTATAACATTAATATATGCTTTGCTAAATGATATACACTATATAGGAAACTTGTTCAGATTGTTTTATGTTATTGAAAATATTGGCAAGCAGAACCTAAACTTTGGTTATTTGCATGCGTTTTCATGTCAATCCCTATACATATGTTGCAAATATAATATGTTCAAAAAGTATATAGAGCCTTGACATATCTATGTGAAACTCTGCCACACACACACACAGTTAAAACTGATGTGTATCCCCTTTAATTCATATATTATGCTGGAAGGACCTGCTCACTAAGCAAATAAAAAAGCATCTATGAAGCCAAACCGTCTCTCTCTCTCTCTCTCTCTACACACACACACACACACAATACTAAAATAACTATATTGTGGTGTTATTAAAATTTATTATATTAAGTATCATGTCTTTAGACAAGATACAAAATATTTGATTTAACACCAATCTTATTAATATCTATGAACTACAATTTCACATTATTAAATGAAGTGCCGCTCATATTTGTTTACTTTGTCTGAGTAACACCATCAAAAATTGAAGGTTTTAATGTATGTGTACACCTCCACCTGTACTTCTATTCACCATATTACCATTATATTTAAGAAAAGAAACTTCTTTGACACTCGTGAGTTATAAACTCTGGACGTTCACGTTATTGTTGCGGAGTCAAATCTTGATTTATATATACAGCAGTTCCACATAAACGAGATTTTACACATAGTATCTTTTTGTTATGTCTAAACGACAAAATAAGTGTGTGTGTGTGTGTGTGAAGCGTTCCCAACTGGAATACAAGTAAGAATGCAGGGTGCTGAAGACGTGTGTAGGCATCAGTTTGTTTTTTATGCATATTATGAAAATGCTCTTGTAGACATGTTCATTTTGGACACACACGAAACACACACACATATATATATAGGTTTTTAGCAAACCAGTCTTTGCACACAAGAGAAATTTAAAGCGTAATCTTTGAGAGACTCAACTGTGACTTCATTTCCATGCAAGTAGGAATTCTTTAAGGCTTTAGCTAAGTAGACGTCCCCAATAGAAGCTGGGAGTGTGTGTGTGTCCCATGCTTATGTATAAACATGCGGATTTATATGTATGCATAAACTACTGCATTAACAGGTTCACAACTGAATTAATTTCTGCTGGAAAGATCATTCTCTAACTACTAGAAGACACGAGTGTTCTTTTTGGGTCCCACCTAGGCCCAACAGGTCTATGCGTGCACGTGTGGTTTCGTGCGCGCTAGCGAGCGTGATATTAGAGCCTTTCTTATAATACAGACGGCTTATATATATAAAACAGGTCCGGAACTGACTTATTTTCTTTGGAGCACTAGAAGACACGACAGTGTTCTACGGAAGCAAGCAGGCAACCGAGTGAAGGTAACATAAAGTCCAAGTACAAACCCAACTATGCCACCAACCACGTGAGAAATATGCAGTCTTGTATGTCCCTGTTGCTCTCGTTGGGCCACAGAAGACGTGACACAGGTGGTGTTAAGTGGACGCCCACACAGACCTGGGTTTCCTTGGTAAGAAGAAGCTCCGAAGGTAGCGAGTTGACGGTCATATGGAACGACACCTGTGAGTAAGTTGTAAGATACATCAAACTCCGAGAGGAAGTTTAAGTCAATCAGCTCCCGAGGAATGTGCCCAGTAAGTTTGTTGTTGACAAGTTGAGACGTTCCAAGGAATGTAAATTGCTCAGCCAAAGTGGTATCTCACCGGACAGGAGATTGTTGGACATGAGTAACCATTGCAGGCCTTGTAACTTCCCGAGCTCACTGGGGATGCTGCCAGTCAGTCTGTTGTTAGAGAGATCAATAGAAGTCGCAAACTGGGTCAGCCCGTTGCTCTGCCTGCCCCGCAGTTTAAATGTAATGTTGCAGCAGTCAAGCTTTCTGACTCGAAGCTCTGTCTGGAGAGACCTCAGGTTTCCGAGCTGTACTGGTATTTCCCCTGTTAAGTCATTATCTGATAATGTTAAGGTGAACAGCTCGCTAAAGTTGCCTACCCAGTGAGGAATTTCACCTTGGAAACCATTGTCTGCCAGGGTTAACACTTTAAGAGAAGTGCAGGAGCGTAAAGACTCTGGAATGGGACCAGTAAAACTGTTGCTAGCCAACGAGAGAATTTCCATGTTGTTGCTCAGCATGGCATTGGGAAGAACTTCACCATACATGTTGTTGTAATGCAAGGCGAGATACATAAGATTTGAGAGGTTACCGAAAGTGCTCGGAATTGTACCTGTGAGATTATTGAATCCTGCATCGAGTCGCTTCAAGAAAGTGCAGTTTGAGATGGTGCTGGGATCCAACCTGATAACAAGTTGTGTGAGATGTCTACTTCAAGCAAGTTCCTAGGCAGATTTTGAGGGATGGATCCAGAAATTATTTGTTTTAAGGTAAAGCCGGTTGAGGAAACTGCAGTTTGAGAGGGACTCCGGAATACTACCACTTATCAAGTAATTCGAAGAGAGAGAAAACGAGACTAGACGGGGAAGTTTGTCACATATATTGATGGGTATAGGACCTCGGAGGGAGCTCCAGCCGATGTCGAGCATCTGAAGAGCTGGCATTCCTCCGAAAGTGAGAGTTAAGTTGCCTGTGAAGTCGTTCTTTCCCAAGTTGAGCTCCTTAAGAGTTGTGCTCCTCATGTTCTTGGGGAGTTCACCGGCCAGGTGGTTGCTGGATAAGTCGAGTACCTCAATGCTGCTGTTACTGAGGTCCGTGCACCACGGAAGCTCACCACTTAGATTGTTGTGGGAGAGATCGATACGCTTCATCGAGAGAAGGTTGCACCAGACTGGAGATAATCCCCCCTCAAATCTCGAGACGAGAGGTTTAACTCGACTATATATCGTTCTGTGCTGAGCCGAACACCTTCCCATGCTGTTAAACTGTTGTTTTAAACTCCAACTCGGTAAGGGTTCCCTAGGAGCTTCTCCTTGAATGAGAGTAACACTACGAGATCCTGTTGAGAAGGAGTGGACACAGCAGTACAAATCCTGTACAACAAGAGTAGAATGATGAACCACATGGTGATGTGCGAGTTCTAGGCTGCCTTTTGGATGGAATGTGAACGGGACAGGCACTGGAGACACCAGCACGTCTAAAGACACGATTCTAGGAGTCAAATTGAATTTGAATTTGAATTTGAAATACATCGTACACGCACGAGCGAATTGTTGACAGTTTATCGTATACTTTCCTTTGTCCTATGCTTCGTTTAAGTAAGACTCGTTCAGATACGTGATTTCAATATTTTAAAGTGTACATACAAAAACTCTTAATTAAGATTTTAACCTTTTGTGGTAGACTAAAAAATAAACATTTACAAGGTTTAAAATAAATATTTAGATATTCTTAAGCAAAATTACATTTTACATGTATTATTGACTTTAGTGAAGTATAAAACAATTTATAATTCTAGAAAATCTTTATATTTATTTTAAATATATTTTGGTGATATAAATAAAATATCGTATAGTGATTAAGAAAAATCAACCCATAAAATATTATGGTAAAAACAAATTAAACCGATCGTGAATACATCAAAGTAATTAAGAGTGGATTTTCATGTTCAAATATAAATTTCATTATTTATTTAATATTAAATTAAAATTAAAAACTATATACTTACATTTGAAATGTTACGATGTATTCACGATTATATAATTTATTTTAATTTAATATTAATTAATAATGAAATTTACATTTGAACATGAAAATCCAGTATTAATTATAAAGTTTTAAAAATATTTAAATTTATTCTTTTAAAATTTGAAATTGCATAAGTAAAATTAATCATAAGATTAATATATATTAGTGTTCTTTTACATGTGGCAGATCCAAGGGCTCTTCAACTCAATACTATTGATTAAAGATTATAGATTTTGAACAATTAAATGACTCGAATTTTGATGTATGTTATCAGATTATAAAAAAAAAACAACTCAATACATACAGGTTATGACTACGTAAAAAAATGAGGTGGAAATCTCTTCTGTGCCACGTGGCGCATTACGTGGCAAGTACATCTGTTAAATGCCAAGGTTCTTGTTCTAGGGTTCTTCATGTTCTAGGGTTCATCAAGATGTCGCGTAGGTACATAGAGCCGCCGAAGTATCCAGTGATCCAGGAGTATCCTAAAGTGGCCACTGTAGTGGCCAATTTCAGCTTCCGCGATATCATGCACATTATCACTTATACTACTGCTTCAATCCCCTTCGGCTATCTCGCAGGTACATATACACACAAACAATATTCTATGTTATTATCGAAAATGTAGGCCCAAATATGTGTTGGTTTGAGTTTATTTCTTGGTTTTACATGTAGGTAGTTCATAAATATATACAACATATATATGCTGTGTACATAAAACATAAATAGAATATTTGAACATGGTATATGTATATAAGTACTACACATGTATATATATTCTTGAAAATGTAGGCTCAAATATGTAATAGAGCTGATTTTATCTTATTATGTGTACATATACGTACACAAGTGTAAGTGTCTGTCTCTATATATATAAGAATGTAGTTTGAACATACACTACTTTGTACACTAAAACAAATATATACACATAGATTCCTTTGTATTTCATGTTATATCTTAGAATTTAGTTATAAGATGGCGTATCTGAACTCATAAACAGACACGCATACAAGTATTAGATATGTAGTTTGAGCAATATTATTTGTATATAACCCCTGTTTTCACATATCTATAGCATTACATATATACTTTGCTAATGATATACACTATATGTTCAGATTGTTTTATGTTATTGAAAATAGGAAACTTTGGTAATTTGTTTGCGTTTCATGTCAATCACTATACATATGTTGCAAAGATAATATGTTCAAAAAGTATATAGGGTCTTATATTTTGACATATCTATATGAACCTCTGCCACACACACACAGTTAAAACTGTTATATAGATAGATAGAGAGAGAGAGAGAGAGAGAGAGAGAGAGAGAGAGAGAATAGACAGACGACAGACAGACGATTTGGCTTCATAGATACTTTTTTATTTCCAGCATATTACGAGGAAGAACACCTTATCATATAAGGGGCTACACACACACACACACACACACACATATATAACACGCACACACTCATATAACGCTGTCATTCGTAATGCCTTATATAAATAATGTAGATAATTACACGTCAATACACAACCCAATTATACGTGTGCCTGTGTTACACACACACACACACCACACACACACACAACAACACCACTTTACAGATACTCGACATTTTCAGGGTCAAGTGCAAACTTACGGGACCAACAATGCTGGTTGCTGGGCTGACTGGGCTGCAGACGGGGTACATGCTGGCATATGGCTTCTCTAAGGGGAGGCTCTTGGGTATACTCCCAAACGATGCCGAAGTGGAGAGATTTGGAGTCATGACGTAAGCTTGAACGTTACAAATAAGTAAGCAATTCTTCTCATGAAATCTCATTGGACTTCATCATATATACATATTTGATAGAATAATTAACATTTATTCAACATTACTCTACCGAGTGGATATTGGAGATTAATATGTAAGTAGCCGGGTTACGCAAGTTCATACGCTCTGCAATCCTATGTGCACGCTCTCTATCCAGTGGCTCATACACGCCCCCAACACAGACGTCCACGCAACCTCATTGGGCTCGAACGGCATGTCGAACAGCAACTCTTCAGCAAGCTCCAGCTGTCCGGTCCTCGCCAAGAGATCCACCACGCACACGTAGAAGTCCACCGCCCGTGTTACACCGTAGTCGGTCTCCATGGAGCTCAAGAAGCCATAGTGGAGCGTACCAGAGTGTTGGAAGGACGAAAGAATGCTTATGTAAGTAATCTTGTCTGTCTCCACACCGTCACCATGCAAGACACGGAACAAGTCCATTGCATCATGAATGTGACCGCCCTGGGAATACGCACACAGCATGGTGTTCCACAGCGGTAAGGACTTCACCACAGTCGTGTCGAACATGAGCCGTGCTGTCTCGAGGCCTCCACACTTGGTGTAGAGTTGACTAGTGAGGTCCGGAGGATATCATCTGAAACCAACCGGGGATCCTCCGAAACACACCGGTGGATAGCCTGGCACTCCCTAAGTGAAGCAAGTGTCTCACACGCCTCGATCAAGGACATGTAAGTGACCGCGTTCGGACGAACACCGTCCAAGTCCATCAGTCTCAGGTGTATCAGTGCGTTAACACACTGCCCGTTGAGGGCGTACGTGGTAACAATCGCATTCCACATGAGAGGTCGTTCTCCGGAGAGTTTCTAAATACCATCTCGGCTTCCTCGACGTACCCGAGATGGGCGTATCCGGAGATGATGCTTGTCCACGAGCCAAGTTTGTCTGTGGAGCCTTCCTGAACAAGAAGTTTGCGTCCTGGATGCGACCCGATTGTACATACCCTTGGAGCAATGCGTTCCATGTGACAATGCTCCTATGCGGCGTCCTCGAGGAACGCAAGGTACGCTTGCTCGAGGCTTCCCAGCTGGGAATGTGCTGTGACGATGATGGTCCAGGAGACAACGTCACGGGAACTCATGTTCTTAAACAGTTCAGTCGATCGTTCTAAGTCGGCATTTTGCAAGTAGCACCCTATCATGGTATTCCACGATACTAAGTTTCTCTCTGGCATCCCAGTGAACAACTCCTCGGCAGCCTCCGTTTCACCTGCAGTGGCATGCACTGTGATCATCGAGTTCCACGACGCACAGTTTGCTCCGGCATTCTGTCGAAGACCTCCCTTGACTTTTCTGTGTCACCATCCTGCACGTAAGCTTGCAGCATTGCGTTATAAGAGATAACGTTTCTTTCAGGCATCTCCCTGAACTTTCACGCCGGCCATATCCAGTCGGCCGTTCTGTGCATACACAGTACTAATGCAGTCCATGAAACGATGCTCGAGAAAGGCATTCTTTCAAAGTGTTCTGTGCCGGTGAATAGAGCCCTCTTCAACATATGCCTGCAACATTGAGCTCGGAGTCCCACTGTGGCATCTTATCAAACGCAATCCTATACAGAGAGCTAAGTTATGTATATATGAAACACGGATATACATTACCTTGCTAGTTGTGAATCCCCGTATTGGGCATTTGCTGCAACGACTGCGTTCCAGGAGATCAAGTCCCGGTGTAGCACTCCGTGGAACAGACTACTTGCATTCGGGAGCTCCCCAGCATCTGCAAAGCCTTGTATCATACATTACACACGTAGATATCCCACTGTGGCATTCTGTAGTAGAACTCCAATGCTGTATGCAAATGCCCATTCTCGGCAAATGCAGTAACCATGGCACTCCAAGAGATTGCATTCGGACAGGGATGAGAATCGAAGAGAGACTTTGTAGAGTGTAATCTCCCGTTTCTGGAGTACGATGTCATCATAGAATTCCATGAAACCGCACTGTGTTCCGGCATTTTTCTGAAGACTTCCTCATCAATGATCATGTTCCACGAGACCACACTCCGTTGAGGCATCTGTTCGAAGAAATGGAAGGATCCCATTACATCCCCACTGTCCGCAAGCGATTTCAACATGATGGTCCAAGAGAAAACATCCGGATCGGGGATCTCATTGAAGACGCTACTCGCCTGCCCTTTGGCGGCAAATGCTGCAACATTGTATTCCAGCTCGCTGTGCTCCGTTCTGGATTGCATTGAAGACCTCTGTTGCGAGATCGATGTGATCGTTCTTTGTGCAGGAAGCGAGGAATGATGTTCCATGAGTAGATGTTCTTGTTAAGGATCCTGTTGAATGCTTGTAGTGCTTCATCCAGGCAATTGCAGTTACTGTAAAGCTGGATAAGCAGGTTTCCGTGAGATGGTTCGCAGTCGAGTCCGAGCTTGTGTATCTGGTTGTGCAGCTGCCTTCCCTCGGCTAGCCACCGGGTATTCACGCACTGACGTAGTAAACATGTGTACGAGTCATTTCTCATCTGTTAACACTTAACCATATACATTTCATGTTAGAAACTCCAACATAAATAAAACTCATCTTATAAAATGAATTATAATACTTAAATGTAAGGAAAAATTACATTTATATTCCTGAAATTTATCATATTTACGTATATATCCCTACAAATTTTATATTTACATACATACATTTGAAAAACTTCAATGGTAATATTTTAGCTTTTAAAATAATAATATTAATTAAAAATATATTTTTAATTCATAATATATTACAAATGAAATAATTTAAGTTTATTAAGTATTAAATGTTCAGAAAATTGTTATAATAAAAATAGAATATTTTTAAAATAATTATATTATATTGTGATATACTTAAATATAATAAAGTATAAATTTTTATTAATTTTTTAAAAATACTTTTTAATTTTTAATTTTAAAATTTATAAAATTTTAAATTGAAGTTTCATAGGTACATATGTAAATATAAAACTTAGGACACTTGCAGAACACGGCCCCTCTTTAGGACGTGTATCAAAATTAAAAGGAAAATTCATATTTACTTTAATTTCCAGGGGTTTCTTGCCTATAACATACACTAAAAACCCATTCATAAATGTATTTAAATAATGTTAATTTAGAAATGCATTAACCCTAAAGGGCATTACGTTTTAATTTTATAATTTTTAATAATGATTTTTTTTTTTTTTTAATTTATCTCATTAAATTTTTTTCATATCATACCACATGGTGTCCTAAATCCCTCCTAAATAATATTGAAAATAAAGAAGGGCGTATTCTGCAAACTAGCCAAAATTTGCTACGGTATATAAATTTAGGGTATAAATATAATTTTTAACATTTAATTATTAAATCAAAAAACAATAAATCTAAAATGAAACAAACATATTTTTAAAAACTTCATATTGAAAGAGCAGATATATTAAATGAAAATCTGATATATTTAGTTTACAAAAAACCCTGCTTATATACAGGAGTCTCCTGCCACGTGGCACACATGCGACACGTGGCGCTGACACATGGGGGCCAGATCACCACCCATGTGTCACTACGCATGTGCGTATATACACATGCGTATATACGGTACGTTACCTAATATACAGTATCTTACACTATCCTCCCCTCTGCGGCTTGTAGATGGTGATGGATCTGATGGTCCTGGATCCGTGTGAGCTGGGCCATCTAAGGTATGACCAAATGTACTCAACGAGTCTCGAACGACAAACCGTTTCATTCGAACCACGTGAACTATCTCAACCTCATGAGATCCCACCAACTTACTTGATATACCTGAGGACCAACCTTTCGGAGTACTCGGTAGGGACCAAGCCACTTGTGTAATAAACCAGTTGCAAGCCCAGGTGCAGTCAGCTTGGGAAAACGTACCAGGACTAAGTCACCGTCAGCAAAATCTGGTGGAATTTGATGTCGTGCATTGTAAGAAGATTGCTGCCGCATTTGAGCTCGACCAAGATGTTCAGCAGACTCTGCACGCAGAAGAGGCAAAACAGCATCCAAATGTCGAGCCCACATCTTTGCATCCTCGGCACGTGGCAGATTCGATGATAACCCCAATTCACTAGGCAACTTAGGATCATATCCATACAATGCCTTGAATGGAGAGATACCAATCGAACTCTGAATGCCTGTTACATAAGCAAATCTCAAACATCGCAAATACCAATCCCAGTCCGTGTGATTGAAGTTCACATACTTCGAGATCATACCCTTGAAGGTCCGATTCAATCGCTCCACCAAACCATCAGTTTGTGGATGATACGGAGAGGCAAATGAATGTTTTACCCCTAACCTCTCACACAACACTCGGAATACCTCTGCAATGAAAGCGGGGCCATTGTCTGATAACATCCGCTCTGGACAAGAATGCTGCAAAACCACATTATCGAACAGAAACAAAGCTGTTGACATGGCAGTTGCATCCGGAAGAGCACCAACCTCCACCCATCGAGTTAAATAATCGATACAACAATGATGTACTGGTTACCTTGAGAAGAACGTGGAAAAGGTCCCATTAAATCCACTGCAATTAACTCAAAAGGGCGAGAGACATTGATGGATTCCAACACCCCATGGCCCGAGTCGTAGAGGAATTCCGAGTTTGACAAGTGGGACAACTTTGAATATACCTGATCACATCACCACGCATGCTGGCCAATAAAATGATCGGGCAGCTTCTCCAACACTCGTTGGTGACCAAGATGACCTCCAACAATAGGTGAATCATGATATGCTCGAAGAAGGTGTGGAACATATGTAGAGGGTACAGCCAAACGCCATCTGTCCTCTGGATTTGTCCCAATAAAATACAATAAACCATCCTGAAGTCGAAACTGAGCATGATATTGTCGAAACCGAGGTTCGGAAGACGGATTGCAAACGCATCGCGTAATTGCCTCGTCCATGGTTCATGTTTTTGAGCATCCTGCCACTGTTCCAAGGATGGTAAGTCGGCATCGAATACCTGAGGGGCTTGTATCAAACCGAATGCTGCAGCTACTGCATGAGCAGGCAAAGTGGAATCGGAGAGGGGTGCTCGAGAAAGTGCATCCGCATCCACCATTGTTCGCCCAGGCCTGTGCACCACCTTAAAGTTATATACTGGAGACGTAATGCCCATCTGGCTACGCGACCCACTAAATTCTTCCGTTTTAATAAGGAAGTGACAGCAGCATGATCACACTCCAAAAGTGTTTCACTCCCATGTAAGTAGGCATGAAGTCGTTCAAAACCCCAAACAGCAGCAAGGCATTCTTTTTCAGTAGTGGAATAATTCCGCTCAGCCGGCGTGAGTACTCGACTAATGTAAGCCACCGGGTGTCGAATTGAAGAATCCACAGCATCAGTTTGCATCAATACACCACCAATAACACTGAGGCATCTACTCGTAAAATGAACGGACGAGTAAAATCTGGGTATTGAAGCAATGGTGGAGTTGTCAGGAACTCTTTTAACTGGTCAAATGCCTGCTGACACCTGCGAGTCCACCTGAAAGATACCTGTGGACGAACTAACTCCCGAAGAGGGGCAGTTCGATCAGTGAGATGATCGATGAATCGACCCAAGTACTGCACCGTGCCCAAGAAACGTGGACTTCCTGTACTGTACGGGGACGAGGAACTCTCGAACAGCTCGCAACTTCATTGGATCCACCTGTAAACCCTCTCGAGATATACGGTAACCCAAGTAAGTGGTGTCGGTCGAACCAAACACACACTTTTCAAGTTTCAACTTCAGGCCAACTTCTCGAAATCGATCAAGAACGCGCCGTACATCACGAATGTGATCCTCCCAAGAACCAGACCCATGAATGAGCACATCGTCGATAAAATCGGCAGTGATATCAGGCATATCGGAAAGAAGCTCATCCATCATGCGTTGAAAGGTGGCAGGAGCTGAAGTCAATCCAAAAGGCATGACCAAAAACTCGTAAAGACCAAATGGTGTCCGGAAGGCCGTTTTTGGAATATCCTCCTCAGCCATAGGAACCTGCCAATATCCTGATGCCAAATCCAACTTAGTAAACCATCGACTCTGACCCAAACGATCTAATAGATCGGCAGAGTTCGGAAGTGGATAGACATCTTTGATGGTAACATCGTTAAGAGGTCGGTAATCCACACAAAATCGGAGAGATCCATCAGGCTTGGGAACCAAATGAGGTTCACATGCCCATGGACTCCGTGACGGACGACACACTCGTTTACCAATCATATCAGTAACAGCTGTTCGCATGGCTGATAACTCCTTTGGTGACCTGCGTCGAACCGGGACTTTGAAAGGCTTTGCATTGCCGGTGGGTATACAGTGTCGAGTCTTCACACGTGCACCTTGGGACAGATCAAATTTGAACAAACTTGCATACTGTTTCTTAAGTTGTTCGATGCAGTGTGCTCGACACTCAGGTGACGGATCCGGCATTTGAACCTGTTGAGATGAACACCACCCAAGACCGGAATCAAAGGAGCTGTATGCGTGATACAAACAGCAACAAACTTCTCTGGACGTAAAGGAACAGACTGCAAAGACACAGACTCCAAGCGTAATACAGGAGGAGAGAGTGAAAAATCACATGTACCTTTCGACTGCTTTAACCAATCACATCCCAGAATGATGTCAAAGACCTGGGAAGGGACAACCCTAAGAGACCCAGAGGGAAACTTACAGTTGGCACCCATAACCAGCGTAGTCGAAGTGGTGTACTGTGATACTGCACGAGACTGCCCATTACCATATAAAATGTGCAAGACCTTATCTGCTCGTCTCAAGGGTAATGAGCACCGATGCGCCAGAGAAGTAGTTATGGAAGACATACTAGATCCTGTATCCACAAGTACTGTGACTGAAACATCATTCACTCGTGCAGAAAATGTGAAAACTGGATGATTTGGTGGAACTTGCAACCCTTGATATGCATAGCGAAAAAACATGGAGGTGAGTTTCCATCGCACGGGATCCCTCCGTCGCCCGTACGATTACTGGTTTTCCGCAACAGATCCACCAAGAGAAGCGTCATCATCTGGAAGCTCATCATCAGACATAATGGCCGCCACAGGTACACCATCCGGAACATATGGTCGCCAGCCTGGATGTGGTGGACGCCAATCAGGATACACATCGCATGCCCGCCAAGTATGTCCAGGTGCCCAACAGGCCCAACAATGAACTTGATTGGGTTGACCTGCATTGTTCCGATTCCTCCTGTCACGAATCCGTGGATTTTGACCACCACGGGCAGGAACTGGAGCAGGTGCAGGACGATTTCGTGGAGGTGGTCCACGGGGTGGGCCCCGAGGTCGACCACGAAAGGCTTGTCGTGCGGGCACATATGCAGCAGCATCAACCTCCATTGGATCAGCACGCTGAACAAGAGGAGCAGGTAACCCAAGGGGAACACGGCCCTCACCAGGCACCAACTCAAAACGTTGAGCTAGTGCAAAAGCTTCCTCCAATGTGGTAGGACGAAGAGCCCGAACGAATCGAACAAGTTCGGGTCGCATAGTTGGCCATAACATACCGAGCTTAATAGGCTCAGGCATGTTAGGATATGCACGCCGAACTAAATCCCCGAACCTAATACTAACCGCATAACAGACTCACCAGGATGTTGTCGTATCGCATGCAGTTGTTGGAAAGCATCATCTGAATCCTCAACTTTGCCAAACGTACGTTTGAGGCATTCCGTTAACCGATTACTATTGGCTTGAATCTCCGCAGCCAATCCATTATACCACTTGAGCGCAGGGCCTTCCAAACATGTAGGGAATTCTCTGAGAGCACGGGCCTCATCCCAACCATGGTAACGAACAATGACTTGGAAATGATCAAACCAGTGGTATACATCATCTCCCGGATCACCACAAAAAGATCGGGGTCGAACCCTCGGATTTGTGGCCTGTGAAGAAGATGAAGGAGTACTAGAAGCAGATCCCCCGGCATGAGGCTCAGACGGGGAAGAGGAGGACGGACCCTCAACGAAGCGCTCCAACAACTTAGTTTGTGCATCAATAGCAGTAGCAATAATGCTAAAAGCCGTCTCCATGTTCATTGTCATGGAAACAAGAAAAAGAAAATGCGGAAGAAAGGAATACCCAACTTCTCCACCAATGAAAGAGCAGATATATTAAATGAAAATCTGATATTTAGTTTACAAAAACCCTGCTTATATACAGGAGGTCTCCTGCCACGTGGCACACATGCGACACGTGGCGCTGACACATGGGGGCCAGATCACCACCCATGTGTCACTACGCATGTGCGTATATACACATGCGTATATACGGTACATTACCTAATATACAGTATCTTACAATATTATATTTTAATATATTATTAGTTATATATATTCTTCTAATTATTTTAATTTTACCAGTCTGCCTTATTATTAGATAGATAAAAATTTAAGTGGATATAAAAGTTAAATTAATGAATTAAAACGAATATACCATGAATTAAATATATTTAAATGAATTTAAAAAATACCCCATTAATTAAATAACTAAATTATTTATTTTTAAAACATTATTTAAATATAAAGGATAAACCATTTAAATGAAATTTAATTTATGTAATTAATTTAAATAAAATATTAAACAATATTTATTATTTAAATGATGTAGTAAGAACGTATTTGGGAATTTTCCCTTTTAAATATACATGTCATAACACATAAATGGGTTTCTAGGGCTTATGGAAACAGTGTGTTTATGATCTGCTTTATTTCGATCCGCTATTGGAAATGCAAGGGCTAGGATTGAATCCCAAGCTTCGCCATGAAGGCCTCCTGGCCGCCGATGTTGTCTCTGCTCCTGGTGATTTCACACATTTCAAGGCCCATGTCCCCCTCAGGCATCTCTGGGTAATCTCTCTCATGTATAAATTTCTTATGTATGTATTATTTATATATATATATATATATATATATATATATATATATATATATATATAGAGAGAGAGAGAGAGAGAGAGAGAGAGAGAGAGAGAGAGAGAGAGAGAGAGAGAGAGAGTTAAGAAATGCATACACACAACATATACCAACACACACACCATCACGCTGGTACACAAATTATATGTTGTTTTGAAGGTTGGGACTAAGCATTGGAGATATTATGATTCTGGGCCAAAGTCTGTACCCCTTTGATTTGCATTGGAGGTGTTTCTTCAACTGCAGAAGTGTTTTACAAGATAATCCTATCTCTATCTGCCAAGGTATGATGTGTGTGTGTGTGTAGCATAAATATGTATTTATTCCACATGCTTATTGTTAATGTATCATATTCATTGATATGGTTTTAAAACTTATTTATATCTTTAATGCCAACCTTAGACTTTCTAATGCATGAAACGAAGAATTCTGTGTTAATACATATCTAGCTGTGTGTACAAATAAATATGTGACAGGTGATCACGTGTGTGTGTATCGTTGTTTGTGTGTTTGTAAGTCATTGTTAATGTATTAGAAGGGCGAAATGTATATGTTTATACCAAGCTACGGATATACAAATCTTTCTAATACATACTTACGTATGTACATAGTATTTATGAACATTGAAATATGTATTTGCAGGGTTATCGAGTGATAGCAGCAGACGCCCCTCCAGTGTGGAGCCATCAAGAGTGGATTTCTTTATTTGAGAAGTTTTTGGATCAAATCGGTGCACATCATGTAAGATATGATAGTTATACAAATATCTATGCTGTGTATGCATAATATTGTTGTATATTATATAATTATTGTTGTTTAATTGCTCCTGTTTGTAGGTACATCTATATGTACTTCTCTTGGTGGTTTTTTGGTGCAGATGTTTGCTCAATATGTAGGTATCTTTTTTGTAACACACACGCACGCACGCCTGCACACACACATTTAAGAGATTTTGTATGTGCAGCGACCAAGAAGAGTGAAATCCTTACTGCTTTCCAACACCTTCCTTGAGACACACACTTTGCTTCTGCACTTGGTTGGAGCCCTCTGTAAGTTATCTATTTACTGTGATTTATGATATAATTTAATGTAGTTATAAATATAATATTTTAGAAAAGTCTTTGTTTAATACTTTCATCTTTTTATTTGTTGTTCAGAATAAGTTGGACACCCGAATTCATTTTGAAACGGTATATTCTCTCAGGCATTCGTAACGCACCACAAGAGCCACATATGGCGGATTCAATTGATTTTGTTGTGGCTCAGGTGAGTACACACACACACACACATATATATGGACACACACTGTATGTATAAGATAAATGCGTATGCTATATGACAGCTTGAAACACTTTCACGAGAGGATTTAGCGTCCCGTTTAACTCTAAACACCATGCCTGCTGCCATCGGACAAATCACGCTTCCGGATTCATGCATCACAGTTATGGATGTAAGTTCTTATATGTATGCATATGTAGATGTAGAGAGAGAATGAATGCATGCTTGAGTGTGTTCGCACTGGATATGTGTGAATCCAGAAATGTTTATATACATCAGATGTTTATGTTTGTATGTGTACTGTTGATAATTTTTTTAGTTTTATCCATTTGTATTATGCAGATCCATCTATATATGTTGCATGAAGTAAATATGACTTATACATACACTTTCACATATGTCTGTAGGAGTATTATGCTCATGTCTGTACATGTATGTGTATATATATAATGTACCGCTTGCAGACGAATGATTACACATCAATCCCACAAGATCTGAAGGACCAAGTGGCCACTAGATATACTGGTGCACGAAGGGCATTTCTAAAATCTGGTGGTGATTTTCCTTTTCTTTCTCGTGCTGCTGAAGTATCTCTTCATGCCCAGGTCCGTTCTAATACACATACATATGTGTGTGTGTGTGTGCGTTTCAATATATGTGTATTATATTTCACTATATATATATATATATATATAGAGAGAGAGAGAGAGAGAGAGAGAGAGAGAGAGAGAGATGTACAACATATAAGTGGTGTGCAAGTGTGTGGTGCGTGTCTGTTCATGAGGGTGTTCTTACAGTTACATTTGAGGAGGGTCGGAGTCGAAGGTGCTCCAGATGGTAAGAATATTCCATCCGCGGGTAGTGGAAGTGGGGATTCAGCGGGAGATGACCAATACGAAGGCAGAAGCATGGACAGAAATAACAGAAATTTATCAGGTATTATTTATATATATATGCATATACACCAGATATACGTATTTACAACTATAATATGTGTGTGTGTGTGTGTATATGTATGTCTATATAGATTCCAAAGAGGAGCCTTCAACGAGTCCTTCAAGTGAAAGAAGCTTTTCCCCCAGTACAAGTGGTTCTTTCAAACGACTAAGTGACAGCCAACTCGATGGTCAGCTCAGTCTTTCTGATGGTCAACCCGATGGTGAACTCATTTTTTCTGACGGTCAACTTCGGGAAGGTCAGCTGTCTTTCTGACGGTCAACTATGTACTGCCGGCAGTCACAGATACGTATTGATGGTTTTTCTACTCTACTACATTGGTACGCTGCAGTTTTGGTCCCTATTCAAGGCGTCTCATATTTGCGTGTTTATTATGTTTTTCATAAATTCTTGTTTTAAATACATGAAATATGTTTATTATAACATGATAAACATCATAAATTAATTAAAACATATGTTTTATACTAATTTGTGTTTTTTAAATAAAAAATATAAATAAGCATAATAATTATGACAATTGAGAACTTAAAACCATTTGATTTTATTTTAATTTTTCAAATAAAACTTAAACCAGAAATCTAAATATATATTTATTTTATTTATAAATAAAATAAATATCTAAATAAGAAAATAGAGACATGGCTTTGTCAACTTCGACAAGGGAAAACATTGCTGACTTATAAAGCGGCCACCACGGGACCAAGCGTGGAAAACTTTACACACGTGCTAAATGAAGATTTAATCTGCACCATTGGATCAAATTAAGATTCCAGCTGCCGTTAAAATCTTCTACTGCTTTCCACTGCTACACGTGGCACAAAATTTAATTTTATATTTACATATATTCCGTACATCGCGTGTGGAATCCGACGGCAAAAGGAGAAGCTTACACGTCCCGTAGTGGCACACACGCGTAAGACAAAACACCTGTACAGACGTGACACGTGTAGCGTAGAGTATCATAAAACGAAAAAGTCGAGTATGACATAAAACAAAGCATATTCTGTGGTAGTTGTGCCTTCCACCCTAAAAACTTCGGGAATATATCCAAGTATATTCTTACAAGTTTGTTTCCACCATCGGATACCAAATGCCACAGCCGTCGGATCTTGTACACTTTTTGACATGTCACCGTGTTGACAGGACCAAACGCGCCGACTGTTTGACCCGTTAATGCTTTAAGGTGCAAAAGAGTGAATTCAGAATTAGGGTAAGGAGTTCATCCTACAAGCAATGGCTATGGCTACTTGTCGTCGCGCAGCTTCACAGATCACAGGAATTGCTAACCGGCTGGCCGGATTCGGACACTGTCAGAAGAAATCCAATCTTCCGATTTCACCGGATCAGCACGAGGTGCTATGGAGGATTCTTCTGGGTTTACCAACACATCGCGTCAAGAACAGCAATATGGTGCTCTGGGTCAGCCAGGATCCGGGAAAGGTACATACGGTGGCTTGATTTCTAGGCTTTTGAAGATCCCACACATATCCACCGGCGATGTAATCAGGGCGGAGCTGAAAAAGCAGACTCCGACCTCTTCTCGGCTGTCCGAGATGGTTTGCGCAAGGGAAACTCATAGACGATGATACGGTGTTCGAGCTTACTGGGACAGCGCCTTGAGAATGGGTGTGAGAGTGGTTTTATACTGGATGGTTTCCCGAGAACTGTGCACCAGGCTGAGGTTCTGGACAAGGTCACAGACGTTCACGTCGCGTTGAACGTTAATCTCGAGAGGGAGGCGCTGATTAAGAAGTGTTTAGGGAGGAGAGTTTGTGGGAGTGCGGGAAAGTCTACAGCTTGGTTGATGTGTTGGTGAATGGCAAGAGAATGCCAGCAATTATGCCTCCAAAGGAGTGTGCTCCCAACTTGATAGTACGGAAGGACGATAACGAGGAGAGCGTGCGGAGGAGGCTAGAGGTGTACGACTCGGAGAGTAAGCCTGTAGAGGATTACTACAGGAAGCAAGGGAAGCTGGTGGATTTCCATGTGTGTGGAAGTGTTGAGGAGAACATGCCTAGGTTGGTGAAGGCGTTGAATCTCGAGGATTATGTGGGAAGTGAGGGGATTGTTGGGGATTTGAGAGAGTCTGCTCGTCGTTGCAAGATGGCGTGTTGAAGTTCCCCTTTCATTCTTTTTATTCTTTGGCAGAGAGAGTAGTTAGTTTAGTGCAGCCGAATGTTGCAACACCGGATGAAAACTAATGATTTTTTTTCATATATAACGTCTCAACGCACACACACACACACATGTAAATACAGATGCGTGTACGCCGTTGTAACCATTTATGGTATTATATTCTTATATATGTTTTATGGAGCCGAAAGTGTAGTCCTTTCTTCCACGTAATGTACTCTCTTTGCTTCGAAGACATCGATGTTAAACTTCTAGTTAAATTGCGCGCACACACACACTTAAACTGCGTGCGTGTGTGTGTTTGTGTGTGTGAGAGAGAGCTAATACACTGAAATGTCGTACTCAGATTGAATCTGAGTAACAGTATATGTTACTTCTTCATATACACATGAAAGCGAAGAACTGCAGACAAACCATTTACCGAGTGAGTAGAGAAAGTCGCATATCCTGTACGAAACCTGAACACACCGGTGCCGCCGGTAACAGAAATCTCCCTCACAGAATGGAAAACAGGATCCTGACCATGGAAGCTAATGGTGCCATTGGGAAAAACTGCAGTAAACGAGAGCAGCAGGCTTACTTCCGACAAGGAATCGGCAATGATATGCCTTGTCCCCTGCCGAGCTGCCTTGAATTGATAGAGGATCCCTCAGTTAACTTGTCGTCGAAAACTTTGGCCTGGCCGAATCCTGTTGCTGTTGTTGCATTTGTTACAGGGATTGCAGTGGAATTCCAAACACCAGATATGTCGTGCATATAGAAATGAAGCTCCGTTACCTTGTGCTTTGCTTCTGTACCGATTACCCATATGAATGCAGCAAGCAAAGCTCTATATAAAAACATGCTAGATTGAAGAATACAAGCAGGAAATTCTGTATTTTCTCAAACCACAATGAGTGAAAATAATCTCTTGTACTGTACACAATTACCATTAATTCATTTCATAGATTATACACGTCCTGTTAGTTATACATACCATATAAAGACGCATACTGTGCATTTCATATTCATAATCATGCCTTATAAAAACTTCAAACGACGTATGCTTTACGAATTGAATAACACTTTGTGGCTGCCACAGTTGTAGTGGGGATGGGGCTCCACATACACTGATAGCACAGACCGACGTCGCAGTCATAACAGAGTCAATATATATACACATATATGTTATATACATTATAAGTATATTATTCCACTTAAATTATACTTTTAAGTATGATATAGTTGTAACACTCAATATATTTTATTCTCACTACCTTGTTGAGTCTCTTGGAGCCATATCACTGCCATGTGTCTCATAACCATGGAGGCAATATCATTGCCCATGTGTCATTGACGTTTAGGATGAAAATGGTAATTGATAAAGATTAGAATTTTATGTGTTTTACATTAATTTAATTATGTAAATCTTGTCCACCATTCTAGTGAGTAGGGAAGAATGCATTTTCTAATGCAGGTACTCAACGTACTAGGTTACAATTGCAACAGTTCGTCACCACACTTTGAAAACGTAAATGCCCACATCTACATAGAACTTGTATCTAATTTAATTGGCAAGTCAAACAATATTTAATATACTTAATTACATTAATGTGCACGCTTGTCCAATAAAAAAACAACAAAGTTTTTTAATTTTCAATACGTGTTAACAATCGAAATGACCCGCTATGTATGGTTACAAAAAGTGTGAAATATAAATAAAAAGTATAGTTAATCATAATTAATTTTTAAAATTTATTTTCATGAAATAAAAATCTCTTTGTATTCAAAATTTAACAAATTAAAGAAAACTAATTATTTATTTTTTATATAGATCGAAACACTTCAAAAGATGGTAGTTTGATATTGAACACTCAAGAGGCTTATACTAAATCAAAACATTTTACCAAAATATATATCATGCATTATATAATTTGTAAGAGGTGTTTATGAAAAATTAATAATTATTTATTTTGATCGGTGCATCACCTTTAAATTATAAATTTGAAGTTGCAATGTTTGATTCATAAGGTTTTTGTGCTTCAATAAAAAAAAGTTATTACAACATAATCATATTTTAATAGTGTCTCATTTTAATGTAAATAGACATGAAGATTTTCAAAATCACAAATAATAGTCAATCAAATAGTTGTGTTCAATTGGTTAAAACATTTAACTAATATAAGTTATTGAATGTTAAATTAAAGAATCAACTATATTTATTTGTATAAACACACATCTGAAGTTGATATTTAATGTGTTTATTAATAAAATAAACAGTTTAGTGAAATTCAGGTATTAGGAGTTAATAATAACCTTTTTAACTAATTAATATATTCATATGTAAATAAACATAAAGATGTCCAAAGCTTTAAACAATAATAAAACATTATCATTTAAATAGTTGAGTAATTTTGTTAAACTGATTTAAATGTTTGCTTAATAAATTATTGAATGTAAATTGAAGAATCAATTATATTTGATTATATTAAGGTTAATATAATGTGTTGACACATAAGATAACAATTGAGTAAAATTTAAAATTAATAAAAACAAATCTTTTAGCTAATTAAGTCCCACTCCCATGCATATAGGCGTGAAGACATTCAAATCTCAAAATAATAATAAGGCATGTTGTGGTTGAGTAATTTTGTTCATCACACTTCAAAAGTTAATATTTGATGCGTTTATTAATAAGATGATAATATAGTGAAATTCAAGTACTAAAGAACACAACAAAGTTATTAATAATTCATAAGTTCTACATTGACAAAAAAGGTACATCTAAAAATTAATTCTTGAAGATGAGTAATTTAATTTGTTAAGTGATTAATGAATCATTATAAATACTTCATCTTTATCAAATTTTTTACTTGGCATATGTTAACCCTGGAAACCCTCATAAGAAAATCCCAACAAATTTATTAAGATCATAATTGACTAAGTGCACAATCAATACTTATCTGTAAATTAAAAATACATGAATTAACTGAATTACGAATATTATTCCTAACTGGCATGGATGAGGCACCTAACTTTATGAATGCAATATATTTAGTCACATGAGTATAATAAATGTACCTAGGGTGTGACTACCCTAAGTTAAGGTGATATAAAGAAGTTATGCTTGCATAAGCTTAAGCTTGCATCAATAAGAAAATAATATATTCTCTTTTGAACACAAAGACTTTTGTTAACATATACTTTAATTCAAGTTATACAGTAGAGGCCCCTCTGTTTGTTATTTGAGTAAGTAGGTGACATTAAATGAAATAAAGTTTAAACTTTAGGACAAATACTAATCTTACTCCAAACCTACCCATAGAGGGTTAGACAAACTTAGGTATTCCTAACTCTTTCAAACATGATCTACCAAGAATTTAACATTTGTTTAAATAAAATGTAAAAATGAGGAAGAGAATATTTTAAAAAGACAAGTTTGTCTAGTGTTTTCTATAAACTAATAACACTTAATTGAACTATCTTAAATATCCCAGTGCACTCAACAAAGCTATTTCTTATTACTTATAAGGTTCGAAATATATTGATAAGTAACAATTAATTAAAGTATAATTATATAAAATTTATGAAAATTTTGCTTAAAAAAAATGCAAAACCTCCTAAATTATATAAGAATGAGAAACTTTTAAATTATATATAGTTTTGCTAATGCAAATCTTCACAAGAAATGTGATATCCTAATTAGCACATTTTTTTATTTTCAATTACAAACTATTATTGTAGCACGGGAAGGTTTACTTTTTTATATTCATATAATGACATGTGCACACACAGGTGTAAGTTTGCCCCCATTTATACACAAAATGTTTACTTTTGTAATTACTCCAAAACTTACATATTTGAAAGTAACACCTCAACCTTACTAAATATTAAATAAAATAATATTATAATTTATTTATTTATAATGTGTGTGTGTGTGTGTGTGTGTGAGAGAGAGAGAGAGAGAGAGAGAGAGAGAGAGAGATTCATTCTTCGTACTCCATTTTCTTATTGTTTTTTATTTAAGCAACAGAATGGAATTATGGGACTTCGAAATAGCATTACGGTGTAAGTGTTTTTACTTGCGTCTGTGTATATTATTCTTGGCTTATGTATTTTTGTCGTTTTAACAGTTTTAGCTTCCTCTCTTCTGTCACGGTTTTGCAATCTAGGTATTTGACACTTTTGTTTACATGTGCTCAACATTTAAGTTAAATAATATAATTAGTTTTTGTGGGTGGCGTATATGTACGTGTGGTGATGTGTGTGTGGTCAGGAATATATACATAGACCTTGTGATTATATTGTGTTCTTTACAGCTTCAGTTGTAAACAATTGCCGAAGAGTATGGGGGATGAACTTCCCTTATCTTAGAAAAGTAAGAGAATGACAGTTGAATAGTCTGATTGCGTCGGATATAACATGTGAGTTATGATATCTCAGTGGAGTCTTGTCAAGATAAAAGCTAGGACAAGTGCCACCCTTCGTTATGTAGTAACACGACTGCCTATGCGCAATGGACTCGAACAAGAGGAGTTAAATCGGTTCAGAGATGGAACGGCTTATCTACTGTTTGTAAACACTCTTCGCTTGGATTGTAGGCTGTCCTATACATGGAACTCTATTTCGTGAAGTACGGAGGTATCAATTTCAAGAATAGGAATCCATATTTTGCAAAATTGCTGGTTGCAATTGGGATAAAGACTCTCATGAATTGGATTGTTACAAAATCGTCCTTAACAAGAACATGTGAGTCTCGTGTGCGTGTGCGTGTGCGTGTCGAGAGAGAGAACTGTTATTCTTTGGTTCAGGTTCACGTCTGCACAACCAGCCTCGTAAGATACCAAGGATGTTGATCAATTCCTAGACCAGCATTTGCGAGGGTTACTTCCTTACATTGGGAACGGTAGCGTGACCATTGAAGATGCCAGATATATCCTTTCGTCCTTGGCAATGCTTGCTGAAAATCACTTGTTTCTTAGCAACCCCCACCATCCAGCAAAGCTGAAGAAATACATAGTGAGCGGTTTTGCTATCAGGACTATGCGAGTAACTTTTGCTCATTGCATTTGTACCTTAATAGATGTTCAAGGTGCTTATGCAGTAAACCAATAAGACCTCCCATGCATGATTCGCCAACATTAAAGGTATATTACCTCAAAGGTGGATGTACCCTTAGAGTTTTCCACGTAGGGTTCGAAACCCTCGTAACCAATTCTATGGGATTGGAGCATTATAGACCTCTCCTAGATACCAACATGAGAGAAGTTAATTGGTTGAAGGACTTGAGAGTGCCCAAGTCCTTAGAAAAATATCTACCAGCATACGAGGTTGTGAACTATATACTATCCACTTAAATACAGAAAAAAGGTGTTGTTATTGTTGAAACTCTTTTTTAAACAGTGTTACTCAATTAAATGTATTCCAATAGAGCTTATGTATACACTGCAAGAATGTTGGATATTTGTTCAGCCATACGGGGCTCTAGTGAGTACTATATGCATAATGAGATGGAGTTAACAATGTAGCCGTATATAAACTCAAATCTTTCATATTAGAAAACCAAAGCCTAATAATGTATGCATACACACGCACATTAATGTTTACATGGTGCACACACACGAATACACACCATCCAAGAAAAACTGGCACCGAGAAGTTAGCACTGTAGACGGTACACAAATATCTGTAAGATTGGTCAATTTGTCTAAGCTTGTTAAGTTAGCCGAGGATTTACTTTTTGTGGTTTAGGTAGCAGAGTGCTGAGGAGCGGGGCGCTGGGGCACGTTTCGCAGTACATTGGGCGTGGGAAGATGCGAGGGCTGGCAGGGTACATAGAGGAAAGAGATTGACCAGCAACGGATGGGATGAGAGGATATTCGAGGAGCACTATTTCTATGGGAATGCTAGATTTGCTCATGATCAGAATGTCGATAACCTGCCAGTACCATTTGAAACAGGCTTGTGAGGAGGCGCAGACGGATATGGAGGCCTTACTGTTCTCCATGGGCCTCACCGACTACTACTTCAGGGACTTGAAGTTCACACGTGCCTTCGAGGCCCGTGTACTGCCCCGATATGAAAAGTTGCTGAGGAGTGTACACTATTCAGATCTCAACAAATTAGAGACGCAAGTCCAAGTCCCACCAAACAATATTAGGTGAGCTGCTGCACGTTCTACAGAAGAAAAAAAGGCCAAGAGCTCCTGACTACCTGCGTCACGAGTACCCTTTGTGTGAAGAACCAGCCCTTGTGTTTGGCCTTCACCTTGCCTGCTTTGTGGAGCATAAATTCTTCTCTGGAGAAGCCAATCCGGAGGAGCTCGTCCAAGCCGCACGACGCTTCTCACACGTGGACCTAGAGGGCAAGCTTGCAACTGCATTCCACTACTGCCTCCTTTCCGACCCCAAACAGCCTGCAGATGTTTCCCGATCTCTGGCTCAATCCTGCAGATGTATGTTCACACACGCACACACACACACACAGACTTTGTTCTGTAACAGGCTGGTACCAGATTTTACAACGAGATTCTGAAGTACGTGTTTCCGTATGCGGATGCCTTGGCTAAAAGAGGTGGGCCAGATGTTGGATTTACTGGTTTGGTGCCTCTCTACGAATACCAAGCGAAACTGCTCAAGCCTTATATAGAGGAGAAGCTCAAGCAGTCCAAGAGCGTCTTTGGAGACAATAACAAGTACAAGGGTCTCGAGAGCTATCACGAAGAAGAATAACAATAACAGGTATAACACACACCAAGACACAACACCACATGACAGTAGATGTTTTTATTTCAGGTGCAACCAAGCATAATATCATCTTGGTCAGCAATGAAAGAAATTAATCTAGCAAGAAACTTTGTCTTTAATCCATATAAGATGCCTTCATGATAACTGCAACATATTTATTCAAGTCTATCTTCCATGCCTCACGCTTCATCAAGTCCCAAGAGCTGTTAAGCCTCTCTCTCTACGCACGCACGCACGCACTCCATGAAAGGCAGGAGTGATAAATGCAAGCACATGTGAACGAGTCCTTTGAGCTCCTAAATCCTAACCCATGGGTTTAGGGTTTAGGTTAGACAAACTTAGGTATTCATAACTCTTTTAAACATGGTCTATCCAGAATTTAACATTTGTTTAAATCAAATGTAAAAATGAGGAAGAGAATATTTTAGAAGACAAGTTTGTCTAATGTTTTTATAAATATTTAATAATACTTAATTAAATTATTTTTAAATAACAAAGTTATTTCTTATTATTTATAAGGTTTGTAAATATAATTTATAAGTAACAATTAAGTAAAAATATAATTATATAAAATTTATGATAATTTGCTTAAGGAAATGCAAAACCTCCTAAATTATATAAGAACGATAAAACTTTAATTATATATAATTTTTGCTAATGCAATCTTCATAAGAAATGTGATATCCTAAATTAGTATTTTTTTTATTTTAATTACAAATTATTATTGTAACATTGGAGGTCCACTTTTTGATATACATACAATGACATGTGCACACGTAAGGTGTAAGTTTTGCGCCCCGTTTAACACAATGTTTACTTTTTAAATTACTCCAAAACTTACATATTTGAAAGTAACACCTCAAACTTTGTTAAATATTAAGTAAAATAATTATTAATTTATTAATTTATTTTTATCTTTGACGATTTGTTTGAGCTGTGTTACACACACCACACACACAACACACCACACCAAAAAAAAAAAAAAACACATGCTAATAATGTGTTTTTGTGTGTGTGTGATACATATGTAACACTTGGGTGTCATAATACGCTTGTAACTAAAAAATGATTATTAAATGAACATATTAAGTTTGCATTGTTTTAGTTTTTATTTAATTTCTTTTATAAAAGTTCTTACCCATTAGTTATTATTTCCTTAAATTAAAAGTGACATTTAAAATTGTATTTCAAAAAAAGATTAGATATTGGTGTTGTTGTTCAAAAACCCTTAACATCATTCTTTATGTAAATTATAAATTATTTAAACCCTACAAATTAATTTTTATAAACAACATTGAATTTCTATTATTTAAACCTTCCGTGATTCGGTAATTTATTACTTCTTAATTAATATTTAAGTAAATATTAATTACTTTAAATTTGCACTATTGATACCCAGTAGTAATTATTTGATAAACCAGTTAATCAAATATGAACCATCAACTTATCGCTAGCATGTCTCACTCGCAATAATGTAGTGGTAAACATGCTAGTGTATGTCACTATGGAATAAGACTTATGTGGATTCTTATTGTATATACATGTGTGTGTGTGTATACACAGCCACATGTATTTTAAGAGTATACATATATCTATTAAATTTAATAATATTGGATACCATCTACATTTTTTTTACTTGCTTGTATGCGAGTCGTATATGAGAGTACACACGTGTCACACACACACAAACATTAATAAGAAAACATACATGTTAATGCAGCAAAATGTACCTTAATATATGCCTTATATCTATACTATATTTAAAACAAAACATTAACGATGTATTTTTAACATGACAACATAATTATTACCTTAATAAAACATATTAAATATTCTTTCTTTTATATAATAAATCGTATAAAAAGTATATATATATATATATATATGTATGTGTTGTGTATCACTTCTGCAAGAACTGCAGGTAAACCCGTGAACTTGCAGGCCAGATGTAATCAATTTATACATACATTTAATATATTTACCTTTACCACACGTCTTTAAACACACACACACACATACACACACACATATAAGCACATTTATATTTAAAACCGCGTTTACACCCGTGTACCAAAGTAAAAGACAGGCTTTGAAGGTACTGTCCAGAAAACGATATATATAAGATAAAGAATCAAATTATGGTGTCCCATACACACACAGTGTGAAACTTAACCAAATGTAGGATATGCAGAGTGTGAAACTCGTACTCATGTAGGATATGCAAACAATGGGAAAGGCAATCTTCTATTTGTTAATAATATAGTTGGGATTTATGGGAATGTGGGAGCACAGCAGAATGTACATTTAGGAGAGTTTAATTGAAGCGTTCGGTCCCAATGATAATTTCAAGCTTGAGATAGGAAGCCCAGAATTTTGGTTAAGGGACACGTTGTGTGTGACCGATGTGGGCATGGTGCAGTGGGAAAGGATGGTTGTTCCCCTTCAAGGTCTGTGTGTATATGTGTTGTGTGTGCGTGCGTGTGTGTAAATGTGCATATACAATATAGGCACATAGTATATATACATTAGCTGCAGTTTACATCTATATTAAGAGACTATAACTATCTCTCTCTCTCTCTCTCACACACACACACACACACGCACGCACGCACGCACGCACGTTTATATCAGATGCGGAAGTTGGAGTGAAATGCACTGATCTCTACGGCTTCGTGACGTTCCGGGATAGGATACACAGGATATTCTCTATCCAATGGATGATATACCAGGCATATTCGGAATCAAGGGTTGTAAAGCGAAGATTGTGTATGTGTATGTACGTACCTGGCCTCAGAGGAGCTCCCATTGTGCTTACCATGTCCGTCTCCCATTGTGCTTACCATGTTGCAGTTATATAACGTATCTCAATACATGTGTATATTGTGTTTATATACTAGGTGGTGATAACTGCAACATGGTAAGCACAATGGGAGACGGACATACAGGAGCATCGCTAACACTCATGTACAAATCCTTACACGAAGTCATCTTTACATCTGGGCCGTTCGCATGTACACCCTCGAAGAAACCTTCACTATACAACACTGTGTTTGTATACGTATCCCCACCACCACCTCCAAGTTACCATCCACCACCCTCGAAAATACTTAGTTACCATTCCCATCCACCTCCAATTTACCATGGTATTTCACCGTTGGTAAACCACCTCCAACCCCGGTAAAACCTTACCCTCCTCATATGGTACCTTCTCATCCTCCTCCATATGTATATATAGGTCACCCACCTCCACCAAGTCACCATTCTCCCCACTAACTAAATATACTTCACCACCACCTCCACATTCTCCACCACCTTTAGGCTACCCTAAACTAGGTCCTCGTCATAAACCACCACCATTAGGTCACTCACCACCCCCACATTATACTTCACCTCCTTTAGGTCACTCACCATCTTTAGGACACCTCCGCCAACTTATCCACCACCTTTAGGCTACCCTAAACTAGGTCCTCACCATAGACCACCGCCGCCGCCTTCAGGTCAGTCACCTCCAGTTTACTACCATTCTCCTCCGCCACCCTTTGCATCATGAATCCTCCCCAGTACCTAAAGTATATGCCCCACCACAAGGTATATGCTTCACCACCACCACCTAAAAGACTCCGTGGGATTTCGGGGTTAAAACGGGAAGCTCAACCATTACCACTTCTCAGTTACCATAGGATAACATGAAAAGATTAAGATATATTAAAATGTTTTTTTTATAAATTCAAAGTGAAAGAAGCCGATATATATTAAAATGTCAGATCCTTAAGCTACAAAAACCCTGCTTATATACAGGAGACCTCCTGCCACGTGGCACACATGCGACACGTGGCGCTGACACATGGCGGCCAGATCACCACCCATGTGTCACTATGCATGTGTGTATATACACATGCGTATATACATTACGTTACATAATATACAGTATCTTACATTATCCCCCCTCTGCGGTTGTGTAGATGGTGATGGATCTGATGGTCCTGGATCCGTGTGAGTTGGGCCATCTAAGGTATGACCGAATGTAGTCAACGAGTCTCGAACAACAAACCGTTTCATTCGAACTACGTGAACTATCTCAACCTCATGAGATCCCACCAACTGTACTGATACACCTGAGGACCAACCTTTCGGAGACTCGGTAGGGACCAAGCCACTTATGTAATAAACCAGTTGCAAGCCCAGGTGCAGTTAGCTTGGGAAAACGTACCAGTACTAAGTCACCGTCAGCATAGTCTGGTGGAATTTGATGTCGTGCATTGTAAGAAGATTGTTGCTGTATTTGAGCTCGACCAAGATGTTCAGCAGACTCTGCACGCAGAAGAGGCAAAACAGCATCCAAATGTCGAGCCCACATTTTGCATCCTCGGCACGTGGCAGATTCGATGATAACCCAATTCACTAGGCAACTTAGGATCATATCCATACAATGCCTTGAATGGAGAGATACCAATCGAACTCTGAATGCCTGTTACATAAGCAAATCTCAAGCATCGCAAATACCAATCCCAGTCAGTGTGATTGAAGTTCACATACTTCGAGATCATACCCTTGAAGGTCCGATTCAATCGCTCCACCAAACCATCAGTTTGTGGATGATATGGAGAGGCAAATGAGTGTTTTACCCCTAACCTCTCACACAACACTCGGAATACCTCTGCAATGAAAGCGGGGCCATTATCTGATAACATCCGCTCTGGACAAGAATGCTGCAAAACCACATTATCGAACAAAAACAAAGCTGTTGACATGGCAGTTGCATCCGGAAGAGCACCAACCTCCACCCATCGAGTTAAATAATCATACACAATGATGTACTGGTTACCTTGAGAAGAACGTGGAAAAGGTCCCATTAAATCCACTGCAATTAACTCAAAAGGGCGAGAGACTTGATGGATTCTAACACCCCCATGGCCCGAGTCGTAGAGGAATTCCGAGTTTGACAAATGGGACAGCTTGAATATACCTGATCACATCACCACGCATGCTGGCCAATAAAAGGATCGCGGAGCTTCTCCAACACTCGTTGGTGACCAAGATGACCTCCAACAATAGGCGAATCATGATATGCTCGAAGAAGGTGTGGAACATATGTAGAGGGCACAGCCAACGCCATCTGTCTCTGGATTTGTCCCAATAAAATACAATAAACCATCCTGAAGTCGAAACTGAGCATGATATTGTCGAAACCGGTTCGGAAGAGGATTGCAAACGCATCCGTAATTGCCTCGTCCATGGTTCATGTTTTTGGCATCCTGCCACTGTTCCAAGGATGGTAAGTCGGCATCGAATACCTGAGGGGCTTGTATCAAACCGAATGCTGCAGCGACTGCATGAGCAGGCAAAGTGGAATCAGAGGGGTGCTCGAGAAAGTGCATCCGCATCCACCATTGTTCGCCCAGGCCTGTGCACCACCTTAAAGTTATATACTGGAGACGTAATGCCCATCTGGCTACACGACCCACTAAATTCTTCCGTTTTAATAAGGAAGTGACAGCAGCATGATCACACTCCAAAAGTGTTTCACTCCCATGTAAGTAGGCATGAAGTCGTTCAAAACCCCAAACAGCAGCAAGGCATTCTTTTTCAGTAGTGGAATAATTCCGCTCAGCCGGCGTGAGTACTCGACTAATGTAAGCCACCGGGTGTCGAATTGAAGAATCCACAGCATCAGTTTGCATCAATACACCACCAATACCAACATCTGAGGCATCTACTCGTAAAATGAACGGACGAGTAAAATCTGGGTATTGAAGCAATGGTGGAGTTGTCAGGAACTCTTTTAACTGGTCAAATGCCTGCTGACACCTGCGAGTCCACCTGAAAGATACCTGTGGACGAACTAACTCCCGAAGAGGGGCAGTTCGATCAGTGAGATGATCGATGAATCGACCCAAGTACTGCACCGTGCCCAAGAAACGCTGGACTTCCTGTACTGTACGGGGACGAGGGAACTCTCGAACAGCTCGCAACTTCATTGGATCCACCTGTAAACCCTCTCGAGATATACGGTAACCCAAGTAAGTGGTGTCGGTCGAACCAAACACACACTTTTCAAGTTTCAACTTCAGGCCAACTTCTCGAAATCGATCAAGAACGCGCCGTACATCACGAATGTGATCCTCCCAAGAACCAGACCCATGAATGAGCACATCGTCGATAAAATCGGCAGTGATATCAGGCATATCGGAAAGAAGCTCATCCATCATGCGTTGAAAGGTGGCAGGAGCTGAAGTCAATCCAAAAGGCATGACCAAAAACTCGTAAAGACCAAATGGTGTCCGGAAGGCCGTTTTTGGAATATCCTCCTCAGCCATAGGAACCTGCCAATATCCTGATGCCAAATCCAACTTAGTAAACCATCGACTCTGACCCAAACGATCTAATAGATCGGCAGAGTTCGGAAGTGGATAGACATCTTTGATGGTAACATCGTTAAGAGGTCGGTAATCCACACAAAATCGGAGAGATCCATCAGGCTTGGGAACCAAATGAGGTTCACATGCCCATGGACTCCGTGACGGACGACACACTCGTTTACCAATCATATCAGTAACAGCTGTTCGCATGGCTGATAACTCCTTTGGTGACCTGCGTCGAACCGGGACTTTGAAAGGCTTTGCATTGCCGGTGGGTATACAGTGTCGAGTCTTCACACGTGCACCTTGGGACAGATCAAATTTGAACAAACTTGCATACTGTTTCTTAAGTTGTTCGATGCAGTGTGCTCGACACTCAGGTGACGGATCCGGCATTTGAACCTGTTGAGATGAACACCACCCCAAGACCGGAATCAAAGGAGCTGTATGCGTGATACAAACAGCAACAAGCTTCTCTGGACGTAAAGGAACAGACTGCAAAGACACAGACTCCAAGCGTAATACAGGAGGAGAGAGTGAAAAATCACATGTACCTTTCGACTGCTTTAACCAATCACATCCCAGAATGATGTCAAAGACCTGGGAAGGGACAACCCTAAGAGACCCAGAGGGAAACTTACAGTTGGCACCCATAACCAGCGTAGTCAAGTGGTGTACTGTGATACTGCACGAGACTGCCCATTACCATATAAAATGTGCAAGACCTTATCTGCACGTCTTAAGGGTAATGAGCACCGATGCGCTAGAGAAGAGTTATGGAAGACATACTGGATCCTGTATCCACAAGCACTGTGACTGAAAGATCATTCACCGTGCAGAAAATGTGAAAACTGGATGATCTGGTGGAACTTGCAAACCTTGATATGCATAGCGGAAAAAACATGGAGGTGAAGTCTCCATCGCACGGGATCCCTCCGTCGCCCGTACGATTACTGTTTTCCGCAACAGATCCACCTGCAAGAGAGGCTTCGTCATCTGGAAGCTCATCATCAGCATAATGGCCGCCACAGGCACACCATCCGGAACATATGGTCGCCAGCCTGGATGTGGTGGACGCCAATCAGGATACACATCGCATGCCCGCCAAGTATGTCCAGGTGCCCAACAGGCCCAACAATGAACTTGATTGGGTCGACCTGCATTGTTCCGATTCCTCCTGTCACGAATCCGTGGATTTTGACCACCACGGGCAGGAACTGGAGCAGTGCAGGACGATTTCGTGGAGGTGGTCCACGGGGTGGGCCCCGAGGTCGACCACGAAAGGCTTGTCGTGCGGGCACATATGCAGCAGCATCAACCTCCATTGGATCAGCACGCTGAATAGAGGAGCAGGTAACCCAAGGGGAACACGGCCCTCACCAGGCACCAACTCAAAACGTTGAGCTAGTGCAAAAGCTTCCTCCAATGTGGTAGGACGAAGAGCCCGAACGAATCGAACAAGTTCGGGTCGCATAGTTGGCCATAACATACCGAGCTTAATGGGCTCAGGCATGTTAGGATATGCACGCCGAACTAAATCCCCGAACCTAATACTGAACCGCATAACAGACTCACCAGGATGTTGTCGTATCGCATGCAGTTGTTGGAAAGCATCATCTGAATCCTCAACTTTGCCAAACGTACGTTTGAGGCATTCCGTTAACCGATTACTATTGGCTTGAATCTCCGCAGCCAATCCATTATACCACTTGAGCGCAGGGCCTTCCAAACATGTAGGGAATTCTCTGAGAGCACGGGCCTCATCCCAACCATGGTAACGAACAATACTTGGAAATGATCAAACCAGTGGTATACATCATCTCCCGGATCACCACAAAAAGATCGGGGTCGAACCCTCGGATTTGTGGCCTGTGAAGAAGATGAAGGAGTACTAGAAGCAGATCCCCCGGCAGGAGGCTCAGGCGGGGAAGAGGAGGACGAACCCTCAACAAAGCGCTCCAACAACTTTGTTTGTGCATCAATAGCAGTAGCAATAATGCTAAACGCCGTCTCCATATTCATCGTCATGAAAAGGAAAAGGCGGAAGAAAGGAATACCCAACTTCTCCACCAATGAAAAGCCGATATATATTAAAATGTCAGATCCTTAAGCTACAAAAACCCTGCTTATATACAGGAGACCTCCTGCCACGTGGCACACATGCACACGTGGCGACACATGGCGGCCAGATCACCACCCATGTGTCACTATGCATGTGTGTATATACACATGCGTATATACATTACGTTACATAATATACAGTATCTTACAAAAGTAGCCTTTAATATATGTTTTTATATAAACCTTGTTGTTTAGATATTATAAATATAATTATAATGATATATTTATAGAAACAATATTTATAGAATGTTCAATTTATTAATAGCAGCTTTATATATAATATAAATTGTATTTTTCAAAAAGGTGAGATTTTCCGCACATTAATTAATCTTAATAACCTCGCAAACTTATTTACAAAAATGCTTTTAAATGCAAAACTTTAAAAAAAAAAATAGAGAGAGAAAAACCTCACTTTTAACCGCGATACGAATGACCCAAGGTTGTATTCTTCGTTGTACTGTGATTGGTCCCACAAGATCATCAAGAGAGTTTAACATTGCCCTTAAGCCCTTTTTCTCACCCTTTTTAGAGTCCTCTTCGTTCTCCTTGCTTGTGCTTGGCTCATTCGCCTATAATATTTCATATAAATAAACATTATACACATGTACATACATGTGATTTTACATTCTCTCTCTCTCTCTCTCTCACACACACACACACACACACACACACGCACGCACGCAACTAACCTTTCTTTCCGGAGACAGTGAATAGATCAAGGAGCTGGCCAGTGTCCATGGTGTTTAAGCTCGCATTCTCGGCGTTAATCACAGTATTAGCAACCGAGATCTTAAATCTTTGAAGGCTCATTACTTTTCTCTTCTAGTGTTCCACGCATTATTAATCTGTGTACATTTACTACCCTCTTTTGCCCCAGCCTATGTGCCCTATCCATAGCCTGAAAAATCACATAAAAATCACGTGTATGATATATATTCACATATACAGAGTTGTAATACAAGTATACGTGGGATCTACTATATACATTGTCATTGTTATAAAAAAGCCTGGTTTAGTATGGTTCTCTCTCTCTCTCTCTCTCTCTCTCTCTATATTATAATATATATATATATATATATATAAAATATACAGTTTGTGTGATATACAAATACATCACACACATGCACATGCACATACCTGCATGTCACGCATGGGGTTCCAGTCATGCTCCATAAAGACAACCGTGTCGGCGCTGTTAAATTTAATCCCAAGCCACCAACTAGAATTTACATCAAATTAATACAGTTAAGGAACATATGGTTTAAATAATAGCTAAAATCTTATACCGTGTGTTGTAAGAAGAAGGACATCAATCGTAGGGTCAGCATTAAAAGTCTTGACAATCTCAAAACGCTTATCAGTCTCCACGGAACCATCAAGCCTTAAGTATGTTACGCTGTAACACAAAAAAAACTTAGTTAGTTTGTTTTTGCAGTTTCATCTGTCCTAATATTTATTAATATATTATGTGTACAATATTATGTTATATACTACATTACTGTAACGAACCTTTTCATGTGTGTTTGAAAATAAATCCTTCTCTATAATGTCAAGAAACCCCTGCCAGAGTTCGCATAAGTTAGTACTGAGAGTATAAATTAATATTAATTCTGGGTTATCATTGCTAGCCTCAATTTAACCTTTAGTTGTGCAAAAATCAAAACACGGTGTTGTCCAGAATTCTCTCCATTGGATATTCCGATTCCACATTCCCCAGAATATCCCGTAGAGCAAGAAGCTTGGGGAGAGTTTTGAATATCATGCAAATTCTGAACAAAATAATTAATAATAGTACCACGCACGCACGCACGTATAAAGACCTGTGACACCATGTTCCTCACTCAAGTCCTCATTTCCATCCAAAACAAGAGAAGGATGACTACATACTTTTCGAAGATATTGCAAAGCCTGCGAATAAAATCATACATCTGTAAGAATATTTGAACGTAAACACACTATAACATACACAACACACACACACAAAATACGCATATATTACCTGAAGAGACGTGTGTAGGGGCTGAAGACTTTGAAGAATTATCACCTCCATAAGCCTCGACCAAATTTGACACGTCTTTCTTAGCCTGGGACTTAGAAAACTTCTCATACAGGTTCAGTTGAAGCGGACATAGGTCACAATAACGGTCTTGTATAATCTTCGGGGGTAAATCTGCTAGTACTTCGTCCTTTGTTCTACGTAACAAGAATGGCATCACCTACAACCAAAATACAACACTATATACACATACACGTGTGTGTGAGAGAGAGAAAGAGAGAGAACACGTATATAACTATCATAATATAACATACATATACATATTATGTAAACCTGCTTGTGTAGTGCCTCCATAGCTAATACACCGGCCTCTGCCTCTTTAGCAGAGCATTTCGGGTCTCTTGCGGCTAAAAGAGGTTTGCCATAAATCGCATGAAACTGCACAAGATGCAAATAAATTAATTCATAAATAATAAAACAATAATACCCAAATACACATTATATGATATGTAACGTATGTGTAGTATATTTGTGTGTATTTAATACCTGTCGTTCAGTCCGAGAAAACCCGGCATGAGAAAGTCGAATAAAGACCAAAGCTCCAGTACGTTATTCTAGAAAAATACAGGAATATACGATGAGGATATTCATACACATAAGCTTGCATATATAACATATGCGTGGTGTCTGTGTGTTTGTATATACACGAAGAACCAGAAGATGTATTTTGTATCTACAGTATGACAAGCATTTTCATACTACACCTGTATACATGCATACAACCACACAGAACACGCACGCGTTGATACCATACACACACACACACACACAACATTTTGATATCTATTCTGTAAAAGAAAACGCACAATATATTGATATGTGTTACATTAATAATTATAAACACGTAAAATTTATATATCTGCAGTGAAGCTCTTCCTTCATTTATGCACATATATATTTTAGTTCATACATAATACATATTCAGTCATTCAAATAACAAATGGGTCCTACACAGCGTGCGTGAGCGTTACGAACCTGAATGGGAGTGCCAGTTAAAATCAATCTATGCTCAGCTTGAATCCGTTTTACCGCCGTGGTAATTTTGGATTTACTGCTCTTGATGACGTGTCCCTCGTCTAATATGCAATAATTCCACGGAATCTGGCTGAGATGGTCAATATCCTTCCTTAATACGTCGTATGAGGTTATAATTATGCTGTAATCACTAAACTGGTTCCTTAATTGTACTCTATCGTTTGGTTGTCCAATATATCTGTCACAATTAAACACATATTAGCAAATATGTATATGTGCGTATGTGTGTCTATGTTATAACTGAACAGAAATTACCAAACACATATAGCAAATGTGCACCTCACATGAATATAAAGTAGGTTTCTACTTGTCAATATATAGGTACATACACACATGGTTTTGATATTGTTCTATGAAGGTTGCCTTTGGTTAGAAGCACACAGAACAACAACACATACGTATGCGCACACATATGAGATTGCGGCACATATTATGGGAGAGAGAGAGATCATATGTGTGTGTGTGTATGCATACACGTACGCTGACAGATATACTTACTGTAAAGGTTTGAGAAATTCAGGTGATATAAACTTCTCAATCTCATACACCCAGTGACCAACCAAAGTGGGAGGGCATACAATCAACGACAGAGTCGTCGTGTTAGAGTTTGTGGCAATACGCTCTGCAGTATCCGAGGCAACAATTGCAGAAGCCTAATTAAAATAAAAACACGCATAAATTACCATTATATATGCATCACATATATTAATTGATATCTCAAAATGCATAGCATATAATTCACTATAAAGGATTATAATTGATAACTTTTAAATATCTGAAAGTATAATACTATATAGCTATGTATACATAACAACTTATGAATACAATGTATAGATTAGGAGATAATGTATCATAGTAAATTGTATAATGTGATATGTACGTTTAACTTCCTCAACATGCATGCTTCACATGCTTACCATTATTTTTATACTGTATAGCATATTAATGCATTATATAGTAATAAAAGTAATGTATATTAACCATTTAACCTGTAAAGTTTTGCCTAATCCCATGTCGTCACAAAGAATCCCATGAAGTTTAAACCGCTTCAGAAAACCTAGCCAGTTTATTCCTTCTTGCTGATATCTGTTAACAAAGATATTCATAAGTTATATACAACATGCACATATGGCATATGAGGTTAACCCGTACGATACATGTATGCGTATACCATGAAGCTAGTGTGTGTGTGTGTGTGTGTGAGCAAATATAAGGTAACCAAACAGTTGAAAACACAAGAACATTCGAGAATATTCTTAAATTATGTCAATAACACACACACACACACAGAGTCACCTGCGTAGAGAGGTCTTAAGTTCAAAAGCCAGTTTATAATCATCAACACGAGAGTTATCGAGCAGCTGCTCAAGAAACTTCGCATCTTCCGAGCTTCCTGGAGTATATAAATTTATTAGATACTCAAGTTAAATATTATGTATTTATATATCATTATATTATTATAATATTATACATACCCGGAGAGGATATTCCTGGCGGCTGAGGAACTCCACGTGCTAAGGGTAGAAGGGGGACAAGGGCAGCAAAACTATGTGTTACGCTTTGCCTCACAAATTGGTTACTGTCTCCCATACAACCCAAAAGAGGAACTATCAAATATGGTGCATATCCCACTAGCTCCACTCCAAGCCCTGCACATTTACATTATATAAGTTAGATATAAAGTTATTATAAATGATTCATCAGCATGTACGAATATATTATGTTATACGTATTGTGACATAATGATAATATGCATTGTTCCTCTTATAATACATAATATATAAAAACGTTGTATTTCCATATACGATACTAGGTAGCCCCCGTACATCTGCTACGTGTATACTCCGAGGTATGTACCAGTGTAATACATTGTATAATACACGTGTTTCGAGGGAGGGAGGGAGGGAGAGAGGGCACCCACATACCTTCAACTAAGAATGTGACCAGCATTCCTGCTCCTTGTCTTGCCTCCATAGAAGTTCCATCAGTAAGCATAGGCATAGCTTTACTCAAAACAGCAGTCATAATTCTATCCTTCATTGTTTTAGCCATTGCAGTTATGCACCTCGACGCACCTGAATACACTATTAGTAATTAAATAAAAGCATATAACACATGAACCGTATTGTTAGATTCAAGTGTGCATATTAACTATATCATGATATACCTATATACGGCAATCATATTGTAGGTTATATTGAATATACCTGCTCTAACCAAGGCATGACGATGTCTAACACAGCCGAATATTGCAGGAAGTAGCGTTAGAATTTTTGATTGCATTGTTCCCTTGAGAAAAGGAGCAATCACTCGAATAAGCTGCACATAAAATCCCATTATTGATATATATAACATGAGCAGATATAGTATATTTGATAATCTGTATAACTATTATCATATACCTGGAGATTGTTGACAAGAGCCTGGGGATCTGCAGTTGGTTTAAGTATAACTGGACCGTCCAGATGCGATGGATCGGACGGCTTGATGACATCCGTGAGACAGTCCCAAAGCCTTGGGAGTTTCTCAAATAGTAAGTCGTCAAATCTGAAAATAAGCAATTTAACATATACATTGTGTGTGTGTGTATATATATATATACCTTTGGCAAAGTGCTTTAAGAGCAAGTTCTGCACCTCGTCTAGTAATAACACCTTCAAGCTTTACTCTATCGTCTGCTGAAGTAACTTCATTCTTTCGCACTGTAGCCTTTGAAAGCTCCTATAAATAAATATGAAGTACATAAACCTACATATAGATATGTAGATTATATATATATATATGAAAAAGATTTACTCACGGCATCATCCAAAGTCAATGTAGAATTGGCCTCGTTTGCAACTGTAATTTCCAGATTAGCAATCTAAATTATATAAAATATAGCTAGAGTATCACATATAACTTCAGGTATATAGTTTGTAGCACATATATAAGTTGCTATAGATTGTATTTTTAAAAATGGTGGAGTATGGATGCTAATAATGATTATACATAAAGGCTTATGTATACATTTATATATGTGTGTGTGTCGCTACACACACACACACATTTAAATATACATATACAAATGTAGCATTCATAAAGGTTATTACTATTAAATATGAACCTTGGTATCATGTATGTATATAGTGGTTGTATATAGAAAACACACACACACCTGGAGTCTCAAGCTGGTCGGCGCACACCATAGTAGACAGGTTTTAAATAAGCTTGTCATTAGGGCATGGCTTACGTCCACACAGTGAGCAATAACCTCTGCAAGTGCTTCTGCAGCAATTTGCTGTAAAACTCCCTCCTGTTTAAAATTAAACATAAAATTAATCAACTATTATAAAAGATAATTAATCATAAACTACTTGTTTACCTATCTATGGAGTATAAAATAACTATAATATATGTTAATGAGTTATATTATTAGAAATCAATGCTGACCTGTTCCACGCTTCATCGCGCTCATTAATGGTTGATTACAGGGTTTAGTTTTGAAGGTAGCTCCCATCCACACGACAACAGCAGCCATTAACGCCAAGACACTACTGTGCAAGTTCACCTGTACAACACATAATAATACAAGCTTATTAAAACGATTTATAAGTATAAATTGTACATTTAATTGACTGTAGTTATCTGTTACATTCGTTGATATGTTCATAAGCTTGCTTCTTTATACATGTAACTAACTAATAATGTCATACATAAGTTAAATGCATTTATAAAGTCAGTTTTTTAAAGTTACAGGTCATTAAGTTAAAAATAGCGATTATGCAATTCTATAAAAATTGAAGTTACTAGTACGAAATTGTACAACTAACCTGAACACACTTCAAGTAACCAGCGGTTGCAAGTAAACGCTGCCGTGCAGATTCCATCAAATCCCTTGCAGAGCTTTTCATGTCCTCGCCTACAATAATATTGAGAGAGAGAGAGAGAGTCCAATACCATTAAGGTTAAGTAAACATGGGATTATTACCTGTACTTGTACTATCGCACTCATCATCATTTGACAGCTTCATTGCAACATCTACAGCCGCCTCTATAGAAATATCCTCGACGGATGGTATATCCGCCGGTAAAGGAACCTGTAAGATAACCAATAAACGCCGCGCGCGTGTGTGTGTGTGAGAGAGATTTTCTGACAACAAGACAGACACTACATGCTGTGTCACACACGCATACACACCTTCAAAGAATCGGCATGCCGTAGTAATGTAGAGACTTCAGCCCTCATTTTGGCATATGTCCTGCTCAGTTCAGCATATGGGAGGTTTGAACAAGGGGTCGGCTGCGAGGGCTCTGTTGCCATGAGGAGGCCTTGCAAGTGTGTAACCAACGGCCGGAAGTTTGTAACTACCGGCACCTTTTTCTCGTCCGAAGATGAACGTATTTCTTTAAAACACGTAATAAGAACCATAGAAGCAACCTGTCACAATAATAAAATTATTACATACACCTCTGTGTGTGTGTGTGAATATCCTGTCGTTGGATACCAGAATTAGAGAGTATAGCTTGACGTACAGATTCTGAGATGATTCCAAGAACCGAAGCAGGAACATTCGCAGAGAGTATACCAAGAGCAGTCGTCGTTGCGACTCTCATATGAATAATGGAATTTTCACCATCTGCTCCTATTACAACCTTTCTATCAGAGTTTTTTCGAGCGTCTGGGGTTGTACTTGTTCTGCAAAAAAATATGTTTACTTACATATGTTTCTAATAAAGCGTGTGCGCGTGCGTGTGTCTGAGAGAGAGAGAGTCGTGATGTAAACACTTAGTTACATTATTTATAAATTTATTATACTTATCCATAGCTATATACATATGTAAATATGTTTATACATTATTAGAGTATGCCTGCACACCATAAATATATATAAACACGTGATATCTACATTTACATAGTTCTCTTGACATTATATCTATCTATCTATCTATCTATCTATACACACACACACACACACACACACAACATACAGGTTCTTGTATGCGTATACAAGATATTTATGTACATACAAGAATCGTAGACAGAGTATTTATAAGTATATTATATAATTTAATGATTAAACTATGTTAAGGCATAACAAATTATCCGAATACACCGACAGACACACAAACAACACAAACACACACACCTATAGCCATAGAAGCACGTAGTTTGGCAACTGCTTTTGATCGACTCCCACGTGGTAAAGTCGTAGGCGAAAAGATGCTAGAATATTCTAAAGACGATCCAGCTGCACTACTCGCGAGTTCTAGCCACTTCGAGAAATACCCAGGGTTGATGCTTGTATATCCATCGAACAACTCTGTAGAAAAGAAATGATATATATGTGTGTTCCGTGTATATGTGTATATGTACGTATACGCTGTCCATTACTATGTAGATATGGTTATACCGTATCCTTGACATATCTATACGTATATACCTGGACCAATAGTCGCCAGACACGCCCAGAACATTGAAGAATATCATCGTTAGACTCCATAAGCAGATTTTGGTAAACTATTTGCAGCATGTCGTTTAATATAGGTAAAGCCCATGTAGTCGGCCCTGACTCCAATAGTCGTTCCTAATCAAAAATATATGTAAAAGTTATAGATATATTAACAGTATACAACACGCGCACGTACACCTATGTAGGTCATAAAATGTTACTAGAGTAATATATATAGCAATATCGAGATTGACACAGTATTAATATCAAAATGTATTAGTAAAGTATCATACTAATTATTGGTATTATTAGTAAACTTAAATATAAGGACGTTTAAGTTGAGTTCATTAATGCACGTCTGACCATAATCACAAACATGTATATGCATACATATTGTGGCACACTAAATATTTATGTAGTACGAAAAGCAATCACAAACATGTAATGAATATGATTCAATTGATTAATAATGTGTACATAGATTATATGTATTCTATGTATGTACACATATAAACTGTGTTAAAATATAAATATACATGTATATACCAGAGTCCGAATGGCTGCATGACGAACAGAGGATATATTATGCCGCATGAAAGGCCAGAGACGAGGAGCCAAGACAGAAAGGTCTTCCAAATCTTGTTGTTGTTCTTCACAAAAATTCAGATCGAAAGGCAGTTTTGAATCTGAAGGAAGTACAGCTTCTGGTTGTAAATACAGCTCAGCCAGCAAATGCATAACACTGCAAAATAAGTATAAATAATAGATATAATGCGGGAACACACTGACGGACCGAGGGCATATGCATATATTGCTAAATATAATATATGCATATATGCATCTTGCACCGTGTGAAGTGAAACGCAAACATTTGAATAGACATTGTATACAATATGGTTAGCATAATTACTTGATTGTTTAGTAGCTGTAAGTTACATGACTGCATGCAAAATATACATGTACTTACAAACAGATAAATATCCACGTAGTTACATATATTACCTCAGAACTGAATCATATATACTTTGACATTATTTACTAAACATAAAGTTAAACATAAACTGCATACCTGCTAGTTGATGGACTTAAATCGTCTAAGTCGAGAAGAATATCCCAAAGCAAAATTAAAATATTTTTCACTACGTGGTTTGCATGTGAAACTATAGCACTAGCAGCTGCAGATAAACAGGTTAAGAAAATCAGTAAAGATATATTAATAGCATTTGCAATATCTAATACATGTTATATAACTTATAATAAATTAACTAGAGAGCGTTTTCAATGAATTTGTAAGAAACGCTGATACACATACACACGATATTCAGTACATTCTCTCTCTCTCTCTCTCTCTCTCTCTCTCTCTCTCTCTCTCTCTCTCTCTTCTCTCTCTCACACCACACACACACACACACACACACACACACCTGGAACTAAAAGCATCAGCTGCCACGGCTCTCACGTCGTCATCTGGATCTTCAAGTCCAGCCATACACGCAGGCAAAACACGTGGAAGCAACTCACTCGTCATCTCCTGGTAAAATATTTATTATATATTATTAGTATGTCATGATTTTATGTTATTAGTTACCTGACGGACAGCGATCAAGTATTTAATCCCAAGTAAGCTTCCATGTCTGACCTCCCACTCTGCACGTCGCTGTATTTATTGTGATTAATATTATCCACTAACGTAGAAATATAAATATGCATATAGTACAATAATGGAATGAATGGGAGTGTATACTACAATTGCTATATTAAATACATCTTTTCAGGTACATAACAATGAAGAAAATGTACCTCTAATATCAAATTTGTTTTTATTAAACTTACTTGCATTTGCAAAAGTATGTTGAGGACTTCCTGCACCAGTTTAGGATGCATTTGTTTTAACACAGCACCCATAGCCTGAGCACATGTTTCTCTTACAGGTGCTACTACTTGGTCCGATACAAAATCCCCAAACCTGAAAGAAAAATTAAGTATAAACTCTGTGTTTGTGTGCGGCTATGTTTATAAACACACACACACACACACACACACTCCATATTAACCTAACTATGCAATTATGTCATTCGTTCATAAGAGTTTTAATAGACAGACACACACACATCATTACGAATGTAAACTATACATACATACATACATACATAGGTCTGTCTAAATGCAAGTGCCTCATGTATCTATTTATATATCAAAATATATATACATCTAGATGCGCGGACCATAACAATAAAGTATCTACACATACATAAAGATCTGCGTAGTTACGGTATAGTATACATTAACACTTATGGATTTACTAGCTATGTAGTTCTTTTTTAGTTATATAGATAGATAGGATACCTGTCCAGGGCAAAAACACAAAGCAGCCGGATTGTACAGTCTTGTAGAAACTCGGTATTTGCTGCCCAAGCATGCTGTGCAAATCTAATAATTTTTGCAGCATCTGGGGTATTCCACTAAATAACCCAGAACCTTTATCTGCTGCCTCGTCTTTAGTAGGATCCCTGGAATATCCTGGTTAAGGTCCAGCATATCCTCGTCTTTTACATCAAGAGATGTGGCGCCGAGACAACCGTGGGACGTTAACTCCGATTTTACTTCTGGTAACACCTCCGGTTTAACCTCTGGTATTACGTCAAATTTAACCTCTGGTAATACGTCGGATTTAACCTCTGGTAATACATCGGATAATACGTCGGGTTTAGCCTCCGATAATACGTCGGGTTTAGCCTCTGGTAATACGTCGGGTTTAACCTCCGGTAATACGTCGGGTTTATCCTCTGGTAATACGTCGGGTTTAACCTCTGGTAACATGTCGGGTTTAGCCTCTGGTAATACGTCGGGTTTAACCTCTCGTAATACCTCGGGGCTAACCTCTCGTAATACCTCGGGGCTAACCTCTCGTAATACCTCGGGGCTAACCTCTCGTAATACCTCGGGTTTAACCTCTGGCAATACCTCCTCAGATTTCACCTCTGGGATTAACTCTTCCTTAAGCGGATCTAAATCACTGTTTAAGTCTATCTCCATCTTTGACGGAATATCCTGTACTGGCTCTGAGGTGTCCATCTTCTCGGGTGCCGGAACATCCTCCTGTACGGAAGATGAAATAGTCTCCGGTGACATCTTCCGAGGGGATGGAATATCCGTTGACGGAGTTTTCACAAGAGTTGACCGAATGTTCTCTGGAATAACTGATACTACTGCTGCCGAACCTGCATGCGTGCTCAAAATTTCTCTAAGGGCCATTATACTACCATGTCGAATCTCCCAAACTGCAAATATCAATGAAAAGAATGTCATGTAGCGTATGTCACAGATGCACATTATCAGATATATGGATATGAGCTGTTTTATAAGCAACTATGCATAGACACAGAAATATATTTATATAAACATATGTCGTCAACATGAATACTTTCTCTACGACCAAACGAGAGAGAGAACAGGCCACAGTAAAGAGACAGCTGACGTGTACGCTACAAAACAAGTCCATTGTAACAAACATAGATGAAGGCTATATATCAAAGTATACATATACATATACATGTGAGGGTGATGTGCTAAGTACCAGGATCAAAAATATCATGCATCAAAACCTCCACAAATCGTGAAAATGGCCATCGACCGTCCGTGAAAATGTCTTGGCCATCATCCTCGAGCACCGAATCTAAGACAAGCTGCACGCATCAACAATGTATATTTAATAAATTATATACAAAATAAGTTTATAATATATATATATATATATATGGTGTTATATTATATATCATAAATGAATATATAGCTACGCAACCTTATCAGGCTGTGATTTAGCGCGTTTCGGAAACAGGCTCTTCAATATCCTGGTCTTCTTTAGGGCCTTCTTTAACAGAGACCTTCGCCTTACGCTTGAGCATATTCTTCTCACGTGCACTCAACGCCCTTGGCATATTCCCCCTTGCCATATTCGGCGGGACCATGTTTGCCACCAGCTGCTGGACCTCAGTACGCCCGTACGAGTGGTTGCCATGTGCGGAGTTGGCCGTACTGCCTGACGCCTTCTGTGTCATTAGATCATCGTCGTGGATCATATCATTCACGTCCGTAAAAATCGTCAAGCCCTGGTATACAAACACCAGTGTACACAATATATATTGCATACATCATATATATTAGATATTGTTAGTGAGTGTATGTACATACGAGAAGCATATTTAGTCAATAATGCACATTCTGTTACACAGCCTCGAGCCTGTGTACGTGTGTAGTAAAGCGTACCTAATCGACGGCGCAGAGTTTGCTTTTGATGTGCAAGCCTCTCTGCGGGGGATTTTGTATTATCCATGGCAACGTCGAATTCCTGTAACAAACTCATTATATTAATACACATTAACCATATCTACATTAAATGATATAATATATTCGATATATAATGATAACTAAATATTATGCACACCTGACCACCAGAAGATAGCAAAAGCCTTCCAAACTCCAAAACTCTCTGGACATCAAACCTGTTTTAAATAAATTAATTCATTAGCATTCAAAACCTCACTCAGATTATAAAAAATAAAAAACTCACTCAGATTATCAAAAACTGATTATTCAAAAACTCACTCAGATTATAAAAGATAGTATACATTAATTATTCAATTCACATGCAGATCATAATATATTATAGAGCGTATATATACTGTAAGGTAAGTTATGGCTATGTATATCGTAGATGCGAAATACTAGCCACACGCACAAACAACACGCACGCACGCACACACATCAAAAGCATATACCTACTAAAGTCCAAGGACGCCGCAGGTTGATTCTCGGACTTGGAATATCCGGTGAGCATGCCCTCTACGTCCAGTGCGAAACCCAATTTATGTAATTCACATCTTGCCTTGGAAATAATTTCCTTTGCACTAATGTGATTGACATTCTCTGCAATTGCCCCAATTGCTTGTGCTGCCGCTACACGAGTTTCCCAGCTTTTGCTACGCAAAAACTGCCTCACCTGCACACATACCATGTATAGATAATGTATATGTGCTATTATAATCTCATCAATAGATATGGCGTCATGAATGTATGTATATAGATAGATAGATAGATATCGAGAGAGAGAAAGAGAGAGAGAGGAGAGACAACTTATATATAACTTGTCTGTGTATAAATATAAAGAACATAAGTGCATACATCCATATCAATGTAGTGTATTTTAACAAGTACTAAGTGTACAAGACGTGTAGTTATAAGCAAATGATGCTATGTATATGAAATGCAACACAAACAAACATAGACAGCTAGACATTTACTCTGCGAATAATTATATTACATATATAAATAAAGCAAACATATGTGTTTAGTACGCACTCGTTTGAGAAGAGGTTGTAATTCTGTAGGATGCTGTTTGGCAATCTCCCCAATTTGTCTCGCTGCAGTCAACCTTGTCGTAGATGTTGATCCAGCTGGAATGTCATTACAAGTTACTATGCACACATACAGACAAAAAAGTGTACACGCATGTATACATATTATATATCTGTGCACCTATTCATTTAACTGCCAAAGTAAAGTATATACGCATACAAACTGGCATATATGGAAATTCAAGCGGATACCATTATTATATACTTATACACGTACACTTAATGTGAAAAGCGGATTAAGAGAATATGCTTTACCGAATGCCTACGATATTTGGAGAACATATATAATTAATACTGTCAAGAAGTAAATACATATAGGCATACCCATCGTATACAATTCTAACGTTCCGGATTTAGTGCAACAACCAAACACATACGGTGTCTATATCTATGCTTGTGTTTATCATGCATACATAATGTGTGTACATATATGAGATAACGTCTACATATATAAACAATTATATAAACATACACACAGAACATGAAATTCAAAGGAAAACAATAATCAAATCAGAGTGTATAAATATGCGAACGTGGTGTATATAGAGAGATATCCACACTTATGTATATACATATACGCATAAACATGAAAACATGAAATCTATATGAAATTACATACTGTCGAGCAGCGTGAGAAGGCGATTGAGGCGGGAAGATTGCTGATGTTGCTGCTGCTGCGCCATAGGCAGCCTAGCTCAATACAAACCCTGCTGCTTCGCTCCCCTGTTCATACCCCCAACAAGAACCCTAACCCTACCCGCAAATAACAAAATTAAAGTTAAATCCATCTCTTCTTTGTAATAATATTGATTTAAAAAGAGAAAACCCGAAATTTAAAAATTAGCTGAAAAACTTGAGATAATTAAAAATTTAATTTCACACTAGAAATGTTATTAACATTCAATTATTGAATTCATTCATGTTATAAATTAATATTTCATTCTATTTCATCCCAATTATATTTAATATGAATATTTTAATTAATTTTATTATTATTTCATTCTACTCCTCTCACAAATAAATAAAGTAATAACGAACAAAATATTTACATAATTAGTTTTAAATGTTTTATATCTATAATAAAAATACTAAATTAAATTAATTATGTTTTGTATAATTGATTAAGTATTCAGTTTATATGCAAACCTTTTAACAAAGTTAAATATAGTCAATTATTGTTTAGATTTATTTTTTAAAAACATAATAGGTAAGAGCTTATAAAAAAAAGGTAGACCTGAGTCCGTTAGCAAAATATTTAAATTATTTTGATTCTAGAATTATAAAAATTCAAAATCCCTTAAAAGTCACTTGTGACCTTATTTTATAAGACATGTTATTTAAATAATATATACGCTATTTAAATTTATTAAGTTAATTTAATTTCATTAATTTGAAATTTGAAAATTTAATTTAATGCTCACTTTTCACTAACAGGTGGTTAATCAATCAAATTAAATAGAATAATGTATTTTATCATGGATTTATTTTCTCACTTATTAATTATTTATTATTATAATCTATGTGGCTTTTTAGGTGGTAACCCAATAATTAATCAATTTTGCCAAATTATATGGTTACCAAACATAATTAACAACACATGTATCAAAATTAATTAATTAGATTTTAAGGCCGATTCACACTACACATTAAGTTGTGAACTTAATTTAATGTAATGTAAATGACTTCACACCTTATTACATTAGAGTTATTAATATATATGTGTTTTCAACATATGTTTTATATTAATTTTATATTAAAAGCTCAAATTTTATATTCTATTTACATTACAATTAGAAAGTATTCGAGGAGTTTTTCACATACAATATATCCTCCTTGTTCACTCTGTTGTACTCTATCCTCATCTCCTTCAACGGGTTCAACTTCCGGCAAATCTAAGTTGCACAGTTCTTCATCAACATCTACATCACTAATATCAATGAGATAGTTATGTAGCACACAGTAGGCATAGACAATATCAAGAACAACATCAGGTTGCATTCGGATTTTCGAGCCAAGTATTTAGAACTTTCCTACACAAAAACTAGTCAAAATTCACGTTCAAATGCTTTTTCATACCTTTTAAAAGTCCAAAACTACACTCCAAGATCTAACGAGCTTTCAAAAGCTCGTTGTTGAAGAACTTCTTGAGGATTGAAAGGTTTGTTGACCGTCGAAAAGGCACCATAATCACTGGGCTGCAAAGGTAGCCTTTGTCTTCAAGAAGATATGGCTTCAAGTTATATCTGAGAAGCTCAAGAACAGGTTGCTGAAGTATCTCCTTTTTGCTACACGCTGGTAAAAACCCGAGTTCCTCCAAACTCAAGTGTCATGAATAGATCTTGGCCAGCCACAACAGAAGTCCAAAAACCTCTACGACAACCTGAAGTAAGACGCTATAATGGTGATGCTTATAGTAAACTTCACCATGATCTCGAGGCTTTTCAACTTCAATCTAAGTTTCATCGATGCAGCCAGCTACATTCGGCAGTTGTGTAAGGTCTTGAAAACCATGTATGATCACTCGAGTAGAAGTTGAAAACCTGCTAACTTCACCAAGAATGTTGATGATAGCATTGCATGTCTAGTTGATGATCTCTATTGCTATACTCCCGAACCTCTCAAAGATGGAAAGGTACTTTGATCCATGTCTCAGCTTGTACAGTGTGCATGCAAGTCGAATGCGAACTGGAATAGGGCTTCTGTAGTGTGTATCTTGCTTCACAACAACATTATTGAGACGAAGTACCAGGTTGTCGAATGTCTGCTTCTTGAGGCCAAAGTTCTTCTTCCACTTGTGATCATCGTAGATCGTCTCGACAAACTTGTCAAACTAGACAGTCAACCGTGGTTTAACCCACCAAACCCGATCAACCTCTGGCTTAGCCGCTGAAACAACTAAAGCATTCGAGTGAAATCGTCGAGTACTTATTCCTGTGTTGTCTTGTCAACTTCAATGATCTCTCGTAAGAAACACTTCCTTTTCCTGCTCTCGTTCTGTATTCTTCTTTTAAACTCAAGCTTATGTTTATGCAAGTTGATCTACTGTCGTAGTAGAAGGTCCATCGCTTAACTCAAGAACCTTGGAAACAAAACAAGATCTTATTAGTAACAGCATTACAAGCTAGTTTTCATGAGATGCCTTCATGAGATGCTTGCTTTGCAATTGCAGCTACTAATGCAGCTAGAGTGTTGTTCATCTGGCTGTTAGAGGCTCACTCCATCTCAAGCCGTTCGACTTCAAGTTTGATGAACTCGGCCTGTCGAGTTTGTTCCATCTTCAACAAGTCTACATGGCGTTTGCTCCTATTCTCCTTAGCTGCTTGCAGCATCTTCAAGTATGAAACGTTCCCTTCCTTGAAAGCTTTAGCCAAACTAGTCTGAGATGAAGAGTCGCTCTTTCTCGCCTTCCTCTTGAGTTGACCTGTAGAATTAGGCACCCGATCTCTAGGGACCCGATCTTCAGTTGCTATTTCACTTCGGTTTGAGCTTGGAGACGTAGCTACACTCATAGTTGCATCGCCTGTAGCTACACCACTCGTAGTTGCACCACCCATAGCTGCTCCACCCGTGGCCGTAGCTACACCACCGGAACTAGCAGCTTGTCCACTGGAACCACCTGCACCACTACTGTTTTGAAGCTTGGCTGGTGTGATGTTCGGTTTCTCCGAGAGCAAGTCATCGAGTTTGTCAAACGCCTCCTTCTCTATGAAGCCAAGATGTTGAGTTGTTCTCTCTTTGGGAGTCATGAGGAAGTAGTTTGAGCATCTGGTTGTTGCATCATAAGCCTTGACAGCTTTGTAAGTTGTTGTCAAGTTCACCCACTTTGTCTTGCACTTGTCACTATCACATTCAAACCCAAGATGACGTAGAGAAGCCGAGATCATGTCCCATTTCTCCTTAGCTGAAACCATCTTTACACGATCAACACAGCCATTGTAGTAGCCAAACTCTGTAGCTTTCGCTCTGATCAAAGCTATAACCTCGTCATGGCTCCAGTTGGCCTGCCTGTCTCGAGCGTTTTTTGCCAGCTAATTTGAGACCCAACTGAGAAGCTGAAGAGTTGACGTTTAGGTTGAGTTGAGAAGCTGAAGAGCAAATGCACTCCTCTGCAGTGGTGATTGCAAGCTTGTTTGCTGGCAGTAGTTCCCCCAGTCTTTTTTTTCATTCTTGCCTTCTATATGCTCAGCTATCTACAATGTGGGAGGCTTACCTTGTTGTCATAGTTTTTACTATGACTCGACCCTTTACTTTGGATGTTGACTGTTGTTACCTACTGTACTATGTTGATGGACCCTAGATGTAGTAGGAAACAGGCCCGCTTAGTGCACTTGGGTATCTGGTGATGGTCCGGCTGGGTGTCATTAGGTATTTGCAGGAAACTCTAAGCGAAGCTAGAACTTACCTTCTAGAAACCCACCCCCAATTTTGACGTCCCGAATAGGCTGATTGGTCTTTGCAGATGAGTTCGGCGTGTTAAGTAGGGTTAGGAACACCCCTAGGGTTGCCCTAACCCACGCCCTAAAACCCCCACCCCCTTGGGTAGGGTTTAGGGGTAGGAGTTAATTTATCTAAGCGGGCTAAAATTCAGTGCCAGCCCACTTACACATATAGGAAAAGAGGGGGGGGGGGCTCCGTCACATAAATAAGGTAGAGTATATGTAGGAGAGCTCCTGGGTTCATGAATGAGTTCGTTGCTCTTCTGCCGGTGCAAGCTTCAGCTTGTGTCGTTAAGGTACAACCCTCTGTTGTGCCGCCCTAACTTCCAGATGCAGGGGTACGTCCCACCTTCGGGGTAGCTTACCCTTAACGTTGGCGAATCCATGCCTGGGAGGTCTTGTCGGATGCACGTTCCAAGAGGCAGAGGTTGAGGCTTGTCTCCAGCCTCCTCCTCCACGTCAAGCTAGGTGCACACTCACAGCAACAGGCATCGTGTCCTTGTCCAACTGTGGGTGGGTCTTGTTGACAGGTTCCTTACCGGTCTTGAGGGTAATTGAGGGGTTCTAGAGTTGGCATTTAGGAGCCACGTTTGTGGCACTTGGTGCAACTCTTGAATCTAAGGGCTATGGCATGATAGCCCACATCGGAAGGCAGTGTCACATGGAGATGTGACACTGGGCTAAACGTCACATGGTACAACGCCTGAGGCACGCCCTTTGGGGTTATGTCATGGGCTTGTCGCCAAGGGGTTGGATACTTAGCAAACAGACATGCTTGTGCTTGCACTAGGGTGCTAAGCCTTGGGCATCCGCTCAAGGGAGGTTAGGTCTCATAACTAGGTGTGCTTTGGCACACTTGGCTAGGGGAGTGTTCTCCTTGGAATTCAAGGGTTGAACAACCTAAGCATGTTAGCAGAGCCCTTTCGTGAGGCACTCGCAAGGTCATGTGCTTAGGGTTATCCCAAACCTAGCCTTAGGGAGTTTGCTTAGCAGAACACTCGTGTCCGCCTACGGCGCACACTCGTGTCCTCACTAAGTACTAGCCCTAGGTCTAGGGTATAACTTGGCCACTCAAACCCTTAGGGGTTAGTCGTGGTTCAGGGTACCCCTTGTCGCCCTAAAGGGGTTGTACTCCCGGATGAGGGTGGGGTAAGTGACGATGCCTTAGCTCTGTCCAGGGGTATGTGTGGAACACACGTCTCCTTGATGGGGTTAGGGGGTAGGAGGGCATGAGCCTGTCTAGGTCTTCTAGGGCAAGACCCTAAGTCAACTAGGGTTATCCCTCAAGGGTTTTGGGGTAGACACTCTAGGGAGACTTAGGCTAAACCCTAAGTCAACTAGGGTTATCCCTCAAGGGTTCTGGGGGCAGACATTCTAGGGAGACTTAGGCTAAACCCTAAGTCTCCTGTCCACTTGGGCATTAGAGTCTAACCCTAGGGGTCGTTGGGGTTGTTCTGGGAAACTTAGCGTTGCTCACACAGGGTGATGACGCCGAATGGCCACCTGGCAGCCACGTGTTGCCACGTGTTGGCCCTTTGGGTTAAAACTCTGACAATTGGTATCGAGCCTATTCTCTACGGTCAGTAGGACTACCTAAAGTGTAGTGTATTTTAGGGTTTAGTTAGTTCTAAATTTTTGAAGTACTCTATCACTTTCGGCTAATGTCTGAATTCTGCGTGGAGAGTTGGTCCTGAGATCTATAACTCTTCAAGTACACCTACTTATAAGTGGGTGTGGGTTATGGACTTAATGAAGGTAGCACTTGGAGCTTCCAAGTTGCATGCCAGTTAGTTTTCCAGGTTACTTTACCTTATGGTGTTCCAGGTTACTTTACCATATACTTCCACAAGACGTGGTGTTAGTTTGTTCTGGCTTACAAACTAAGTCTTGTGAAGTGGATCATGTGATATGCTAAGTTAACATTATTGAAAATTTTTCTTTTTCTTTAAGGTGTTTGAATTTGGGATAACACATGATTTGAAACAATAGTGTCCTTTGAGTTTTGGCTTAGTCAAGATTCAATATCGTTCCAATAGTGTTCAAACGGGGAAAGACTTATGTTCAGAAGTGCATCTTTGACTTCGGGAAAGGGGCATATTCAAACATAAGAGAATAACTACATTTTGACATAAAGTGTAAAATAAGCTCTTATTATAGTGCATGTTTCCGAGAGTGTAACTCTAGAAGCAGACTATGGTGATGAACTTATAATACAACGGAATGTCGAATATTAACATATGATGAATATGTTAAGCAGTTGGTTCGAAGATCCAATGTAATCAAAGTATTGTCCGATGGACGTAATATTTTGATGACGCTAGCTGCAAGTAACATTAGGTGAAATAGTTTACTAAGTTCAAGTCGTTGATTTGAACAAAGTACAACTTGAAACCTTAGTTGTTGTAAGCGCGCACTTTGTATTCAAGTTAGCTAGCTCAACTAACTTGATTATGAAGTTATCTCATGTGGGATCAAGAATGGGATAGAATAATATATTTTGGCAGTAGACGATTTAATGTTGCATCCCTATCAATGCAACTTTTGGGATAGATGGCATGATCTATCAGAAAGAGTAATGTTGGAAACATACGTTTACATTTTCAGTTTACTGAGTAATGAAGGACTTGCATAGTGAAGGCGTTCGGCGCACACTTGTGCATTTTCATTGTTAACTCTTTAATCTTGAAATTGTAACGTTGTTTGCAATGTGGGAAGCTCTTGAACAAGGGTGATTCCTTGGTTAAGAAGAGCATGATTTGGGATTCTTCACTTTGTTTATCGACTAAGTAAGGAAACTTGCTAAGTTTGATAACTTATGTTGAGAATTACCAATGAGCTAGTAATAGTCGGATTTCCATTGGAGGTTTAAGTGCATGTACCTCCTCAGAGAGTCGGTGTTCGATGAGAATTAAAAGTTGATATTGATTTTCAATATCAATTTCATTTTAGAGTCGAATACGATTATTCAAAAGACGGTTTCTTGACTCTGCATCATGGTCGCAAATGTGGGCACTTAAAGAACAAATAAAGTATGTATCTTCAATCTTTCGGAATATTGAAAAATAGAACTATTCTTGACTCAAGGTTTGATTGTATTCCTTGGGTTAGTTGTTAGTTCTATCTCAAGGTTTGATGGTGTTCCTTGAGTTGGTTCAATATTCTTGTAAGTATGATATTGTGTAGCGGGATTAGCTCAAGAAGATGGTGTCCCTTCTTGATGATTGTAGTTCAAGGTTCGTCCAATATCCGGTTCGAGAATATGAGGTTTCCTATCACCTCATCATTGTTGAGATATTTATATTCTAAACTTTGAGAATTTGTGACAATCTTTTCAAGATTGATTATAAATGACTTGTCAAAGTATGTATGATATCTCTTCAATATTGAGTTTGGAGCGCTCAATATCAAACTTGGTTATGATCACATGAGGTGGCCGTAATCATATAATATAAAGACTCAAGTGGATTTGAGTCTGACACTTTGGTAAGGCACTACCTTAGTGTTATAACTTGAAACGTGTTTTCAAGTTAGTTGAGAAATGAGACATTTCTCAATACATTGCTTGAGGGGCAATGTGATACTTTCTGGATTGCTAGGTGTCTAGAGTGAATAATGTATCTTAGTTCAATGTACTGAACTAGATATTTTTTCATGTTTGGGGAGATCTATTGAATTATAAGGTATGACTAAAACATGAAGTTGATATAACACTTCAGTGTTATGATAACATTTATGTGGAGGTTGATATCTTACTAAATCAATTAGATGAACCAGACACTAGTTCATGATTCCTCTTAGTCTCTGAACAAGTTCCTCGAATACTGTCATAACATTATATGTCCATCTCAAAACTCAAGTTCGGTTCAAAACTAAGACCATGTCTATATTATAGTTGTAGCATTTTGATAAATTGATATGATTGTAAGTTTATATCCACTAGTATAACAACTAGTTGATAAACTTAGGATTTGAACGTTAAAACGATCATTATCCATTCAGAGTATCAATATCGAAATTGCGACTATTTATGAATAAGGATTAGTTTAAAAGATGTTTATCAAAACACTAATTGCTTGAATTAGTGAAAATGCTATACTTCGGTATAGTGTTGAGAAACATTTACAAAATCAATTTAAAGTTGGAAATAAATATAATGTTATGGAGGCGTGCAGTATTACGAGTTCAGGAGACTCTTATCGTGGAAACTAAGTTTTAAAATTCGTATTTTGAACTTAGTACGATAAGAGTTAGGAATTATTGAATGGCACTAGTATGTTGTGCTCTTTGGGGAATGAGTACAATGAGTGACAATTAAGAGACGTGTTACTAAAGGTTGTCGATTGAGGCACTAGAGATGGGTTGAATTTCCTGGTTTCCACATTGTTTGTAAGAAAGGTATGTTAGCTTATCTGGTCCCTGAACTGGTCGGTGTTATGAAAGAGTACAAAGTTGGTTGCGAAAGACAATGGTAGTGCTATCACACTTGGTCACGGATTTGACTGAATTTGATTCCTATCGGGAATAAATTTATGTTAATAACACACCAAGTGGATGGCAGTTGGCAGGTTGGCAAGACCTTGTTGTATACATGTGTACAGCCATGCGCCTCTGTGATCGCCTCTGGCCAGATTGACATGTTTACAAAGAACAGGGTTTTACGAATACTCTTGTATCGGAAAAGAGCTTGATTCCGATAAAAGTCTCATACTTAGTCTGGCGTAGCTATATACTAACAGGATAGGTATAGTAGCAGACCCTTATGAAAAGGGTAATGAGAAACACCGAGGGATGCAGAATGTAAGCTATAATACGTAACATGTGGAATGTGGACCATTGGAAAATCAAAGAAATGCGAAGGTGTTTGGTCAAGCATTTGAGAAGTGCTTGTTGTGCGCTAGATGACAGAGGTCGTCAACAGCGTTTAATATTAAGGAATAAAGCAAGTCTTTATTTCTTATTAACCAAGGGGCCGGCAACAACACTAACTAGAGGCCTCCAATATAAATTCTAGTTAAGTAAAGAAATTAACCAGTGTTGTGTGCGTCGGGTGACAGACTTTGCAGACGTGCAAAAGGTCTCCAAGTGACTTCATGTCGCAGGTGGTGCCTCCGGCAGCTGGGTTTACGACTCAGTGAACGACGGTTCTGAAGTACTTGGTTCGCGTAATGCAAGGGGGGTAATGAAATTATGTGAACTTTTGGCTAACTCCGCATAGAGTGATATGTTAGTTTTGGTTAGTTTTTCTAACATTATCTAGTCTTGGAGTTGGACGTCAACGAGGACGTTGACATTTTCAAAGGCGGGGAGTGTGTCATAGTTTTTACTATGACTCGACCTTTACTTTGGACGTTGACTGTTGTTACCTACTGTACTATGTTGATGGACCCTAGATGTAGTAGGAAACAGGCCCGCTTAGTGCACTTGGGTATCTGGTGATGGTCCGGCCGGGTGTCATTAGGTATTTGCAGGAAACTCTAAGCGAAGCTAGAACTTACCTTTAGAAACCCACCCCCAATTTTGACGTCCGAATAGGCTATTGGTCTTTGCAGATGAGTTCGGCGTGTTAAGTAGGGTTAGGAACACCCCTAGGGTTGACCTAACCCACGCCCTAAAACCCCACCCCCTTGGGTAGGGTTTAGGGGTAGGAGTAAGGGTGAGTTATAGGCTCATATTGTAATTTATCTAAGGGGCTAAAATTCAGTGCCAGCCCACTAACATATAGGAAAAGAGGGGGGGGGGGGGCTCCGTCACATAAATAAGGTAGAGTATATGTAGGAGAGCTCCTGGGTTCATGACTGAGTTCGTTGCTCTTATGCCGGTGCAAGCTTCAGCTTGTGTCGTTAAGGTACAACTCTCTGTTGTACCGGAAGGACTTGTCGGAATGCACGTTCCAAGAAGCAAAGGTTGAGGCTTGTCTCCAGCCTCCTCCTCCATGTCAAGCTAGGAGCAACACTCACAGCTAACCAGGGCACGTTCATGTCCTTGTCCAACTGTGGGCGTGGGTTTTGATTGACAGGGTTTCCTTACCGAGTCTTGAGGGATAATTGAGGGTTCTAGAGTTGGCATTTAGGAGCCACGTTTGTGGCACTTGGTGCAACTCTTGAATCTAAGGGCTATGGCATGATAGCCCACATCGGGGAAGGCAGTGTCACATGGAGATGTGACACTGGGCTAAACGTCACATGGTACAACGCCTGAGGCACGCCCTTTGGGGTTATGTCATGGGCTTGTCGCCAAGGGGTTGGATACTTTAGCAAACAGACATGCTTCTGCTTGCACTAGGGTGCTAAGCCTTAGGCATCCGCTCAAGGGAGGTTAGGTCTCATAACTAGGTGTGCTTTAGCACACTTGGCTAGGGGAGTGTTCTCCTTGGAATTCAAAGTTGAATAACCTAAACATGTTAGCAAGAGCCTCTCCGTGAGGCACTCGCAAGGTCATGTGCTTAGGGTTATCCCAAACCTAGCCTTAGGGAGTTTGCTTAGCAGAACACTTGTGTCCGCCTACGGCGCACACTCGTGTCCTTACTAAGTACTAGCCCTAGGTCTAGGGTATAACTTGGCCACTCAAACCCTTAGGGGCTAGTTGTGGTTCAGGGTACCCCTTGTTGCCCTAAAGGGGTTGTACTCCCGGATGAGGGTGATTTCTCAAGGGGTAAGTGACAATGCCTTAGCTCTGTCCAGGGGTATGTGTGGAACACACATCTCCTTGATGGGGGTTAGGGCATGAGCCTGTCTAGGTCTTCTAGGGCAAGACCCTAAGTCAACTAGGGTTATCCCTCAAGGGTTTTGGGGGTAAACACTCTAGGGAGACTTAGGCTAAACCCTAAGTCAACTAGGGTTATCCCTCAAGGGTTCTGGGGGCAGACATTCTAGGGAGACTTAGGCTAAACCCTAAGTCTCCTGTCCACTTGGGCATTAGAGTCTAACCCTAGGGGTCGTTGGGGTTGTTCTAGGAAACTTAGTGTTGCTCACACAGGGTGATGACGCCGAATGGCCACCTGGCAGCCACGTGTTGCCACGTGTTGGCCCTTTGGGTTAAAACTCTGACACTTATAGTCGCTTGTTTGGAGCTCTCATCATTTCCATGCCCTAATGTAAACCCTAAGGCCTTGGCATTAAGTTAATGCCAAGAAATCTTGGCATTAAATTAATGTCAAATTTTACAAAAAAAACATTAGCTAGACATTATTTTCTAATTTAATTTTTGACTGGTGTGAATAGATTTGCATTAACAAATAACATTACATTATCTTTTAAAAATTTAATGTAATGTTTAGGCCAGTGTGAAAACAATTACATTAAATTTAACTAATATTCACAAAGTGTGAATCGGCCCTAAAGTTTAGGTTTTACTTTTAATGAAAACCTAAAGTAATAAAGTAATGCACATGGTCGTCTTATTTTATAAAATGAACATCAATAAATACATTAATGTGGATATTATGCATAGTCTTTTGAGAATCTCTAACATGATTTATGTAAGAGATTAATAAAAGCATGCACAATGTTATATTGAAATTTAAATATATAAATATATAACAATAGTTTACATGTGTAGAAATCTATATATTTATTTATATATAGAGAGGAAAAAAGATCTTATAAGTATACTTAATAAACAATCAAAATAAACAATTCTTATGTATAAAATAGAGATACATATATATGTATACAACTATTATATATATATATATATATATAATATTATATCATACATAGAGTATGTAATAACTAAAAGATCTTTTTTTCTCTTTACACATTCATATGTTTGTGTGTAATATATATGTATGTGTATATATTGTTATATATATATATATATATATATATATATATATATAAATAAAGAGACATTAATAAACTATAATTAAAGATTGCATATAAGAAAATAACAATGGAGTTACTAAAGAGTTAAAGGATTTAACAGTTTTTTTTAATTAAACATATTAAGTAGGTGCTACATACATTATTTATAACATACATACATTGAAACCTTTATTAATAATCGGTTAAATCAAAATTATACATTAATAATTGTTTTTTAATTCAATTAATCATTCTAATAAAAAAATATAGTGGTAATAATAATTAATTACGTGACATTATTTAAATTTATCAGGGCCAATAATCAATCCTAGTGAAAAGTGAGCTAAATTTTATACCACCTGCATATCTCAATGTACCGGGGTTCAAGTCCGGCCCGTTTTACAGAAACGGACGGCTAAACAAGCATCCACGTGGCACTAAAAGATAAGCTTGCAAGTTCAATACCATTGGCCAGAAGCCCGTGTGGCACACACGTCCTTCATTTTCCACCACAGCCTCTACCACCCACCCCTTCTTCTACACACCCCATCCCCAACACTCCCATTTTCGCACAAGCATCCCAGAGATCCCATCTCGATGGCGTCCATTGTGGCAATGGGAACACCTGCAGTCCGAATGGGATCCTCCTTCGTCCCCGGCAAGACGAGGCCTATCCAACACGTCTCTCTAAGCAAGCAGTTCGGGATCGCTCAGTCCCGTGCCAGGGTCGTCGCCATGGCCACCTACAAGGTAACACTCAAGCTGGAGGACGGTACTACCACCACCATCGACTGCCCTGACGACGTCTACATCCTCGACCACGCGGAGGAGCAGGGCATCGACCTGCCGTCCTCGTGCCGCGCAGGCTCCTGCTCGGCTTGTGCTGGTAAGATGGAGAGCGGCACCGTCGACCAATCCGACGGCTCCTTTCTCGACGACGACCAGATCGACGCTGGATACGTCCTGACGTGCGTCGCAAAGCCGACCAGTGACTGTGTCCTGGTCACCCACCAGGAGGACGCCATGACCTCCTAGTTTCTCTCTCTCCCTTCATTTCTATATAGTGTTGGTTTTGCAAACCAAATGCACGTTTTGTATCTATCAGAATATTCCCATGTGCACACACACATATACATATGTACACACGCACACGCAAATATGGGCTTAAAATATTAAGAAAAAAGTCAGGACTAGTCAAACCTAGTGACAGAGCGGACTAGTCAAACGTACCTATTTTTCTAGTCTTTCGCAACGTTGTTCACAGTCGTCTCTTGAGTACTCAACACAGCATTATCCCCTGAATATTCGCTCATCGTCTCAGGAGATTCAGGAATCTCCTCAGTTTTAGATTCTAGAATATCCTCGGACTCTGGAGCCTTTGTAACAGCTTCCGTGTTTTGTGCTGCCTTTGTTTCCTTCTCCTGTTGCATAAGACTCAGCTGTGCAGTAAGCTCATCCACTGGCGATCTAGTAACTATATAAAAATAGCAACGTATGTAAATATATATAAATAACAGGTGCGGGTCGTATATATAGCTATATACAAATAGCAACTAGCACTTATACATATATTATCAACTATATACATAAATTTAATTAAATACTCAACAACATCTTATTATACGTAATTATACAGCATATTGTATGGTACCTTGTGGATTTGGGAAGATGAATTTTTTGTGTTCAGATCATCCAGTCCAATCTCCTTCTCCAATGTTTGTTTGAAATCCCTCGATACTTCCTAAATATAATAACAGTTTGTGTGTGTGTGTGTGTGTGTGTGTGTTTACATACCTGAAGCTCCCGGATAGTAGGCTGGAATGCCCGCAACGACTGGCCTAGTGATCGAGCAATCTAAAAGAATTATATATAAATTTTATACATACATATATACACACACACGTATATATGTGTACCTCGGCCAGGCCTTTGGGCCAAATACAAGGAGTGCAACAACAGCTATTACAAGCACTTCAGGAGCACCAACACCAAATAGAGATGATCTTACAACACCCCTGTATCCACGTCTGTATCGTTTTCTAACTAAAGAAAATAAATAAATCAATTTAAAAACTAAATATAAGAAAATAATTATCAATGTAGACATATATAGCCCATACAGTCACTCATACATACTAGTTGCAAAAGCTATGGATATTAATGTTATCTGCTTATATATATATATTATGAGATAAATAATCCTAATTTGAAAACTTAAACTTGAATTATATAACAATAAATTAAAAAACTTCTTCATACTATTATGTATAAGAGGTATATATACTGTACATCGTATGTTGTAATAAAGTTGATAAATATTGATATGAGTTTTATTTCTATGTTATCCTCTCTCTCTATCCATATACACATACATATGATATCTTCCGTACACACACACACACTTAGAGATAAATATATATATATATTATTAATATTATGAGATAAATAATCCTAATTTGAAAAGTTAAATCTTATACGAAATAGTATGAAGAAGATTAAGAAGTTTTCTAATCTATTGTTGCATAATATAAGTTTAACTTCGAATTAGGATTATTTATCTCATAATATAATATAATATAGTGTGTGTACGGATATATCATGTGTTGTGTCTCTCTCTCTCTCTCTCTCTCTCTCTCTCTCTCTATATATATATATATATATAGAGAGAGAGAGAGAGAGAGAGAGAGAGAGGATAACATAGAAATAAAACGCATATCAATATTTATCAACTTGTATTATGTATTACAACGTGTTATAATATATAACCATACGATGTACATCAATAGTATGAAGAAGATTATGAAGTTTTCTGGTATATATAGTGTAGATCGTATGGTTATATATTATAACACGTATAATAGAAGTATGAATGTTATTTATATGTTATCCTATACACACACACACACACACATACATCCGTACACACACAAATGTAGAATTGAGTGAGAAAACACATTTACTACCTTTTGTGAACAATGTATGGTTGAATTGAGGTGAATGTGTCCATGAATTCCAGGAGACCATGTAATTAAGACCGCATTTAGCGAAAATTAGCTGTGATTTAGGAGCCACTAATCCCTGCTGTGAATAACAGACTCGAGCGGTACGAGGTGAGATGTGGAGCTTAGTTGACAGAGAAGACGCACACACTGGCCCTGCGTTCCACACCGTCATTGCATTAATCTTCATACCCTAACTAATTAAACTTAACTATTTGGCTCTTAATTAAATATTCTTTTATTCTTTTAAGAATTCGTTATAATTGTTTTCGTTTTATATATAAAAAAATTGAAAATCTTTAAATTATTTGTTTTTAAATAATATAATAATTTTACATATAGAAATTATATTTTAATATAGCTCAATAAATTTATAAAACTACATATTACATGTGTCTAAAATATCTATAAAAAATTTAAAGTTTATTAAAGGCACACACAGTCACACGTATACGCAAAGTATCAACGTAGGCATTTCAAGGCCTCGTGCAGCTAAATCAGTACATACTAACGCAGGAACAGGACCTTCACCATGTCAAGATTCTTAATGGGATCTTCTGCAGGGACTTCACCATGGTAATTTACGCAGTAGACATCCACCTCGTTTAAATAGTGGTCAACAGCTTGGCATGAAGCAAAAGGAATTACAAAAGACCATCACACGGCTCCCTTTCACAAGAGCCAGCTCTAGAACCTGGACAAGAGCCAGCTCTAGAACCTGGACAAGAGCTGGCTCTAGGACCTAAACAAGAGCCGGCTCTAGAACCTGGATAAGAGCCTCCAACTTATTCGTGATTTGATTAGAAGTTTCAGTAATGTGTTATTTTAAAGTTTGTCACGTGTGGTGAGTGTTAGGAGTCTATTGACTGTATGAAGCCACTAGAAGAGAAGGTAGCTAAAAAGCTCAGTGGATAAATGATGAAGTTGAGGATCCCCAACACTGGTGGCGAAAGGATCCTTTGTTCTGGTTGAAGGTTCAAGATAACAACGAAGATGCAGCTTAAAAGCGGAACTAGGAGGAAATAAACAAACAACCGAGTCAGCAGATCACATAGTACTCTCCGCACGCACGCCCGCGCACACACAAAGTACATATGCTTTGCAGACACATATACAACTGAATCACAATTTGTGAGGTTTAATTAGGACTTCTCGGAATGCTACTAACTGGAATTGTGTTTTGATACTCTAAAAGCAGGAACTGCATTCTTAAGAGTTAAGAGTTCAGTGGGTAACGTTATTAACGTTGGATGTAGGGTTGTTTCAACTGGACAGACCAACTCTTGCAACGAAGAGTTAAGACATTGCCACGGGGGTGTTATTTCCCATAACCTAGTTCATAACAGTAACAGCAAAAATGTACAAAGGATAATAAACTCTTACTAATTATACTTTGACTCTACGGTACCTTAGAGTATCTATAGAATATTTGTTATACTTGAAAGTCTTGGACATTGAAGCTCCAGATCACATATATATATTGGTTTTATCATGCTTCAAACCTTACCGGTTTTCTAACGCCTGAATACTGTCACATGCCGGTCCACAAGCAAGTTAACATACAGCACAAAACCAGATGACACTCCAAGAAATCCAAACCCTTTGTATAAACATCCGGCAACCACAAGTTAAGGGCAAAGTAGGTGACAGGAGGAAGACCAACTCACATCATGCACACTAAGAAAGTACTGGAAAATGCCTAAGCCACATGAACCAGCACACCCAACCCCAAGAAACCCACAAGTCCGTCCTCAATAAAACACTGAGAAATGCCTAACCCACACCACATAGTACCCAATAAAACTTATAAAATCTCTCGTAACTACCCAAAACGTAATCAACTTATAAGGTTACGTGATCAACCTACAAGGTTAGGCCAATGGTTAATCGTTCGGAACACACGCACCCCACCAAAGAACCACAGTAGCACCAGAAAGTGCCTAACTCACACCAACAGTACCAATTGTAACCAAAAACAAACAAAACTACTGTGTAGTTGAATACAACACCTTAAAAGAGTCGCAAATCTCAAACCACATTCCACTCCTTGTAAATCGTTAAGATCTTTGGCAGCCATTCGGATGCATCGTCTACACCCGCAGCTCACATATTACAAGCACTCTGTCAAAGAACGCAAAGACCTCAACTTTCTCCGTAAACTGGTGCCCAACTTCCCGCTGCAAACAGTCGTTGAGCATATTTCCCAGCAAATGGCAGTCATCCTCAAAAGACTGGAATGAGATCTCCTCAGCAATGTCATCCGTTGTATCAATCATCTTGGGAACGCCCCAAAACACAAGATTTCAACCTAATGAAGGGGCTGAGCCGGATGCAATTTTCTTCAGATTTGAGCAATTACGGCACTAAGCAGGATTAAGAAATCACTGAGTGAATATTCTGTTGACGGACTTTACTATGTGTAGCTATGCGACCTCTATCTTCTGAACAGACAGGTTTAACCTGGCGCTACTTAATCTCACGCTCTTTGGATCGATTTTCACTCAGCGACTTCTTAATCCTGCTTAACACCTTGCTAATTGCTTCGTAATCGCTCAAATCTGAAGAAAAGACAGATTTTTGAGGGAAGAAAATCGCATGGAGCCTGGCGTTCCCAAGATGATTGATACAACGGATGACATTGCTGAGGAGATCTCATTCCAGTGTTTTGAGGTTGACTGCCATTTTCTGGGAAATCTGCTCAACGCCTGTTTACAGCGGGAAGTTGGGCACCAGTTTACGGAGAAAGTTGAGCGTCTTCGCGTTCTTCAAGAAGTTAAGAGATGAACTTTCTGGTATGAGTCTGGGGGAGCCGTTCCTTTGACGAGAGCATTTATTCACTGCCTCAACCGTATGGGAAGAGCAGAAACACACCTTCGAGTACGACGGAACCGTACACAGACTGTGTCAAAGTCATGTGACAATGTATTTAAAAAGTTGATTCAAACTGTCTATTCTCGTTTACTATTCAGTTTGTAAACAGGAGGTTGAGATTGTGACGACGGCTCATCCAACTCAGATTAATAGACGTAAAAGATGCCCAATTCTCACGTGTTTGTACTGAAGTGTACGTCTGACGTACAATTCAGTACAAACACGTGCATCTTTTGGAAAGAAATGATCGGCGAGGAGAATTCTTGAGAGAGATAACTGCTATTTGGAAAACGGATGAAGCCCGAGCAGGATTGCATATAGTGGAGCAATCCTTATGGAAAGCAGTTCCACAGTATCTGAGACGAGTTAGTGCTGCTTTGAAGAAGCACACAGGGAAGCCGTTGCCTCTATCTTGTATGGATGGGTGGTGATAGAGATGGTAATCCAAATGTGACCGCCAAGGTGACTCGAGAGGTATGCCTTTTGGCAAAATGGATTGCTGCAGATTTGTATGTGCGTGAAATTGATAGCTTGAAGTTCGAGCTTTTCATATGAGCAATTGCAGTGAAAGCTTGCGCGTTTCGCATGCCAAGTGCTCGCTGAATAGCATGGACTTGACGAGCACTGTTACGACAACAACCACCATAGATCCCATCGGAGACACGACCACCGTAACTTTGCTCTTCCTACACATCTTGACAATTGTGCTTCTACGGAGGATGATGGGGAAGCACATATCGTGTCTCTCAAGCTGCCATTTAGAGATGATCAATCATACCAGTCCTAGATGAACTATTCAAATGTTGAGTCTTCATCGACAGCGGCCAAAGCAGAGGCTGAAAACGGATTACCCACCACTCCTGTTACACCTGTAAAGAGAAAGACTGGATCGGAGGTTGGATCAAGCCTTGAGAAGCTTCTAAACCCTGGCTTAGAATCCAGGCACCTGGATTCACATTACAGGATTGTTATCGGTCATGTCAGAGATAGATTTTTAACACCAGACGACGTTTGGAGGATATACTCAATGGCATTCAACCTGATTATGAACCTGGTGAATACTATGAAAATGCAGATCAATTTTTGGAGCCTCTCTTGCTTTTATGAATCTATCTCTGGAATCATGCGGATCTGACGTCCTAGCAGATGGCAAACTAGGAGACTTGATAAGAAGGGTTTCAGCATTTGGTTTAACGTTGATGAATCTTGATTTGAAATGCAATGACTGAGTTTCTAGAGATGGGAACTTACAGTCTATGGAGTGAAGAGAAGAAACTCGACTTCTTAGTCAGTGAACTGAAAGGAAAACGTCCTCTGCTCCCACCTTCTATTGAGGTCTCTATAGAGTACAGGAGGTTTTAGACACTTTCCGTGCAGCAGCAGAACTTGGAGGCAACTTATGTCATCTCTATGGCTTCTGAGGCTAGTGATGTTCTTGCAGTAGAGCTGATGCAAAAGAAGCACGCCTTCTAGTAAGTGGGGAGCAAGGAAGGCCATGTCCAGCAAGCTCGCTTCGTGTGGTACCCCTGTTTGAGACGGTGAAAGATTTAAGAGACGCAGGCACTGTTATCCGCAAGCTCTTACGCATTGACTGGTACCGGCAGCGTTTGATTGGAAACCACGATGGCCATCAGGAGGTGATGTTTGGATATTCCGATTCAGGCAAGGATGCAGGTAGGTTTTCTGCGACGTGACAAAGCTCGCACAGCATTAAAGTCATTTCATGGACGAGGTGGAAGCATGGGACGCAGTGGAGGACCTACTTATCTTGCTATTCAATCTTAACTACTCGGTATCTTCGCCAATGTAAGGATCTCGAGTTTCCTTTCCTTATGTTCTTACTATATGTCCTTACACTGAAAATATATGCATATATAAAAGTCCTTAGGAGCCATTCCACTAAACCATTTGTTTGTGTGAAGGTGAGACGTATTCCTAATCAAGATGTCCAGACATAAAATGTCACCGTAATAAACACAAAACCATTATCCGAAAGAATCTACCCTAAACAAGAATGTTAGAACACAACATGATTAAGGAAAAAGTGGCTAATAATAGAGGTAGTTGCATTAGCAATAGCACTAACTTCCACCCAATAAATTAAGTAGTTAGAAGCAATAATAATATACTCATTGCCAACAGTTGACCACAAAAAAGGTCCCATCAAATCAAATGTTATCAACTCAAACAGACAAGAAATTATAATTGATTCAAACCGTTCTTTCAAAGACTTAGTATATAGGGAGTATTGCGAGCTTGGCACTACACATAACTATGCACATACCAAATCAATCTCCTCGCAACTCTGACTAATAAAAAGATCTGTGTAGCTTCTCAATCATATGACAATGTCCCATGTGCCTATTGAAACAACAGAGTCATGGTAAGCACAGAGGAAGTGTGGAACGAAGACTGAAGGCACCTCCAATTGTAAATAATCATTCAAATTAGTTTCTAAAAATAAAGAAGGTTGTCTTGAAGGTGATATTATGAATGTAAGTGCCTAAAAGGTAAATCATAGTAAGTGTGTAAGATTCTCAAACCCATCATAAAGCCTTTGAATCCATGGCTCAACCTTTTAAACTTCCCAAACCTCATTCAAAGATGACAAATTTAACTCTGCACCTTGCAGGCACTGAATGTCAAGCACAACAACTACTGATGGTACCAAATCCTTATCCAAAAAATCTATTGATGCTGAAACAACTGGCTCCTCATAACAAAAAAAGAGAGAGAAGGTGGAAGAGGATTTCTAAAAAGAGCATCAACATCAGTCATAGAACTCTTTGGGTGATGAACAACTTTGAAATCGTAAATCTGAAGCCACTGAGTAGTCCAACCAACCAAGTTCTTTTGCTTCAATAATGAAGTGACTATAGCATGATTGCTTTCCAATAACTTGCACATTGAAAGTGTAATGTAGCTTTGCCCTAACATACTAGTTCTTAGGATCACCAGTAGGTAGAGCCGAGTACAATTCAAAGTATTCACTTTTTGATGTTATGATTTCCATTCACAATGTAAAGAATTATAACATTCAAGAACCATGCACGTAAGCATGAAGCTCTTAAAACCCCAAACTATTGCTAAACAATCCTTTTCTATCGTGGAGTAATTCACCTCTGTTGGTAGCAATGTATGGCTGATGTACACAATGGGATGTCGTTGACCAAGTACACTCGTACTCTCTTGCTCAATACGCCCTCAAGACTGATGTCAGAAGCATCCACATGTAAGATAAAGGGATGAGTGTAATTAGGGTACGTTAAAACTAGAGAAGTCGTCAACAACTCTTTAAGATCTGCAAACTCTTGCTTGTATTCCTTAGACTAGACAAAAAATTACATTGATGACTTCAGCAATGCCCATAATGGTGCAATACGATATAAGATGATCCAGAAAATGACCAAGATATTGTACCTTGCCAAAAAAAAATGTTGCACATCATTCACACACTTTGGTGTAGGGAACTTCAAAACTGTAACAAGTTTGTTAAGATTGACTTACAAACCTTCACAGGAAATGTGATAACCAAGATAAGTAGTGTCCTTGGATCTAAATACACACTTAGACCACTTTAACTCCAAACTAGCTTCCTGCAACCTATTCAAAACCTTGTGTACATCACAGCCAAGCCCCTCCCATGTTCCTTCCAAGTGTATCAAAACATTGTTGATGAAGTCGGCAATTATCTCCAACATATCACAAAGAACGTCGTCCATCAAATGTTGGAAAGTCACTGGAGCATTATTCAAACCCAAAAGCATTACCAAGAACTCATACAAGCAAAAAGGTGTTTTAAAAGTAGTTTTGGGAATGTCCATGTCAACCATTAGAACTTGCCAATATTCAGATGCAAGATCTAGCTTGGTGAGCCAATGGTTCTACCTTAGTTGATCCAGAAGATTTATAATATGAGAAAATGGGTAAACATCTGAAATAGTCACATCATTTAACGGCGATAATAAATGTCAAAACCGAGTGCTTCCATCTGGCTTTATTACAAGATGAGGTTCGCACACCCAAAGATTTTGAAACTTCTGGATAATACCCTTCTCCAACATCTCCTTAACATTTGTCTGTAAGATCTTGAGCTTCTTTGGTGGCCGACAAATACAATTCGATAACAAACACCATGATTTTGGGAATTTTGGGACTATCATGATTTTGGGTGTCAATTCGAGTTTCTTGATTTTGTCACCTCATCAAACTAATTATGAAGACCTTGTGGGGCTTGTGCATGCACTGGCTCTAGTGACTCTTGATGATGCTTTATAGTTGCCACAACGATATGAGACATTGCCTTTATAACTTGCAACTTCAAGTTCTCTAGTTCCACTTTATGTTGGGGATGGTCATGCTCTGATGGAGGTTGATGTTGTTGTTGCATGTGTACCAGCACAAGGTTGGGGCTGTGGACATGTAGTCCATTGTTGGGCGTGTGATGAGGTTGGACACACGTATTGGCATTGTTGACGTTTTTCGATTGGCATCCTCCATTTCTGGGGTGGAGGCCTTGGCGATAACAATGTCTGGTGGTGCCACTATAGTGGAAGGTCTTGATACAGTGGATCTTTTGAGAAATAAAGAATCACACGAGAGGAGGGTCCTCTTGCGAATAAGCAGGTGACCCCTCTATCTTTCTTTCAGGAGTATCATCAACACTAGGCACCAGTTCATCGATTTTTACTTTTCAAGCTCAATTCAATAACAACACGTCTTGTTTTTCTTTCAATGCTGGTTGATATTGGTTCGAGTTTGTTTTTTATTCTACAGTCTATTGTTACATGTTGCAATCTTCATTTGCACTGTGTAGTAAAACCAATCTTCATTCTTTACAGCAATAGACACAGTCATGCTTATTCATGGGATGAGATTGACATTGTTGTTCATGTGGATGATTGTGAACTTGAGCTTCATTCTTTACGGGTGGTGTCGAGTCAAGATTTTGACCTGAATTGGTTAACTCAAAATCATGCAACTGTGACTTTGAAAAGTCTCCCCTTGTTCACCTCTCTTTACTCCTCTTACTTTTATTTCACTCCGTTCATCTGCTTCTATCTCTGTTTTTATCACTTTTGTTTCACCCTTACTTTCTACCATCTTTCTTCATATTCTTATATTCCTTTTTGGATCTCTCAGATGATTATCGTGAGGCAGTTATTGATCAACTCAAGGAGTATGCTAATCTTTTTGACTTTGACTTGTCGTATGGAGCCAAGATTGTAACATGTCACCCTATTCCCACTGAGGATGCTAAGCCAATCAAGGTATCTGTTCAGCGTCGGTCATCGAAGAAGCTCAAGATCTTGTAGGCAAATGTTAAAGAGAAGTTGAAGAAGGGTATTATCCAGAAGTTTTAAAGTCTTTGGGCGTGCAAACCTCATCTTGTGATAAAGCCAGATGGGAGCACTCAATTCTGCATTGACTATCACATGTTAAATGATGTAACTATTTCAGATGTTTACCCACTTCCTCATACTGCAGATCTTCTAGATAACTAGGGTGGAGCCGTTGGTTCACCAAGCTAGATCTCGCATCTGAATATTGGCAAGTTCTGATTGTTGACGTGGACATTCCAAGATCGCTTTTCAAAACCATTTAGCTTGTATGAGTTTTTGGTGATGCCTTTTAATTTGAGCAATGCTTCAGTAACTTTCCAGCGTATAATGGACGAGGTTCTTTATGATATGTCGGAGGTGACTACTGACTTCATCTACATGTTTTGATCCACTCAAAAGGAATATGGGAGAAGCATATCTATGATGTACGCAAGGTTTTAGATCGGCTACAAGAAGTTGGTTTGAAGTTGAAGTGGTCTAAGTGTGTGTTTGAATCCAAGGATACCACTTATCTTGGTTATTGCATTTCCCATGAAGGTTTACAAGTCAATCCTAACAAACTTGTTGCAGTTCTGAAATTCCCTATGAAATGTGTGAACGATGTGCAACGCTTTCTTGGCAAGGTACAATATCTTGGCCATTTTGTAGATCATCTTTCAGATCGTATTGCATCGTTGTGGGTGTTACTAAAGTTGTTAATGTCATCTTTTGTCTAGTATAAGGAATGTAAGTAGGGTTTACATATCTTAAAGAGATGTTGATGACGCTTCTAGTTTTGGCATACCCTGATTACACTTGTCCCTTCATCTTGTGCATAAATGCTTCTAACATTGATCTTGGGGGCGTATTGATGCAGGAGAGTATGAGTGTACCTAATCAACAATAACCCATTGCGTACATTAGCCGTAGGTTATAAGAGTAGAAACTAAATATAAAGAAGTAGTGTTTAGTAATGGTTTGGGGTTTTGAGAAGCTCCATGCTTACTTGCATGGTTCTTGAATGCTATTGAAAGGCGTCAAATTTACAACTTCGAGGTTGTTCATCACCCAAGTAGTTCCATGACTGATGTTGACGCTCTTTCTCAAATTCCTCTTTCACATTCTCTCTTTTCTTCTATTCCTGAGGAGCCAGTCGTTCCAGCATTAGTGAATTTTTTGGACAAGGATTCAATACCATCAGCAGTTGTTGTGCTTGACATTCAGTGTCCACAAGGTGCAGAGTTAGATTTGTCTTCTTTAGATGAGGTTTGAGAAGTTCAAAAGGTTAAGTTGTGGATTTAAAGGCTTCGTGATGGGTGTGAGAATCTTCCATCACTTGTTAATGACTTGGCTTTTAGGCACTTACATTTGTAATATTGCCTTTAGGATGACTTTCTTTATTTTGTGGAGATTAATCCGAATGATCATTTATGGTTGGTGGTGCCTTTTGTCTTTGTTCCATGCTTCCTCCATGCTTATCATGACTCTCATGTTTTAGGTGAGCACATGAGACACCGTCATGTGATTTAGAAGCTATGTAAATCTTTTTATTGGCCAGGATTGCGAGGAGATGTGATTTAGTATGTGCTTAGTTGTGTGTGGTGCCAAGCTCACAACAGTCCCTCATGTACTTTGGAAGGACGGTTGGAGTCCATTGTAGTCTCTTGTCCGTTTGAATTGGTAAATTCCAAACACCATTCGGTTTATATGAATTTATTGTTATGCCATTTGGATTAGTCAAGGCCTAGGCAACCTTTCAGTGGATGATGGACGAACTATTGGAGGGCCTTAAAGAGTTTACATGTGCGTATATTGAAGAGTTTGCATGCGGTTCCCAGATCTAACAGCCCCATTGCAAGGATTGTTGAAACAAGGAACTTAGTTCATGTGGTCCAGGAAGTGTCAGAAGGTGTTTGAGGACGTTAAGGCGCTACTGAGATCTCCATATTTGTTGCGGTATTTGGACTTCAAGAAACTTTTATTCTTCGGACCAATGCTTTAGATGTGGGGTTGGGAGCAAATCTGTTACATGAGACTCTTGATGAACAGTGGTACCTAATTGTTTATGCAAGCAAGAGCCTTAGTGATGTAGAGAAAGACTATTCCACCACGAACAGGAATGTCTGGTAGTCGTATGGGCCTTTTAAAAGTTTTATGCATATTTACATGGCTCCAACATATTTTTAGAAAGCAAGAATGTTGCAATTAACTCGATCATGAAGAGGAAGAATGTGACAAGATGACTTGCGCATTGGGCTTTGATTTTGCAAGGGTATCGATTTTGGACCACCATAACATACCATAAAGACAATCAAAATGAACAATACGAACACGTTATGGCTATGTAAGCATAATAGTTAAATTATTTAAATTTTTATCTTTTTAATTTTTTTTTTAATCTTCACCAATGTAAGGACCCTAAGACAACATATGATAAGGACACAAGGAAAGAAGAAAACTCAAAATAACCTTTATATTCAAATCAAGGTTTATATATATAATGAAAAGGCATATCCTTTACCATATTTAGATTGTCTAAAACCAAATATAGGTTATCTTAATTATAGGATTTATCTTCATATATATCTTAGTTCCTTACACTTATTAGGGTAACTTACATATTTATCGTAGTTACCTTACACTACTCATACAAGGTTTGTGCCAGGATTAGTGTGCTTGGTGCCAAGTAAAACCTAGCGCCCAAATTATTGCGCATGGTGCCAAGTAAATCCTAGTGCCACATGGTGCCTAGGTGGTGGAGTTCATGTGGCATATATACTGCATATATACCATGGAACCTTACATCACCCCTCTCTCAAGGCTTGACGTTTGCCTATCAAGGTTGTTCTCCTCCCTCGATGAGTGTTTCGTTGGTAGAACGACAATAGCCGACACGTGCGACATGTTGAATGAATGCCATCACAATACCTCAAGCAATAGATTTGCATCCCCAATTGTTCTTCAACACTCCATGGCCCAACCCATTGCGGCTGAAGCCCTGCTGCATGCATTTGATCCCCTAGCCTCAAAACTTGACGAGAACCAAGTGGCGTTTGATGGCGTTGATTATAAGTCCGTTGCTGATACTCTTGCACCTGGGCTAGTTGTTCTTTGCCTTGAGCATACAATAGAGGAACGAACATGTATCATTGGTGGGAACACTTTCAAGGGATTGCTGATAATCATGGATGGTTTGAATCCTAACGGTTTTGAGAGTTCCCAACATATCTACAAGGACTTGCTTTGCAATGGTATAATGGTGTTCCCATTGCTGATTGACAAGATTGAAATAGTTTGTCCCAGCAACTCAAGTAAGCTTTTGGTAAGCTCGAGGATTCTACTGCATCTTTTCACGAACTCCATGACCTGAAGCAAGTGTCGGGAGGGACCGTTTAGTGATTCGAGATCAAGTTTCTGAACCTAGTCAACCATGTGGATTCAAGCATGATAAAACGTGTGCGACTGGGCTTGTTGTGGTCGGCTCTTTGCCTTGACTTGGCTGGCTTGGTGGAGGGATTTGGTCCCTCAACTATGGAGGAGGTCCTAAGGATTGTACAACGATTTGAGAACTCGTTGGGAGCATCACAACGTGTGTGTTCTATCCTAGTGATGGCACAACTTCTTCGACATCTTATCATGTCTCGATAGAAGTGAGTGTTGTCCAGATGGAGGACATCAAATTGCACACATGCCTATGGTGTTATGAGGATACCATCATACACTTCCATTGTGAGTAATGTCGAGCCAAGTTTATGACATCATCCTAGGTGGCAGTTGGCTTTGTGCAGTCAAGGCGAGATGTGATTTCGAGACATGTACATTGTTTTTCCCAGGATGGCCTTTGTTGTAGGGTGTTGTGGCACTTAAGGAAGAGCCTTCTCCGAAGCAATGAGCCAAGGACATCAAGGACTTATTGGCGAGGTATTCAAACCTATTCAAACCCATTGTAAAAGATGTGAATCTCATGTTGTCTACTCGGCATTACATCTCGACTGGTACAACTCACCTGATCAAGATGAGGCTCAAGCGATGTTTTTAAAAGGAGAAGCATATCTTGAATCGTTGTGTGAAGGAGATGCTAAAGTTGAAGGTGATAAGGAAGTCTCGAAGTTTGTGAGCAGCATAACCACACTTAGTTTTGAAGTCAAATGGGACTGCATGTTTCACTATTGACTTCTGGACATTGAATGATGTTTCTATTTCAAATTCATATTCATTATCGTAGGTGGATGATTTGGTTGATGTGTAGAGGAATAGCTGGTACTTCACTATCCTTGACATGGCTTTCGAATATTGACAAATCCTGCTCCTAAAGATGCAGCAAATACAGCATTTTGAACACCATAAAGCTTATATGAATTTACTGTTATGCCATTTGGATTGGTTGGGGCCCAAGCAACCTTCCAGTGGATGATATATGAATTGTTGGAGAGCCTTGAAGAGTTTGCACGTGTGTATATTAACAACCTTTTGATTCACTCTGCTTCGTGGGAGGAGCACCTTCAACAGTTAGAGCAGGTCCTACAATGATTGAAGTATTACAAGTTGAAGTTAAAAGAGAAGAAGTGCAAGTTTGGATATACCTCCCTAAAGTACCTAAGATTCATCATCAAATGGATGGTGTGAAGGCAGATCCCGAGAAGACCTTAGCTATACAAGAATTTTCTGCTCTTGAGTCAATGGCCGAGTTGCAACATTTCTCGGGGAAAGCAACATACCTAATGAGGTTTGTTCCACAGTTCTCAAATCTAACAGCCCCACTGTGATGATTGTTAAAACAAGGAGCTCAGTTCCTGTGGTCTAGAAAGTGTCAAAAGGCGTTCGAGGACGTTAAGGTGTTGCTATGATCTCCACCTTTGTTGCAGTATCCAGACTTCAACAAATTCTTCATTCTTCGAATTAATGCTTCAAATGTGGGGTTGGGAGTAGATTTGATGTAGGAGACTCTCGATGGACAACGGTACATAATCGCTTATGCAAGCCAGAGCCTTAGTGATGCAGAGAAAAACTATTCTGCCACAAACAAGGAATGCCTGGCAGTCATATGGGCTTTTAAGAAGTTCCTTGCGTATTTATATGGCTCTCACATGTTGTTGGAAACCAATCATGTTGCATTTAACTCGATCATGGAAATGAGGAATGTGATGGGATGACTTGCACGTTAGGTTTTAATTTTGCAAGGGTATCGATTTCGAGTTGTTCATCAGCCAACATCTAGCATGGTGGACATGAACTCATTATCTCGAGCTCTTATGGTGGTGCCAACATCTATGGCGTTGTTGCTGAACACCCTCCCCGATCGTGTCCTTCCTAGGCGAAAAGACATCGTGGAGGTCTAGATGGTGTAGCTATGGATCGGGAAGTTGCATGAAGTCTTGAGTGGTGATGTACCCTATGAGGATCTTAACTTTTGTACGTATGCACGGTCATTCAGATTAATGGATGACATGCTTATGTTTATTGGAGACGGTTCCGAGTGTCATGTGGTGGCGCCGCCAGCTTATAGTTGCAGTTCTTTCTTGACAACTTGATGTTCGGACACATGGGATTCCAACGATGCCTTGAAAAGATTCGACAACACTTGTATTGGCCCTGATTGCTACAAGACCTGCATGAGTACATTCATATGTGTCCGAAGTGTCAACGACATAACGTGTCCACACTTCCTCCTATTATAGCCCTAAAGCCAATTTGAGTTTCTCGCCCCTTTGAGTTGGTAGCTTATGACATCATGGGGCCATTTTCTATGTCGTAGTTTGCTAATTGATACATCATTGTGTGCTTTAATTACTTGACTCAGTGGGTAGAAGTGTGTGCTTTATCGGACGATATAGCAACTTTTATCATCAAGTTCTTGCTAGCTCAAGTGGTGCTGAGGCATGGTTGCCCTGAGAAAATTTTATTGGATTAATGGTTGGGTCTAACAGCAGAAGCAGTAGCTTTGTTGATGTGACGATTACAATCTGATAATCCTTTGCCTCAGCTTATCATCTTGAGACTGATGATTTGGTGAAGCTATTGAATAGAACTTTCAAAACATGCTTGCCAACCTCACAAGTCAATCGAGATTTCCCCATTTAAAGCTTTGTATAGTCGTGAACCTGTGCTGTCGACAGTGGTTTGGCATCACTCCTCAAGAGGCATGGCATATGGATGGGCGTATGTGTTTAAGCATTTGAACCAAGTCCTTCTAGCCTCCCCCTTGAAGAACTCTAGACAAACACATAGATTCAAAATTGAAAGGTGTTGATTGGCACTTTGCAACATACTGGTGGTCTACTGCACATCTTGATGAATTTTTCACATGAGAGTGGTTTGATTCACCATGCTCAACTTCAATGCATCAAACAGTTGTAGCCATTGTTCTTTGTTCACCATCATGCTTGAAACAAACAAACAATAACAAAAAGGGGAGAAAGAGGCAAAGAAGAACACAAAAAGTTAAGGAATTTATACTAAGTGCCATGCCAAAATTAATGTCCTAGTGCCAAGTAAATCTTGATGCCCAGATTAATGTGTTTGGTGTTAAATAAATCGTAGTGCCACATGGCACCTATGGCATAGATACCTAGGAGTCTAGGTGGCCTATGGACCTTACATATGTATAAAAAGTAATAATTATTTATATCTGCGCATATTCGGGAAAAAAAATAAATGTAGTGAATAAATGTAAACATTTGTTCTTGCTCTCATGTTTTAATATATCATGGTTTAATATTTCAATTTTTCCATATGTTTCTAATTTATTTAAATTAAAAAATTCATCTAGATTCCATAGGTATTTCTGTTGGTATTTATATGATAGTCTTTATTTACTTATTCTGTAGGTAAATTTATTTTGGCTTAAAATAAATTACTCTATGCCAAATATATAATTTAAAGCTTTATATTTGAACCATTCTGTTTTAATAATTTCAATTCAATCCCTGTTATATAATTATTTTACATTTTATTCTAGCAATATTAGATAAGAAATTTTAAATTTATATTACATACACAGACACACACGTGTGTGTTAAAGTATATACATTTGCACAATATATATTTAATAAAATTCAGAATTTTTTGTTTATAATATTTGTTTTCAATTTATATTTAGAATCGACTTAATTAGATTTGAATAGTGTAAAACTAATTTTAGTGCTAAAATTCTAAATAATAATTTTAAATGTATAAATTCAGAAAATCGATTTTTTATTTAAGTTTAAGTAAAAATGCATTATTATTGTTTAAATATATACATCTTTAAATTTATGATGTATAATCATAAAACTGCAGGCATAATTATCATAATATACATGTACTGATTAACATATTGTAATCACCAATAATCTCCACAGGAACATACACCATTCTCAACATGGTGAAACCTAGTAGCATCCCTTACAATGATCTTACGACCAGTCACTAGGGATATAAACTTAGTAGCAGTATGACAATCTAAACAACCCTCAAATTCTTAATTATCCTTAAACAAGTACCGGGTTCGCTCTTCATTATACCATATGCAATTGCTAACTTCTCACTGTGGTAGCACAACATCCTCTCCTTCTCTTCCTTACTCACGTCATGTAATACCTCCCCTCGTGTCCGGCACATACCTATATTATACAAATCAGCTCTCTCGCTCTCTCTCTCTCTCTCTCTCTCTCTCACACACACACACACACACACACACACTAACTCTCTCTCTCTCTCTCTCACACACACACAGTGTAAAACCTCCCTAATGAGCTCTCTCTCTCTCTCTCTCTCACACACACACACACACACACACACACACTCACACACACACAGTGGAGAGAGAGAGATCGTTTATGTGCCGGATATGAGGGAGGTTCCCTCATGTCCGGCACATACCTATATAAAAATGAGCTCTCTCTCTCTCTCTCTCACACACACACAGTGTAAAACCTCCACATACCTATATACAATGAGCTCTCTCTCTCTCTCTCTCTCACACACACACACACACACAACGTACCCAGCGGCCTTCATATGATGGTACAGCTCCTTGAGCTTAGCTCTTATAGCAACATTCTGCGGGTGTGAGTTATCTCCAGCTAAAAACCTGTGAACCTGGTCATCGATCTCAATACACGTGATACCGGGCTGTTTACGGAGGCCACGCTCATCCATAAGCTTCCTAAGAGCCGCAACCTTGTCAGGCCGGCCTGCGACTGCGTATATATTTCCTAGTAAAACATAGCCCCCTGCATTCTCCGGTTCAAGCTGGAACAGCTTCTCCGCAATCCGTGCTGCACGGTCGACGTCCGTGTGTATCTTACATGCAGCCAGCAGCGCGCCCCAGGCGATTGGGTCAGACAAACACGGCATGTTGTTTATCATTTCCTCGGCTTCCTTCAGCTCCCCACAACGACCCAGGATGTCAATCATGCAGCAGAGATGCTCCCTCGTCGGTACAATACCATAGTCGACTATCATGGAGGTAAACCTCTCTTTGCAGTTTCCGACTAGTCCGACATGGTTACACCCGCTAAGTAGGCTCCGGAATGCGACCTCGTTCGGTTTGAAACCTCTTGGTCCATCGTATGGAACGCCTCTATCGCTCTCTTGCCAAGTCCGTTGTGTGCATATCCACCGAGCATTACATTCCACGACACAATATCTCGGCTCGGGATCGCTTCAAAGATGAACCCAGCTTCGTCCATGTGCCCGTTGTGTGTATACGCAGCCAGAACTGCGTTCCACGAGACGGTGTCCTGGAAAGACATAAGATCAAACGTTTTCCTTGCCTTACGGAGATGTCCATTAAGGGCATATGCAGCTATCAAAGCGTTCCACAAGGAGACATTCAGCTGTGGTACTTTGTCAAAGACAGCCTTGCATCCTCCATCTGCATGAACTGAGCATAAGCTTGCAACATAATCATCCACGACACGAGGTTATAGCTAGGTGCAAGATCAAACACCCTCTTCGCCTCCTGTATTTCCCCATTCATTGCATTTGCAGCAACTATAGCATTCCACGAACCGGCGTCTCGCACCGGCATCTCCTCACAGAACATCCTTTTCGACCCTCAGGTTCCCGCTCTGGGAGTGTATAACAACCATCGCATTCCAACACACGACGTCTTCTCCGGCGCGCCCTGGAACATCCTCTCGGCCGTTTCGATACGCCCGTTCTGGGCGTACGCAACCATCATAGCCGTGTACGAGACCGTGTTGTGCTCCGGCATCCTCCGAAAGACCATCCCGCCTCGTCTAGACCCTCGTTCTGTGCGTACCCCTGGACCATGGTCGTCCACGAGACGATGTTCCGGGAATGCACCATGGAACACACTCTCCGCCTCCGCCATGTACCCGAGTTGCGCATACCCCTGACACGGCGGTCCACGACACCACGTCGTGCTCCGGCATCTTCTCGAACACGCTCCTTGCCCTATCGAGTTCCCCGTGCTCCACGTACCCCTGTACCACAGCAGTCCAAGTAACCACGTTCCTATGTTAAGCTCTCGAACAGCCCCAGCCGTCCGATATCCCCCGTCTGGGCATATGCCCGATCGCTGTTCCAGATGGCCGTGCAGTTGCCGGCGTCCGGCATCCGGTGCAGCATCTCGCCGCTTCCTCCACCTGTCCGCTCTGCGAATACGCCTGCACGATGGTCGTCCAGGAGACGACATCGCGGTGGGGCATTCTCTCGAACGTGACACGTGGATCCCCTCCTGCTGCGAGCCACGTGTTCCACGTGACCACGTCTCTCTCGCGCATCCCGTCGAACAGCAGCTTTGCGTCTTGCGTATGTCCGTTCTGGGCATACGCCCCCATCGCAGTGTTCCACGAGATGGTGTTACGGTCAGGCATATCCGAGAACATCCTCCCACGAGCGCCGTATCCCCGTCCTGGGCATGCACCAGCATCATCGTGTTCATCGACACAACGTTCCATTCCGGCATCCTGTCGAACGTCTCCGTCGCGTAGTCGGACCGATCCGTTTGCATGTACGCCTGCATCATGTAGTTCCAGGCGACAACGTCTCTCTCAGGCATCTCATCGAAGACATACCTGGCAGACTCCATATGCCCCGTTTGGGCATATGCTTGAATCATCGCAGTCTCCGACACCACGTCCCAGTGATTCATCCTCTTGTAGACCTCACACGCTTCCTCGGTATACCCATGCCGGGCATATCCAGTCAGCATGGAATTCCACGTCACACCGTCCCGATGGACCGCCGTGTCAAACACCTCTTTCGCTTCGTGCATATGCCCGGCATGGGCATATGCAGTAACCATGACGTTCCAAGAGAAAACGTCTACTTGGGGCATTCTTTTGAAGAGAAGCGTTGCTTCATTAACATACCCAGCGTGCGCGTGTGAATCTGTGATGGAGTTCCATGATACAATATCGCGTATATGCATCTTATCGAAGGTGTTCTTCGCTGAACCGAGATGCCCATTCTCGGCATATGCTTGCAAGAGGATATTCCACGAGTATTGATTGGGATATTCGATCCGGTCGAACACCACCTTTGCGTCCTCCACACTGGCACACTTTCCGTACATTTGTATGAGCAGGTTTGACAGGTACCTGTTACCCACGCAATGGTCGATACCAACGATGCACGAGTGTATGTATTTGCCTTGTTCCAGGTCTTTAGTATTACCCAGTCTCGAACAAGACGTGCTAAACAGTCTTGCTCTTGTTTCGCTGAGAGGCTACTCAACTTCCTAGTCCCCCATTTCCCAGACAGCATTCTCCCATTTGTATGGTATAATGATGTTTTAAACCTTTACATATACGTATAAGTACATATTCAATTGTATAATTTAATAAGTATTATTTAATGCAATATATTATATTAAATTTTTTAGAAATTGTATAAACTTACACTATTTAGAATAAGGTAGGTTTTATTATACAGTCCTCCCTTAATCATAATTGCTATTTTAATGATTTTATATACATTTAGAAGAAATAAATGAAAAAAAAAATTCGGAATTAATGCATTTCATCTTTATAATGATTTAGTACATATAAATGATTTTTTATTCGAGTTTTAATTAATTACAATTAAAACAAAAGGGGTTGTATAACATAATCGTCACTTAGTATATTCTAATTAATCAAATTTAATTAATTATGATTAATAAATACAGTAAAGTTTTTTGTTATATTATATTAAATTTTTTAACTTAGAAAATAGATAACCTTGTTCAAATTTCACACACTATTTAAATGTTTTTTTCTTGGTTTTTAGTATTTACTAATTAATCAAAATTAATTAAATGTAACAAATAAAAAAAAGCACGTAAGATATAAAAATTATTCAATTTATTTTAAAACAGTTTTTAATATTAACTATTAAATATATCTTTTAACGTTTTTTAACATTAAATAAACTCCCGTATTAATAAGTCATCTTAAGCGTATATTGTCTAACTTAAGTTCTATCTTAAATAAAATAATTTATATACTTGTGTAAATGGTTTATATATACTTATTTAGGCTGTCATGGTTTCATTATAAAATATACAACAATATTATTTAGTACATGTATGCAGACCATAGTGAGAATTCCCAATATATTTTGTTTGTAGACTATTATTTAGATATTAATTTAAAACAGTATTCATCTACTAAATGTGTGTGTGTTATTATGCGTTTAAAAAATAAATGCTCATACACATATACAGACATGTATTATAATCAATTCATATGTAAATGTGCATATATATTTATCTACAAGAGTTAAAAAGGAAACAAAACTAATTTGAAATGCGATATTTCCCGCTCCCGTGTTCAATCCCAGGCCATGACAAGCATGGTATTTGCAACACCAGCCTGACCAACAGACTTGTTGGGATCGAACTCGAGAACGCTCGTACCTGGAACCGTGTGTGTCAACCTGAACTTCCTCCCCTCCTTTGCCTCCTTCACATTTGCACAGCAATATGACCACAGATACTGTGTACAAAAAAAAGAAGTCAATACAATGTATACACTGTATGTATATCAACAATGTTCGTTTAATATGGATACATCCAAAACATACATTATGCATATGTAAAACACACAATACATACACATATGGTATATATGTGTACATTGACACTATAAGATACATTGACGTGCTATTTATTGCACAAGGATTACATATACATAAATATCCGTGTATGTTTATATTTACTGTTCCCTGCTTTCTCTCTCTCCTATCAGGTATAATTAACATACATACTGTGTTCACCATAAATGTGTGTGTTCTATTATCCACTTACAGATAATGGATCTGACAAGAGGTACCTCCTCTGGCCACGTTTGCCATCCGGGAAGCGTATACCAACACGACAGGACTCAGGTTGGTCGGAGGCAGGCTCCACCTCAGGTAAAACTGGGTAATTAACAGCAGGCTTAGCGGGTTTATCCTTAATCTCCTCTTCTGTGACCATGGGTTCCACGCCCTCAAGTGAGGCTGCCAATGCCTGCTGAAGTTCTTGATCTTCCTCCATTGCAACTGCAATAACGCAGATAATGTCGTGAGTGTCGGTCTGTATGTATATGCATGCAGCTATGTTGTATAAACCTGTGTATCACATATCTAGACACACAAATATATATACACACAGGACCCATTGGTAAACATTATTGTACACTAGAATAATCGCCATACCTTTGGGGGGCTTGCCTGACGTCTCTGAATCTGGTTTGTCTGGTGACTCTCCATAGGCCCCTTGTCCATGAACTGCACAAGGTCCTGTAATATGTAATTACCAAGTATAGTCAGTTTTATCAATTGAGTGTAGTTAAAAACTAATCAGAACAATTCCCATTCGTTCATGTACAGTATGCATAATGTATACATACATATACGTCTCTCATATAGATAGGTTCATGATACATATGGATGGTATATATGTACAGGTACACCTACCCTACATACACAAATTTAACATTGGTCTTACCTCAAGAAGTCGTTCTGCTCCTACCATGCCTTCCCAAGCTCTCATTTTCAGGCCAGTTAGTGGGTCCAACACAAGAATCGTTGGCATGGCATTCAAGCGATAATACGTAACACCTTCCTTCCTTCTTCAGTATCATCATATATCTAATCCAAGAAAAGTTAGATACATGTGTACACACAGAGTATATATAAACACACACAGACAGAAGTTTTCACCAAACAACTAAACTAACCATGTACATACATATATAGTCATCTCAATATGTAAAATAGAATATACGATATACACTAAAACGAGATAGCTCATGACACACACAGACAGACACACGCACGCGGGCACAAAATACAGCACCTGCCAGAAGATGAACGTCGTTCCGACTGTGTCCTTGACAGCTTCATGTGACCACGTGTCTCTATTCAGCTATAAACAGAGTCAGCTTATATATCAGCTTCACATACACATGCTTTTATCTGTAAATAGATGTAGACAAAAAGCTAGAACCATACCATATGACTCGCGAACTCTGTATTTGATTGAACATTCACAAGCAACCATTTCCCTTGTTTAGCTGCTTCCGCTTTTGCCTACAAATGAAAGCGACACACAAAAGGTAGGTCATATTTACAGCATACGTATATACATGGTCTTGGTTTTTGCATACCTGTTCGAAAGTGCCTTCAAAGATGAGTTCGAGAGGAGGACGATATAGAGTGGCCAAAGTAGGAGCTTTAAAAGTCCCAGCAGAGCTCCCAGCGGACACTCTCGAGTTATATTCATCTTCAAAATTCCTGAACGCATCGACAGGCATCGGCTGCGAAGGAGCCCGTTGAGACCTTCTTTGTGCCCTACATATTTAACAAGAAAAAACAAAACAATTAGCACATAGCTACTTCTGTGTTCACATTTATCTTTGTATATCAACTACTTGCTAATTACTAATAGATACATGTGTGTGTACACGAGAGCATAAAGCGTTGAACCGCGTTAAATAGCATAAATACGTCAATGCTGTTTAACAAGCAGTACTTCACTTGAAATTTATTATTTTAATTATATTCGTGCTATAAATACTTACAACGCTTGTAGAAGTGTACAATTAATGACATGAAAGTAACAGTCAGATAATAAAACAAAAATGTTAAACTGTTGTAAATGAGGAAAATGAGAAATGCTTCAAAACAAGTCACGCAAAACTCACAAGTGTAGGAAATATATACAAACAGAGCAGACACACAAGACCAGCATAAAAAAAAGACAATGAAATGATGATATAGCACCCACCTGTAATGAAATATATCCTCGTACAAAGCTTCTCGTTTTACAGGAAGTGGTGGTCGAACGTAATCATCACTGCATACAAGGGATAACAAACCATTAATATATTGTCTCGCTCTCTCTCTCTCACACACACAGAACCTGTCTGGTTCAAAAATTTGTTTCTGTGGCTCGGGGTCTGGGTCTGCATCCCATTCCTCGGGTGGCACCGGTGGCGGCAGTTGCGGGACGGGCGCTTGCTGGACTGCCGGGGGAACAAAATCGCTTCCCCTGCGAAGAAGAGCTGAATAGCGTCCTCGAGCTGCCAGTTCGTCGCCTATTGAAATGTAGAACACATCGATTATCTCTCTCTGTACAAACAATGCAGAAAAAACACGAAGATTTCCGCAACAAAAGAAGGTATTTTCGAACAAAATATCACTTTTTTGTGAGCAAGACGAGATTTTCCCTGAGGAATCCGCTATACTACATGAAAATGCATGAATTTTTTTAAAGAATGCATGATTTATGAATCGAGCACGAACACATTCGATTCCGCAACAAAATGCATGAACAATCTGCGAATACCTCGAGAAAGGGACGTGATCGATCCTCCGATTCACCTACGACTTCCACGAACTGTGCAAGGACCTGCTGATGCCGCGCATCATCCCCTGCTTCCTCCATAGCTGAGTTCCTCTCTGCTAGGATTTGCCCTAACCCTTGTCAGAATATCCACTTGACGACATTTGTGTTCCTTATATACTAATCACCGTTTACGTCTACTCTTGATCCGACGGCTGCCGTGTTTTCAAATAAGGGGAATTTACATTTATATTTCTGAAATTTATCAATATATCCCTAGAAGTTTTATATTTACATATATAATTTTAATTTTAAATTTCATAAATTTATTAAAAATTGAAAAATATTTTTAAAATTTATAATTAGTTTATATTTTATTATATTTATATTAAACATATATATCACAATATAATATAATTATTTTTAAAAATATTCCATTTTCTATTATGACAACTTTTTGACATTTAACACTTAATAAACTTTAATTATTTTATTTACAATATATTATGAATTAAAAGTCAAAATATTATAATTAAAGTTTTTCAAGGGTATATATATATGTAAATATAGGGGTATATGTAAAAGAAACATACAAGAACATTTTAAAACTAGTCCTGTTTACATGGAATATTATCTGCAAATTTTCATATATATTTACACACACACATATAAAATATAATATTTATTTTAACAACAAATAATAATTAACTTGATTTCTCAACAAAAGTCCTACACAGCCGTTGATGGAAGTCGCACCAAAAGCTCCCCTTCTACCACACTGTATACATAAAAAAGGGATGAAATATGTTCATGTGTGTGTGTGTGTGTGTGTGTGTGTGTGTTGTCTATATATAATATGAAATATCATACCTCTTCACATAATAGTAGCAGAAATCAGCCAGAATAAATGTCTGTACAAGCTCCGCCACCACTACTGTCATTGGCCACCAACCATATCTATAGTTCCCCCAAGTGTAATATAAATATCCACGTCCATCCATTAGCTACAAAAATAAATAAAATTAAAACAATAAATAAATAAACAAAAACTAAATTATTCAGTAAAACACACCTGAACCAGCCAGTACGAAAAGGAGATGAATCTCGCGACCCCAAGAGCAAAGACGTACACCCAGTGAATGGCTCAATAAGCTAACAAAGAAATACACGTTAGTTGTGTCCGTGTGTGTGTGTGTGTGTGTGTGTTATACCTTCACTTTCTGCATCATCCGGAGTTGTGGTAACACAGATACAGCTTCAAGGTAAAAACACAGAAGGCCCATAACATCTGGTTAATCCATTTATATCTATATAGTGTTGGGTGAATAAGCACTGCCACAATCGCACATGGTATCAACTAATAAAACAAAACAAAAAGGATTATTAATAATAAAAAAACTAATAACATATATTAATACTTACCACATAGTAGAGGGGCATATTGTCGAGCTCCTTACTGTACTTATCGTAGAATTTCCAACGAACCGTGTAGATAACCCATATAGTGATTATGAGGGTCACGAAATCCAGTACCGTATGAACATCTTTCTCCATTAAGGTGCTACAGTACAGCCTCACCATCAGGAAAATGGCGGTAAGCTCCTGGGATTTAAGTGACAATCCTGAAAAAAAAAAAATTACTTAATTAATTTTTTATATATATAATTTTTGTTAAATACCTGCACAATTCTTCTCCTTCTGGAGCTTGTACACGAGGGTGAAGATGCCCAGAACGTGGATTGTCTCAGATGCAACAAAGAGGCTTTCATGATTCTTAACCACGAATTTGATGCAGATTAAGCAGATAATTGCCGATAATACCCGAGAATCCCCTTCACGCGGGGATTCTGCTTCTGGAATTTACGTACCAGTGCTTGGATGGGATTTCTCCTTCTTGCAACTGCCATACCTAATCAATTCCTTCTTCGCTTTCTTCGTCCCGCAATAGGAACTCCAATTTAGGGTTTATTAAATTAAAACCCTTTATATATCATGTTCTTCCTTTTTTTTAAAAAGGGCACGCACGTGTTTTTAAAGGTATATTATCTAAAAAAGCTTATAAAAAACTATATATTTCACCTTTATTAATCTGCTCTCTTAATGTTTTTATATATGGTGTTTTTAAAGCTCTTTATATGTACTGCATTGTTTAATATGAACACGACTACAAGTGTATGAGTTTTGTATTTATTGTTGGAGAACTGCATTCCATGAAATAAATATTAAATTTAATTTAAACATATTTTATTAAGTTTACTTGGATTTAACACTTGAATATGAAAATGCAATAAAAATAGATATATATATATTGAACAAATATGCCAAATTTTTAACCCAAGGGCCAACACATGGCAACTTGTGCCCCGAGGAATGCTAAGTCTTACAAAGAGTTTAATTCATATGCTAAATAGTAGAGTCTTACCCTAAGTCCGTTAAAATGACTTGTCCTAACTCCACTAAAGAGATATGCCTTGCACATACCCTCGTGACAAAACTAAAATATCATGACTTACCTCGAGGAATCATCTTCATTTAGGAGTATAACCCTCTACTAACCCCTAAAGGTTTAAGTGGCCAATTCATATCTTATACCTAATAAGAACATGAATGTACATCATAAGGCAGACATAAGTGGTTTGTTAAATTTTCTAAGACTAGGTTTAGATAACCCTAAATACACTCGTGAATGCCTAAGAAAGGGACTTTCACTTAAATTCCAAGGAGAACACCCGTAGCTAAGTGCACCAATAGCACACTCAATTACGAGACTTAACTTTATTTAAACTAATGTTCAAGACTTAACACCTAATGTGAACATAAGCACATTTATTTATTAAAATATTCAACCCTTCGGCGTCAAACCCACAACTCAACCCAAAGGGCACTGGTCTTGGACATTGTATTGTGTGCCATTTAGTACACTATCAGATTTTCATGTAACATTGTTTTTAAGATGTGGGCTATTTCATTATATTCCCTTATATTTAAGAGTTATACTTGATGTTACGAATGTGGCTCACAAATGCTAATTCTAAAACTCCTTTATAAACCCTCAAGAACTTAGTAAGAGAACATGTCAACCAAGATCCCACTTAATTGGTTGACATGCCCTAACCCACGCCCTAAAAAAAACCCCACCCCTTGGGTAGGGTTTTAGGGTTAGAGTTAGGCTAAGTTAAACACTCTCTCATTAACTTAATAAGGGGCTAGCTAATTTCGTGCCAGCCCACTTACACATTCAGGAAAAGAGGGGGGGGGGGTCGTCACATAAAAATAGGTAGAGTATGAGTAGGAAAGCTCATGGGTTCATGATTGAGTTCGTTGCTTTTCTGTCGGTGCAAGCTTCAGCTTGTGTTATTAAGGTACACCCTCTGTTGTGCCGCCCTAACTTCCAGATGACAGGGGTACATCGCACCTTCGAGGTAGCTTACCCTTAATGTTGGCAAATCCATGTTTGGAAGGTCTTGTCGGAATGCACATTCCAAGAGGTAAAGGTTGAGGCTTATCTCCAGCCTCTTCCTCCACGTCAAACTAGGTGTAGCACTCATGGCCAAGCAAGGCACATTTGTGTCCTTGTCCAACCGTGGGCGTGGGATCTTGTTTGACGGGTTCACATTACCCAGTTCTTGAAGGTTCACTAAGGGGTTCTGGAGTTGACATTTAGGAGCCATGTTTGTGGCACTTAGTGCAACTCTTGAATCTAAGGGCTATGCATGATAGCCCACATCATGGAAGGCAGTGTCACATGGAGATGTGACACTAGGTTAAAAGTCACACGATACAATGCCTAAGGCACACCCTTTGGGGTCGTGTCATGGGTTTGTTGCCAAGGGGTTGGATACTCTAGTAAACATACATGCTTGTGTTCGCACTAGGGTGCTAAACCTTGGGCATTCACTCGAGGGAGGTTAGGTCTCGTAACTAGGTGTGCTTTGGCACACCTGGCTAGGGGGTGTTCCCCTTAGGATCTAAGGGCTGAACAACCTAAGCCCATTAACAAAAGCCCTATCATGAAACACTCTCAAGGTCATGTACTTAGTGTAACGTTATCCAAACCTAGCCTTAGGGAGTTTGCTTAAATAGAACATTCGTGTTCGCCTACAACGCACACTCATGTCCTCACTAAGTACTAGCCCTACTCGAACCCTTAAGGGTTAGTCGTGGTTCAAGGTACCCTTGTCACCTTAAAGGGGTTGTTCTCCCAGATGAGGGTGATTTCTCAAGGGGTAAGTGACGATGCCTTAGCTTTGTCACAGGGGCATGTGTAAGACGCATCTCCTTTGTGGGGTTAGGGCATGAGCCTGTCTAGGTCTATTGGGATAGGATCCTAAAGTCTACTCGAAATATCCTCTAGGGTTCATGGATGGTCATTCTAGGGGGCTTAGGGTAGGACTCTAAATCTTCTATTTAACTAGGCATCCGAGTCAACTCTTAAAGTCATCTTGGAAGACTTAGCGTTGCTCACACAGGGAATTGACTCTGGAAGGTCACTTGGTGGCCACGTGTTGCCACGTGTTAGCCCCGGGTTAAAACTCTGATAATTGGTATCGGAGCGGTCTTGGGTTTGATTTTTATCAGGGGATGAACTTTGAGTAAAGCTCACGCCACTAAGGTTGTCGCACTTGTCCTTGCCTAACTAAACCCCTCGATCACATGTGTATAGCCAAGCGGCTCTGTGATCACCTTTGGCCCAATTGACATGTGATGCGAGTACAGCCAAGCGGTCACACAATGTGGGGATCGCTTCTGAGCTGGGTGCAAGTCGAAACGCCTTTGGTTGCACCTTTTGGAGGAAGGCATAGCAGCAACCCTTGAGTCTGTGGTTGAGGGCATCCACTTTTTCAAATAGTGGAGAGTGTCATAGTTCTAACCTGGTGGGTTGACTACCTGGGTAAAAATTGTGAGATATGTGGGCAAAAAGACTCAAGCGTAACTGAGTTATCATGACCAGGGGCCCTCTCATAAACACCAATTGGCCCTTTGTCTAGTTGGCATAAGGGGAGAGGGAAAGGTTATGACAATTGGTATTGGAGCTATTCTCTATTGTCAGTAGGACTGCCTAAAGTTGTAGTGTGTTTCAGGGTTTAGTTAGTTCTAAATTTTTGAAGTACTTTATCACTTTCGACTAACGTTTGAATTCTGTGCGGAGAGTTGGTCCTGAGATTTATAACTCTTTAGAGACACCTACTTCATAAGTGGGTGTGGGTTGTGGACTCCAATGTTGGAGGTAGCATACACTTCCAAGTTGCATCGTTTTCTCTAGGTTACTTTATTATATGCTTCCATAAGACGTGGCGTGTTAGTTTGTTCTAGATTATAAACTAAGTCTTGTAAAGTGGATCATGTGATATGCTAAGCTTACACATTATTGAAATTTTTTTTCTTTTTCTTTAAGGTGTTTGAATTTGGGATAACACATGATTGAGAATGTGACATCCTTTGAGTTTGGACTTATGTCAAGATTCAATATCGGTTTCGGCAATAGTGTTCAAGTGGGGAAAAGGCTTACGTTAAATGTGCGTCTTTGACTTTGGAAGAAGGGGCATATTCAAACATAAGAGTGAACACTACATTTTGATAGAAGGTGTAAAATAAGCTCTCATTATAGTGCACATGTTTTCAAGAGTGTAACTCCAAAAGCAAACTATGGTGATGAACTTATGGAATGATAAAAGTCGGATATTAACATATGATGAATATGTTAAGTAGTGGGTTTGAAGATCCAATGTAATCAAAGTCGATGTTTGCAATATTTTGATGATGCTAGCTACAAGTAAACATTAGGTGGAATAGTTTACTAAATTCAAGTTCCTTGATTTGGACAAAGTATAACATGAAACTTTAGCTAGTTATAAGCGTGCACTTTGTATTCAAGTTAGCTAACTCTGCTAACTCATTTAAAGTGTATCTCATACGGAATCATGAGAGAGATTTGGGATAATAGTTTAAGGATTCCGCTTTCTTATTGGTACGGTTTCAGGGTAGATGGCATGAATCTACCAAAAAGAGTAATGTTGAAAATATACGTTTACATTTTTAGTTTACTGAGTAATGAAGGACTTGCATAGTGAAGGCGTTCGTGTACACTTGTGAATTTTCATTGTTAACTCTTTAATCTTGAAATCTGTAACGTGGTTTGTAATGTGGGGATAAGCTCTTGAACAAGGGTGATTCCTTGCTTAAGAAGAGCATGACTTGGGATTCTCCACTTTGCTTATTGATTAAGTAAGGAAACTTGCTAAGTTTGAATAAGTTATATTTGGTGGTGTCAAATAAGTTGGAAGTTAGTTGGATTTACATTTTGGAGGTTTAAGTGCATGTACCTCCTCAGAGAGTCAATTTTCGGTGAGAATTGGTATTGGTTTTCAATATCGATTTTCATTTTAGAGTTGAATATGATTATTCATGTCATAGTTTTTATTATGACTTGACCCTTTACTTTGGGGTTTGACTGTTGTTACTATTGGATTATGTGACGAACCCTAGATGTATAAGAAACAGGCCCACATAGTGCCGACGGGTGTTGTTAGGTATTTGCAAGAAACTCTAGGCGAAGCTAGCACTTCCATTTAAAAAACTCTCCCTTGTTTTGAAGTTCTAGGTTAGGGTTCTTCGCGAAGTATAGCTTGTCAAAATAAGGGTTAGGGATAGATGCCCTAAACGAACTTTGAGGGGATGTTTGGGGTTGAATGACTGAATATAATGTTGCCGTTCGATTCAAACGAATACTGCAGTGCCAGATGTTCCGCAACCAGACACACGGAAAAAGAAGAAGAAGCATGACTCAGAGTCAGGTTCCTCTGAATCAGATTCTTCGACGGAAGTAGTGGTGGAGGTCCCAGTAAATTCAAACCGGTAAAGCCTTCGAATTTCATGGGTTCAAAGGATTACAAGGTTTTGGATGACTGGTTGTATGATATGGAAAGCTATTTCGAGGCTGCTTCCGTGAGAAAGACAGAAAAGGTTGCATGTGCCAAGCAGTTTCTTAAAGAAGAAGCTAAGACTTGGTGGCGAATTGTTGAAGGTGAACGTGGATACCGAAACAGCTGGAAGCACATGAAAAAGGAGATCAAAAAGCAGTATATGCCGGATGATCTCGGTTTGCGATTGCGTGCTGACCTGGCACTTTGTCAACAGGGAGTTCGGGGAAGTCCATGGACCACGTTTATCGATTCGAAAGTGTACGGCGATTGGTGCCAAATATGAGCGATGATGAAGCTCGAAGTTGCTTCATGGCTAGCTTGAATGAGAAACGCGAAGGGAAATCTTAAGGTACAAGCCAACAAGCTATCGGGAATGTCAAGAGGCAGCTCAAAAGGTTGCTTATGGCATGTCGTTAGAAGACTTGTACAAAGGGGAGGAAGCAAAACCTAAACCAAGGAGGTTTCCTCCAAAGTCTGGGTTCAGAAGGTTTGATAGGCGACCAGATCAATCGCCATCAATTCGAAGTGCAAGTCCCTTTGTCAGTTCCAAGTTTTCGGACACATCAAGACCCACCGGATTTCGGAAACCATTGGCGTTACCACCTCCTCAGCAGGCCAAAGGATCGGCTCCAAAGTCTGCTCCCCCGTTCCGCAGGCGGGGTTGAAATGTTATAATTGTAACAAGCCTGGTCATTTTGCTAAAGAGTGTCCGGCACCCTCACAACAATCAGGACATTTCAAGGCGATGGTAGAAGAGGAAGTTGCTGAACCAGAAACGCTTGAAGATCCGGAAGATGAGTCAGAAGAGGTAATGTTGTGCCAGACACAACCTGCCTTATTCGCTATTCAAGACAAAACTGACCCTTTGCTATATTTGACAGGAAGGATACGAGGGGACCGAGTCCGAATGATGATCGATACTGGAGCAACATACAACTTCATATCGACTAGTCTAGCTCGTCGATTGAATTTGGATGTAATAAAGATGTGTGAAATAAAGATCAATTTTGGCAAAGGTTCTCAAAATAACAAGGGCAGTTCCTGTCCAAATCAAAGATTGGAAGGCTAAGCTAGACTTAGTTGTCTTGAATATGACGGGGTTTGACTTTGTTTGGGTATGGAATGGTTCCATAAACATGTAATCGAAATGAGGGGTTCCGGAGATAATCGAATCACGCTTGCAGCAGATAAAGAGCATTAGAAAAACACACTCAAATGGAAACGCTAACTGATAAGGATTGGAATCCTATGTTCCTTACCTTAACTCAGTTGCGTAAGGTTAGACATCGGGAACGTGTGTTTCTTGCAATGGTTTTGGATACTGGTGAAGTCAAAATAGGAGATGGTCAAGAATCTGTTCCTGAACCTATTTTGGAAGTCTTGAACATGTTTAAGGATGTGTTGCCGAAGACTTGCCGCCTGAGTTACCTCCACGTCGAGCTGTGGACCACAGAATAGAGATTTTGCCAGGTTCGTCTCCACCGGCAAGAGCCCCATATCGGTTGAATCCTCAAGAGTTAGTAGAATTGAAGAGACAGCTGACAGAATTGATTGGTCGAGGACACATTCGACCTAGTCGATCACCGTATGGTGCACCTATCTTGTTTGTAATGAAAAAGGATGGTACGATGCGAATGTGTGTGGACTATCGAGCGTGAACGCGATAACTATCAAAAATAAGTATCCTCTTCCGAGTGGACGACTTATTTGATAGGCTATCGAAAGCAAAGTATTTTTCAAGAATAGACTTGAGGTCGGGTACCATCAGATTCGGGTAGCAGAGAATGACATTGAGAAGACCGCTTTTCGAACGCGTTATGGATCATTTGAGTTTCTAGTCTTGCCATTCGGGTTGTGCAATGCTCCAGCAACTTTTTGCACAATGATGGATGATGTGTTTAGAGACTATCTAGACGAGTTCGTAGTGGTGTATATTGATGACATTCTGATTTTCAGTTCGACAATTGAGAACATGTGGAACACTTAGAAAAAGTGTTTCAGAGGTTGAGAGAGAACCAGTTGTATGCTAAAGAAAGCAAGTGCGCATTTGGTCAAACCAAGATAGATTTCTTGGGACACTCTCAGGTGGGGAGGTTGCCATGGACCCAAAGAAAATTCAAGCTATTACTGAGTGGATGACTTTAAAAGACGTGCATGAAGTTAGATCATTTCTTGGTCTGAAGGGTATTACCGAAGATTCATAAAGGGTTACTCGGAAATAGCGGCCCCATTGACAGATCTTACGAAAACATTCCATGGCATTGGACTCCAGAGTGCCAACGTGCATTCGTCAAACTCAAAGAGGCTATCTCTTCTGAGCCAGTTTTGCAGTTGCCCATCTTTGAAGATCCCTTTGAAGTAGAATGTGACGCTTCCGACTTTGCAATTGGTGGTGTATTGCAACAGAAAGGACATCCAGTGTCCTTTTTCTCGAAGAAGTTAGATGCCGCAAACTCGATGGCCTACTCACGAAAAGGAGATGTATGCTATTGTTGCTTCCTTGGAGTATTGGCGTCATTATCTTCCAAGTCATGGCACTGTGGTTTGGACAGATAGTGTAACTCTAAGGTATTTTGAAACGCAGCCGAAGCTATCGCCAAAGTATGCTAGATGGCAGCAGAAGTTGGCACGATTTCAGCCTGAAATCAGACATAAGCGGGAAAGGACAATGTGGTAGCTGATGCACTCAGTAGAAAGGGTCATCTTCGTATTATGTCAGCACCCGTGTCAACTTTGGTGGATGAATTTGTGACGGCGTATCCTCAGGACAAGTTTGCTAAGGAGCTTTGAGCCTGGTGGCAAAGAGGAAACAAGTTCATCAATTACGAAGAGATGGTAATATTCCAGCAGGAATAGAAAGTCGAATGGATGCACTCAAACAGGCATTTTGCGTACGAGATGGAGTTCTTTATTATAAAGAAAAGAGACTCTATGTTCCAGAAGGGACATGGAGGGAGAGGCTGTTAAGAGAGCATCACGACGTTCCTTTGGCAGGACATGGTGGAAGGCATAAGACGTTGGCTTTGTTGAAACAGGGATTCTATTGGCCGGGTATGATAGACGATGTTGCCAAGTATGTCAAGACATGCCCCACATGTCAACAAGTGAAGAGTCGATCACAAAAACGAGCTGGGAAGTTACAGTGTATACCGATTCCAGAGCGGCCATTTCAAAGTGTTACTTTGGACTTTATCATGGGATTGCCAAAATCTTGTGGTTTTAATCGCTCATGGTGGTAGTCGATCGATTTTCAAAGGTTGCTCATTTCATTCCAACTGTAGAGACAGTGAATGCAATTCAAAGCGAAGTTGTTCTTCCACGAAGTCATAAGAGTGCGGGGCTACCGGAAACGATGATCTCAGATCGGGATCCTCGATTTATGGGAAGTTTTAAGCAAACGATGCTAAGTTCAACTACCATCCGCAAACGATGGTCAAACGGAGAGGGTGAACCGACAAGTCGAGGACTATCTCAGATGCTATGTTCAAGGTGATCAACTTGATTGGGCTGAACACTTGGATATGGCTGAGATATGTTACAATAACTCGACACACACTGCAATCGGATGTAGCCCGATGGAAGTGTTAACTGGGAATAAGGGTGGTATTCCTCAGAGTATGGTGTTACCGAAAGACGATAGCAATCGAGTTCCATCTGTAGCAGAGTTCACGGGACAATTGTATCGAACATGGGAAGCTGCTCGTCAAGCGATGGCTGCAGCACAGGAAAGGTATCGTCAGCAGTACGATAAGCATCGGCGGGATGTAGAGTATCAGGTTGGGGATATGGTATTGTTGAGTACCAAAAACCTGAAGGTTCCAACGACTCTTTCGAGGAAGTTTCTATCGCACTACATAGGTCCATACAAGGTGGTGAAGCAAGTAGGGAAAGTGGCTTATGAGTTGGATCTTCCTCCAGAGTTGGGAACAATACACAATGTGTTTCATGTCAATTTGCTCGAGCCATTCCACAAAGATGAGAAACATCCGCAAAGATATGAAAACTTACGTCCGCCCCTGAGCTGGTTCATGAAGGTACGGAGTACGAAGTCGAATCCATATTGGGCAAAAGGAAGGTTTATGGACCGCGAAAACGTAAGTTTGAGTATCTCGTCAAATGGAAAGGCTATCCGCGTGCGAATCGACATGGGAACCATTGGAGAATCTACAAAACGCGATGGAGTTGGTGAATGAGTTTGAGGCAAGGTCTCAAACTAATTAAGGAATAAAGTTATTTCTTCTTAACCTAGGGGCCGACAGACAACATTAACTAGAGGCCTCCGATATAAATTCTAGTTAACTAAAAGAAATTAACTAACTTGTTGTCTGTGTCGGGTGACAGACTTTGCAGACGTGCAAAAGGTCTCCAAATGACTTCTTGTCGCAGGTGGTACCTCCGGCAGCTGAGTTCTCACTCAGTGAACGACGGTTCTGAAGTATTTGGCTTCGCAATGCAAGGGGGGTAATAAAACTTGTGAACTTTTTGCTGACTCCGCATAGAGTGATTAGCGTTAGTTTTCAGTTAATTTTTCCTAACCTAGTCTAGTCTTGGAGTTAGACGTCAACGAGGACGTTGACATTTTCAAAGGCGGGGAGTGTGTCATAGTTTTTACTATGACTCGACCCTTTACTTTGGGGTTTGACTGTTGTTACCTACTGGATTATGTGACGAACCCTAGATGTAGAAGAAACAGGCCCGCATAGTGCACTTGGGTATCTCCGTTAGGTATTTGCAAGAAACTCTAGGCGAAGCTAGCACTTCCATTTAGAGAACCCTCCCCCGTTTTGACGTTCCAGGTTAGGGTTCTTCAAATTATAGCTTGTCAAAATAAGGGTTAGGGACACCCCTAGGGTTGACCTAACCCTACACCCTAAGGGGTTAGGTTTAGGATTAGGTTAGGACAACCATTTTCTCTATTTTGTGCCAGCCCACTTACTCACTTAGGTAAACAGGGGGGGGGGGGGGGTGTCACATAAATAAGGTAGAGTATATGTAGTGAGGCTTCCTGGGTTCAAAAGAAGCTCGTTAACTCCTACCAGTGCAGGCTAAGCTTGTGTCGTCAAGGCGCAACCCTTTGTTGTGTCGCCCTAACTTCCACATGACAGGGGTACGTCCCACCTTTGGGTTAGACTATCCTATCATTGGCAGGATCACGCCTTTGTGATGGGAGTACGTTACTTCCAAGGAGTTAGTCAGATTTCTTGGCCCGAAACCTACTCGCACGCTCAAAAGGCATTGCCCGAGTTCACGTTCCGCAGAATTAGGTTGAGGCCTTGCTCCAGCTGCCTCAACCACGGCAAGCTAGGAACGATACCTATAGCTCAGCTAGTCCGCATGTCCTAATTCATAAGGTGAGCCTCGTTCGTGGACTTGGTCAGCTAGGGGCTTAAGTTCTTAAGGGTTAGGTTTCTAATATGGATTACTTTACCAAATTCCGTGGGGTTTCCAGAGAGGGGATTAGAGGGTTGGCACCTGGCAAGCCGCCTTTGTGGTACTAAGTAAAAACTCTGACAATTCAAAAGATGGTTTCTTGACTCTGCATCATGATCGCAAATGTGGGCACTTAAAGAACAAATAAAGTATGTATCTTCAATCCTTCGGAATATTGAAAAAAATAACTCAAGGTTTGATGGTGTAACCTTGAGTTTACTTTAACATTCGTGAAAGTACGATAACGAGTTTTGTGATTAACTCAAAGAAGTTGGTGTCCTTTCTTGATGATCATAGTTTATGGTTCTTAACATACGGTCTAATATCCGATACGAGAATATGAGGTTTCCTATCACCTCATTTGTTAAGATATTTATATTCTAGACTTTGAAAGTATTTGTGACAATCTTTTTCAAGATTGATTATAAATGACTTGTCAAAGTATGGTATGATATCTTTTCAATATTGAGTTTGGAGTGCTCAATATCAAAATTTGGTTATGATCACATGAGGTGGCCATAATCATATAATATAAAGACTCAAGCAGACTTGAGTTCGACACTTTGGTAAGGCACTACCTTAATGTTATAATTTGAAATGTGTTTTCAAGTTAGTTGAGAAATGAGGTGTTTCTTAATACGATGCTTAAAGAGCAATGTGGTACTTTGTGAATTACTAAGTATTTAAATGGATAATGTATCTTAGTCCGATGTACTGAACTAGATATGTTATTCATGTTTGGGGAGATCTACTGAAGTATAAGATATAACTGAAACATGAAGTTAGTGTGGCACTTTGATGTCATAATAACATTAGTGTGGAAAATAATATCTTACTAAATCAGTTAGATAAACCAGACACTAGTTCATGATTCTTCTTAGTCTCTAAACAAGTTCTTCGGAATATTGTCGTAACATTATATTTTTGTTTCAAAACTGAAGTTCGATTCATGTAAACTAAGACCATGTCTATATTATAGTTGTAGCATTCCGATAAATTGATATGATTATAAAGTTATATCCACTAATGTAATAACTAGTTGGTAAACTTAGGATTTGAATGTTAAGACGATCGTTATCTGTTCAAGAGTATCAATATCAAAATTGCAATTATTTATGGATTAAGGATTAAGTTGAACTTGCTTGTCAAAAACACTAATTGCTTGAATTAGTGGAAATGCTATACTTTGATATAGTGTTGGGGAACATTTATTTAATCAGTTTGAGAGTTGGAAATATATATAATGTTATAGCGGCATGAAGTATTATGAGTTCAGGGAGACTCTTATCATGGAAACTAAGTTTTAAAATTCGGTATTTTTAAACTTAGTGAAATAAAGAGTTAAGAAGTATTGAACAGCATCTAGTATGATGTGCTCTTTGGGGAATGAGTACAATAAGAGTGACAATTAAGAGACGTGTTATCTAAAGGTCGTCGATTGAGGCACTAGAGATAGGTTTAATTTCCTGGTTTCCACATTAGTTTGTAAGAAAAGTATGTTAGCTTATTTAGTCCCTGAATTGGCTGGTGTTATGAAATTGTACAAAGTTGATTGCGAAAGACGAATGGTAGAACTATCATACTTGGTTGTAGATTTGACTAAATTTGATTCCTATCAAGAATAAATTATGTTAATGACACACCAAGTGGAGGTCGGCATGACCTTGTATATACATGTGTACAACTATGCACTTCTATGATCGCCTCTGGCCAGATTGATATGTTTATAAAGAACAGGGTTTCGAGAATAGTACTCTAGTATCAGAAAAGAGCTTGATTCCGATAAAGTGTCATACCTAGTCTGACGTAACTATATACTAATGGGGGATAAGTATAGTAGCAGACCCTTATGTAAAGGGGTAATGTGAAGTTATAAATATCTTAACATATGGAAATGTGAAACCATTGGGAAATCAAAGAAACAAGAAGGTGTTTGGTTAAGCACTTGAGACTCAAAGTGCTTAATGTGCGCTAGATGACAGAGGTCATCAACAATTTACTATAAAAGAATAAAGTAAGTCTTTATTTTTATTAATCAAGGGGCCGGCAACAACACTAACTAGAGCCCTCCAATATAAATTCTAGTTAAGTAAAAAAATTAACTAGTGTTGTGTGCGTCGGGTGACAGACTTTGCAAACGTGCAAAAGGTCTCCAAGTGACTTCATGTTGTAGGTGGTGCCTCCGGCAACTAAGTTTACGACTCAATGAATGACGATTCTGAAGTACTTGGTTTCCCGTAATGCAAGGGTGGTAATAAAACTTATGTGAACTTTTGACTCCACATAGAGTGATATGTTAGTTTTGGTTAATTTTTTCTAACATTATCTAGTTTTGGAGTTAGACGTCAACGAGGACGTTGACATTTTCAAAGGCGGGGAGTGTGTCATAGTTTTTATTATGACTCGACCCTTTACTTTGGACGTTGACTGTTGTTACCTACTGTACTATATTGATGGACCCTAGATGTAATAAGAAAAAGCCCGCTTAGTGCACTTAGGTATCTGGTGATGGTCCGACTGGGTGTCATTAGGTATTTGCAAGAAACTTTAAGCGAAGCTAGAACTTACCTTTTAAAAAACCACCCCCAATTTTGACATCCCAGTTAGGCTAATTGATTAATGTAGATGAGTTCGGCGTGTTTAGTGGGTTAGGAACACCCCTAGGGTTGACCTAACCCTAGGGTTTCCCTAACCCACACCTAAAAAGGTTCTTAGCATACGGTAGGGTTTTAAGGTTAGAGTTAGGCTAAAGTTAAACACTCTCTCATTAACTTAATAAAGTAATTTTCTGCTAGCCCACTTACACATTCAGGAGGGGGGGGGGCGCTTCGTCACATAAATAAGGTAGAGTATGAGTAGGAAAGCTCCTGGGTTCATGACTGAGTTCGTTGCTCTTTTGCCGGTGCAAGCTTTAGCTTGTGTCGTTAAGGTACAACCCCTGTTGTGCCACCCTAAATTCCAGATGATAGGGTACGTCCCCACCTTCGGAAGCTTACCCTTAACGTTGGCGAATCCATGCCTGGAAGGTCTTGTCGGAATGCACATTCCAAGAGGCAAAGGTTGAGGCTTGTCTCCAGCCTTCTTATGTGTAGCACTCATGGCCAAATAAGGCACATTCGTGTCCTTGTCCAATCGTGGCGTGGGATCTTGTTTGACGGTTCACATTACCCAGTTCCTGAGGGTTCACTAAGGGGTTCTGGAGTTGGCATTTAGGAGCCACGTTTGTGGCACTTGGTGCAACTCTTGAAATCTAGGGCTATGGCATGATAGCCCACATTGTGGAAGGCAGTGTCACATGGCGATGTGACACTAGGCTAGAAGTTACACGATACAACACTTGAGGCATGCCCTTTGGGTCGTGTCATGGGTTGTTGCCAAGGGTTGGATACTCTAGTAAACATACATGCTTGTGTTCGCACTAGGGTGTTAAACCTTGGGCATTCGCTCAAGGGTTAACAACCTAAGCCCATTAGCAAAAGCTCTATCATGAGACACTTGCAAGGTCATGTACTTAGGGTTATTCAAATTACCTATCTTAGGGATTGCTTAAACAGGACATTCGTGTTCGCCTACGGCACACACTCATGTCCTCACTAAGTACTAGCCCTAAGTCTAGGGTATGACTTGGCCATTCGACCCTTAATTAGTTGTGGTTCAAAGTACCCCTTGTCACCCTAAAGGGGTTGTTCTCCTAGATGAAGGTGATTCCTCAAGGGTAAGTGACGATGCCTTAGCTCTATCATTGGGCATGTGTGAGACACATCTCCTTTGTGGGTTAGGGCATGAGCCTGTCTAGTCTACTAGGATAGGATTCTAAAGTTTACTTAAGATATCCTCTAGGGTTCAGGGATGGTCATTCTAGGGGGCTTAGGGTAGGACTCAAATCTTCTGTTTAACTAGGCATTTGAGTTAGACTCTTAGAGTCATCTTAGAAGACTTAGCATTGCTCACACAGGGAATTGACTCTGGAAGGCCACTTGGTGGCCACGTGTTGCCACGTGTTAGCCCTCTGGGTTAAAACTTTGACACTAACCCCAAGGTTTAGAATCCCACATGCCGAATTCATTAAAACTAACCAGTAATCCAATTGGAACACGAAAAACGAAGGTAAGATTTTTTAAATGAAAAGTGTTATCTTTGCTTAGAATTTCCTACAAGTACTTAATAACACCTAGTTGTAGATACCTAAGTGCACTAAGTGGGCATGTTTTCTTAACACTTAGAGCTTGTTAACATAATTCGATAAGTAACAACACTCAATGTCCAAAGTAAAGACTAATTGTAAATAAGAATTATAACAACATATACAAAATATATAATACTCAAACCTGAGGGGTTTAAGGCGTGGGGTTAGGGCAACTCTATGGGTCATATCCAATATGCCAAACCCATTAAAATTAATTAGTAACCCAACTAAAACACAAAAAACAAGGGTAAAAGTTTTTAAATGAAAGTGTTTTTTCTTAAACTTGGAATTTGTTAATATAATTCAATAAGTAACAACACTTAATGTCCAAAGTAAAGATTAATCATAATAAGAATTATGACAACATATTATAATACTAAAAATGAAAAATAGTGCTTAGAAAATTACTACCTATGAATGTTTATATATTTAAAATGGGAATAATCCTACTTATGAATGTTTATATATTTAAAATGGGAATAATCCTACTTATGAATGTTTAAGAATAGTCTTATATACATATGAATGTTTTGTTACATAATAAAGACATGATATATATAGTATCAAGTGTATTGTAATCTATGTAAATTATACATGACATTATTATTATGATATATAAAACAATTATCCATAATAGTAAACAAAATTAAACCTTTTTAATAATAATTTTACTCTTTATTTCCTTTTTTTTAAGTTAAGAAAGGTTAACAATATGAATCCTTTTATGACAATAAAGTTCTTTGATAATGCACTTTCCATAGTTATGCATAACACAAACGCTAAAGATGTTAAATATGCAAGATCAAATTAATTAAATTTAACAAATTATTTCACTTAATGTCACTTAGAATTAACATGGTCAAAAATATTGTGAATATTACTATTAATATCCCTTAATAATCTCATGATAGGGGAAGTGTTGGCCATGTCAATCCTAAGTAGTTAAGAGTAGTGAGAATGCAAGTTAGAAAGGAGGGGAACTCTTGCCCTTTGGCAGGGACCAAGATCAAACAGAATAGATTCATTCTATATAAGTATTTTTTTTATTTTTTTACAAGACGAGTATACTTATTCTAAGTTTAACTCACTGCACAAAATGTATATGGCTTGAACCACAATAGATGCAAGACCTTTTAGTGGACTCATTAGTATTGGGGCTTGTTGTGAATTTCATTGTGTAGATTATCATTTCTAGAACCTACGATTTCTTTAAGAAACCAAGTTTTCGCTCCTTCAAGTCAATTTTCTTCGATAGCAACTCTTGTTGAAGTAAAAAGAGGTTTTCTTACTTTATTATGAAGAAATGCCATATTTTCTTCTCCACATCGTCTTCTTAAGACAATATTTGGAGCTCTTTTAATTTTATTACAAATATTAAAGGTTAAAGTTTAAACCACTATTATATTTAATAAAAGGTTAGGATTATAGATATTAAAGGCTAGTTTAATTGACATAAAAATATACTTTATTTTACTTTATGATACACCCTAATAGGTGTATTATGGGCACATAAGCAAAAGATCAATATATACGATATTACTTTTATATATGTATTTTAAACTTACCAATGAGTGTATCTTTTTATTTTTAAATTATGCTATTGATTTTAAAATTTAGATTAAAATATTTAATATTTAATTTATAAATTTAATCCAAAATTAGTAATATAATTTTAATTAAATATAATATATATATATATATATAATCTAATGTATTTAATATAATATTCTAATCAAAGTATATATCAGGAATTTTATGTTTAAATATAAGCTTATTGCTAATTTAAATATTAAATTTAAAATATAGAAATTTATATTGATATTAACAATAATATTGTTATAACAAATTCAATATGTTAAAATAATAATATTGTTAATGTTGCGGTGAATTTTGTGTGTTACCGTGGTTTTATTGCAATTCTTAATTTAATTTAATTGTGTTAATGTCTTATCAATTGATTTTTCTTAATCTAGATATAAGGATACAATATGGTATTTAATTTATAAATTACTAAAAAATATTTAAACTGCATAACGTAAATTATTAAGAATATAAAAGGCTTTCATTCTTAACTAAAATAATTATATATAACCACGAGTCAAAATAAGCGGCACACCGGTAGCGGGAATGTATACGACAAACAATTATAATACTTATTTTTACATCCGACATTTTCGATTTTTGATTATTAAATAAAGAGATTGGCTAAAATCCTTTTTTTTTATATATAATATAGTGTTTACTTATATAAATTAAATAAGTTAGTTTATAATAAATATAGTTTTTTCTTAAATAGATTCCCAGGCTTGACCTTATACTTTTAACTAGAAGAATGGAAGCCATATATGCAGACATACACACACGCGCTAATATCATGTATATATGATACTACGACCTATATATTATTCTCAATCTTAAAATTTGTATAGTTATTTAGATATTTTAGATACAAACTGATTATTTTCATCACATATATAGCTATAAATCTACGTACAGACATACACAACTTAAACATAAGTATAATGTACATACTCTTAATACCGAATCTATTAAACATATATAGTATTTTAGCTTTTAACAAAAAATTTATAAATAATGCAAAGCCTAATTACCAATATGTCTGTGCTACCACTGTCTTCTCCATCTTACCCATGCAATGGCACCAACAAACGCACCTCCCAAGTGAACCACATGACTAATGGAAGAATCCACCTGTATTTGCAAAACATAAATAAGAACACACACATGTGTGTATGGCATTTATATACTGACACACAATTTTGTAATATGAAACCTTTGTAGTATCTATGAAACTTACATCACTTACGCCCCACAAATCCTTGAGCACCAAATAAGCACCCTGTGAAAACATATTTCAAGTTAGAATTCGACTGTATATGTTGGTGCCGTGTCTATATACGCATAGTCTGTGTGTATGTAGGTAGTAAAGCAGTTGTTAAAAAAACACATATCCATATACACACGCGCACACACACAACTTACAAATAGTGCAGCTGGGACAGGGAAAAGGAAGTCAATAAAAATGACTCGTGTGGGATTTAGTAAGATGTTGAGGACCACCAATGCATTCACAGCTCCACTGGCACCCTGTTAATATGTAATTACACGAGTATATTATTAATTAAAACACTTATAGATATTAAAAACTCCATATTGATAACTTACAATTGACGGTGGGACAAAGCGAGCAACAAATGTGCTTTGGCGAAGGCCCTGCAGAGATATTGTAAGTTCTCACATATACATATACTAGAGAGAGAAAGATAGAGAACCTTTAACCAAGGGAATATCCAGTAACTATAAGCCAAATGTCCGAGAGAACTCACTAAACCACCTGCAAAGTAAAGCATGTATAGCCTCCTGCTACCAAATCTGTACGCTATCTGTTTAAAAACATTGATTAATTCTGCTATGTGTATATGTATACTTATATTGTTACTTAAAAATACTGAAAGTATTTACCTCGGTGCCAAAGAAGTATAAACCAAGCATGTTCGATGCCAAGTGCCAAATCTCGTTGTGACTGAAGAAATTAGTAACAATCGTATGGAGACGACCACTCAAAACATTATGCATGGAAACCTGAAATTATAAAACTTTCACACAACACACACAACACACACACACACGTGTCTGTGTACAATTTCATAATATATTACTCACAGTGAAGTGCTCCATCATAAATTTTTGATCAAATATTTTCCACATGAAGAACACTGAAACATTCGCACCGATTAATGTCCAAACAGCAAGATCTGGCCGTCCATATCCTCCATTCCTATAAAATTAAACCCAAATATGTTTACTAATGAAGAATAAAAATAAAAGCACAAAATTCCGCAAGCACAACATGGTTTATATGTATAAATGTGTTGTGTGTGTGTGTGTGTCTGTGTGTGTGTATTGAGTCATTAAAAAGACAGTTTATGGACTAGTTATATCCAATGCATTTACACACAGACACAAACACCAACAGACCAACACCAACGAAACGCACATGTTATAAAGTGTTTCACATACATCTATTCCAAAATTATCGAAAGCCGCAGTCCATGTATATACACAGTTCTATATGAACACACAAGTCATACATAAGAACTACTTATCATAGAAACACTTATATGGAAAAAGGTTATACATATGCATATGCATAATATAATGTGTTGTAAAAACTGCTGTTTCTTAAAACAAAAGTTTAAGTATCCATACACACGCACGCACGCCGTTGTAATGCACATTCATATAGCACGAGCGTGTAAAGAAATACTACTCACAAGAACTATCAAGCAGAACAATGCAAGATCACCCTGAAAACCGTCCAAATCCGAGGCTTGAATATCTCCATCGCTGTGAGATGCGATTTATAAACTCGTTCCACTTCCGTGCTGCTGGGCGCAACTCCGGCGGTAGCCTGATCTTCCCTTGCTGCATATCCTTCCTGTAAAGCTTCAAACGCTATAACATACGTGTATAACACACAAATATATTTATGTGGTCTAATAAGACGACCAAACTAGTTCATATAATTATGTCCATTTGCCGGGTATGCATATTAGTTACAAGACAATCGAGCTAGTTGTTTTCTCATATAAATTCTGAAAACAATTAGTCTCCTTAAGTTGTATATGAAACGAGATTATATATGTATATCAGTTTGTGTATGCTTACAAGTCAGCTATAAAAAATATATATTGTTCTCATCTAAATTAAAACGCCACAGATGCGTGCGTGCGTGTGTGGGTGTGTTGCTATGATAGTTACAAGCGATTGTATTCGCACAAATAATGATAATGATAATAGTAAAATAAGAAGATTATATAAGAAACACTGTGTGTATGTAAGTTTGTTTAGGTGTATATTAGTACACTGTCGGACTACAGCGTTTCCACCTCGGGGAATAGTGAAAATGTAGCGCATCGCAAAAAATAACCCAGCGGGTGGTGTGTGCGTGCGTCGGGTAAGTGCGTGTGTGTTATGTACATTTGGCTATTCAACAAAAGAGGAACTACCCTGACTATTTGTGGTTTAATATATATACTTAGCTGGCCATAATCATCCTCATAAAAACACGGGATACATGCGTGTGGATGTGTGTATGAACACATAGTAAGGGTAGGCATATGAATACCTGTTTTAAAGGTTACATTCTATACATCACACTCATGTATGCTCATATTACTTCAACAAGCACAATGGGAATGTCATGAATGTTCAACAAGCACAGAGAAGAATGTATGTAGTGTATGTATGTATGCGATGGTGTACTAAATATGGATACAAACATACACATATTACTCCACAGTTTGAATAAGTATATATGCGTGCATATGCCTGTGTGTGATGGGCGCGTGTGTATTAATACCTGAAGTGGAGATTTCTCATGAAATGTAATCCAGAGAATGAATCTGAGAGCGGCAAGTTCCTGGATTGCTGGAGCGATGTGTAGAACGTTCCGTAACGCAGATTTCCGCCGCCATACATGCAGGCTCCAAGCCGGTGCCGCAGCATTCCAAGTGCCGCCATGGAACGAGCTAATTCAAGAACCCTAATTGAGTATCGAATAGTTTCACAATTACTTATGAATTTTAAAAAAAAATTGTGCCATAAAAAAAAATTTAGTTAATATAATTTGTAATAATAATTTAGGGAGAATTGCCACAAATATATTGTATCTCTCTCTCTCTCTCTCTCTCTATATATATATATATATACATTCTCTCTCTCTCTCTCTCTCTCTCTCTATATATATATACATGGTTATACATTTTATAGCGTGTGAGAAACCTAGCTTTTGGGAATCAACGAAGGACATTTACATTTAAGTAATATAAATTATAATTTTGATAGAATATTAATTTAATATCGTCATATATAACGATTATATTATTATAATAAGTATTCTTTATATACTAATGTGAAGTAATCGTTCGATGCAGATATTATCTAATGAAAAAATTAATTAACTTGATGTACCTGGGCTTAAAGATTTATTATAATAATATAATCATTATATATTATCAAGCTTCCAAATGTAATAGAAAACAACCCATTGCACTTTTAGAGATGGTTTATAACTAGAAACTTGAAGGAAATATAAAACTTATGTTTTGGTGACTCTCTCCTCTTACTATCTATTATAATTAATTATGTTGAATTAAATGTGTTATAAATACTCTTAGGGTTGGCCATGTACATCGCATTTAAGTGATTAACGTGAAGTATACATGTATTCCTATGCTTGATAATAGGTTTAAATAACTACAACAATCAACATCGATGAAAAAAAGAAATCGTAATAAAAATTATAACACCTCTGATAGTAAAGAAGTGTTGAATATTATAATATTATTATTACATTTCTTGAAGATAAAGACAATTAGGTTAACATTTCTTGACATAGTACTGAGAGAATTTGATATAGATATCAATTTTAAATTTGTGCATCTATTAAAATAAAATGAAACATACGATTATAACCATAAAAATTATAAAATGGGGAATGGACAGAAGATACATAAATAAATTGAAGAAGGGGTAAATATTAATTTCAATTAGTCTAACTATGCTTCACATAAACATTATGCACTTAAAAGTGTAATGGAGACACTCCACTAGACCATTAATTTTTCAATGATAAGGTGTCGTGAGAAATTATTTTATTGTCAATTAAATAATCAATCAACTCTAAACAGAGGTTTTTGATATGAAAAGATGTGCTCCAAATAATGCTATAACAATATGTAATCAATTCAAAAGAATAATGATCTTGAATAAATTGAAAAAAACCACTAGAAGAAGTGAAACAAACATTTTAAGCTTAAAAAAATGATGTGTTTATAATTTATAGTGAAGATTGTGTTAAAGATGAGGCTAATAGAATAAAAAATATAAATTATTAAGAACTTTGTAAAAATTAAAATTACCAAAGAAGAGGCCATCATATAAAGCGTGTCAAAGTGAAATACATAATAAAACAAAATCATCAACAAGGTAGATTACATGTTTTAGTCAAACTCACAAAATAAAAAAGATTTTTCACCAATGAGAAATGTGCAACATGATCTTGATAATAAATATCAACATATGTCATTAGCTCAAGAGTATTAAGGGCATTTATTATCCATTGACTATATAATTTCAAGCATTATCACAACCCAATCTCATAAAGATTAGGCAATAGTGTTGGTTCTATAAATCATGAGGCATCCTCACGATATCTTTCCGGACATTAATGTAAAACTAAAACTCGTATTTTTCCAACAAAGCCGTATGTATCTTAAAATTATTTTTTTGAAGTCGAGCAAATTCTCTTAATCATATTCTAATACATAATTAACTAGATAAACTCAAGAATAGTTACAATATAGGATTGAAAATAATGATATAAATATATGAAGTCATGAGTAGTAAGAAGTCCCAGACCTCTTTATTGTTATATATTATAATCTTTTTCCTTACTTTCACTATGGGATTTTGCTTTGGCATTCTGTAATATCTATGATTCTTCTTTATTGCATTGGGATCCGCATTACTACTTATTAAATACCTTGCCATCTTTACTCTATACCGACCTTTTGAAGTCTAATTTTTAATTCATATCTCTTTTTAATAAATTTTATTACACACATATTACGAGTTGATGGTGATGACTACCAATATGATTATTATAATATTAAATTTAACTTTAACATTACTAAAGGGGCTAGCATTTTATGTCAGCCCACTTATACAAATAGGAAAAGAGGGGGCGTGGGGGGATCCATCATTAAATAAAGTAGTATATGTAGTAAGAATTTCTAAATTTATAAGAGAGCTTGTTATTGACATACCCCTATGGTTTAAAAGTTGAGGCAGCACAATATGGGTTGTGCCTTAATGACACATTTGCATTGATTATGTGACACCCTAGGGTTGCCCAACCTTTATTATTGGCAAATCATGCCCCCATGATTGAGGAATCCAAAGGTTAACCAACTCCTATCTAATAACCCATTTTTGCATTTAAAAGGTGTTGCCTAAATTCACATCTAATGGTTGAGGTCTTGCTTTGGCTATGAACATATATAGCTAGTCACATGTCCTAACTCATGAAGATTAGCCAACTAAGGTTGTGAGTCCTTAGATGTTGGGTTATCTTACTAGACTTATAGTGAACGTTTCCAAAGTTAGCGTTTTGCAAGCTACATTCATGACGCTAAGTAAAAACTCTAATAATTGGTATTAGAACTAGTCTCTATGGTCAGTAGGACTGCTTAAGGTTGTAGAGTGTTCTAATAACTTTAGCAAGTCAAACAATGTTTAGCTTATATATAAAGTTTTAGAATATTTAATAACTTTTGGCTAACATATCTATTATGCACATAGAGTTAATTCTTCATAGAACACTTGTTCACCCAAGTCGGTGTGGGATTTTAGGTCTGTTTGATATTTTGTGCTTGTCAAAAAGTTGATGCATGTGGGTTTAACCTTCTAACCTTGAGTTGAGAATATTCCAAGCATATTCTTTAAGTGTTGATAATTTAATTCAATATAATGAGCAAATGAGAGCAACTTGAGCTTAAGCCATAGAGGGCTATCATAGAGACTCAATGTGAACCAATAGATCAACTCCCTACTAGGGATAGACCATGGTTGGTGAGACATAATGATGGATGTTCTAAACAAACTTCAAAAGATGTTTTAGGGTGCATGATTGGATCGATAATGTAATAGTATGCACGTTGTAACTAAAATGGGCATGATACATGAAATGGGAATATAAAATAAATTACTAATTAATACTTAAGTTTTAATTATTAATTAATTATTTATAAATATATAATTAAGCCTTAAATATTAATTAATTAACAAATTAATCCTTCATTAACTTGACTTAGTCAAGAATATTCCTAAAATATCTTAGATTATTTGTATTATTCTTCATTGTAAAAATATTTTATAATAATTAAAAAATACTATTAAACATAATTACAAATGAAATCATTTTCTTATCAACTTATTAATATATTTATAATTACTTTCTCCTTAATTATATAGAGAAATCTGTTTAAGTCATTTTCTAGATTAATCGATTCATTTTGGTCAATATTTTTATGTTGTTGCCACCACCTAACACTCTTACAAATGTAGTTAGGAGTTGCCATCTTTGTTAATACATAAGTTGTGATAAGAATATGAGTGCATAAAAGCTTATCTAAAAAATGACGTTCCTTAATAATAATATTGTAGAGCGCTTGATTGCTCTCCTTTAATTTATAACATTCAAAATCACGAGAAAGAAAGCATCAGGGTATGTTTTATATAGTGGATATTGTCACAAAAGTTTTTAAGATTCTTCTTTCTAAGGCATGTATTAAGTAGTTCATTAGCTCATCCATGGTATTAATATTAGAATATGGGTTGAAAGTGATTAGATGGATACAAGTAATGTTTTGGTTCAGCATAGCCTTTTAAAGAGAGTCGTCTACCACTAAGATATGTTTGTTGTTATAGTTATTACTTGTAATTCTTTATCCTTAATTGATTGATCTCCCAATGAAGCCCAATTAATCTTTCATTCTTGAAGAAGTATGGCTTGTTTTTCTTTTTTACATTGTAGAATTTAAAAGGTTTATAATATATTCGCTAGTTAAAAATTCAATCTGTATGAATCACCTCTTCTGCAACACTACAATGTTTATTAAACAAATTCAGTAACGTTGTCAAGTTATGAAACTGCATGCATGACCAAATCCGCACAAGTGCACCCATCTCCTTAAGCTTTTGAAAGAGACGATCTAACCCCGGACAAAAAATAATATTATGTCAAAATTTACCATGACAACGAATGAAATCTCTATATTTGATTTCTTTTTCTTTGTTCTCAGGCCTTTGTTGATGAAGCAAAAGACCATTGACATCCAACAACATAATATGACCATGGGTAACAAGGGGCAACGCTGCCTCTTGAATGCTTTACAACTTACTTGTTTGATCCCTTTCACATTTATCTTTTAACGCTATACTATTGCCGATCCCTTTATCATTTACTCATCCTTACAAGATTCAAATATTACAAACGTTGAAGAAAGTGTTTTAGGAATTGAAGGCAATAGAAATGGTGATGCAGAAACTAAGATTCAAATATTACAAACGTTGAAGAAAGTGATTTAGGAACTGAAGGCAATAGAAATGGTGATGCATAAATTAAAGTGGTCCCCATAGTAATGATGTTTTGAGTTGCATTATTATTCATTTCCTGCATGAACTATGTCATTATGACATGTGGCACAAGAAAGTTTTGTCATACCCCTTTATCAACACATTATCAATCACTCTATCAACACATTATCAATGCTTCCTTGTTGTTACCTTCTGAGTGAGGCGAAGAAGGTTTACTCCAGTCAGAAGGAGTACTCACAAGTTCACCCTTGATGAGAATCCTGATAAGTGCACTAACCTTTGTGGCCTAAGCTTTACTCACAAATTCACCCTTAATGAAAATCGAACCGGGACCGCTTTGATATCAAATGTCAGAACCTTTCTTTCTTTCCTTAAGCCAACTAGGTAAAGGGCTAATTTGTCAAGCCACGATCCAGGAACTAAGAAGAGAGCAAGATTCCAAGAACAAGGAGGCTTGACTCAGGAACAGGACAGAGAGCAGGACAGGAATTAGGAACTCAGGAGCAAGACTGGAACCGGATAGGATTCGGGAAGACAGGAATAGGATAGGATCGGGAGCCAAACAGGAAGGCGTAGGATAGGATCCATGAATAAAACAAGGAGAGAACAAGAAGCAAGGAGCAAGACAAGAACAAGACAAGACAAGATTGATTGTAGTAAGACTAGTGTTGATTATAACTGATTGTACAACAATTAGGTCGGAGCTTTTATGCTCACAACTCCAAGCTAATCTGGTCATGAGTCTAATCTAGTCATGAGTCTAATCTAGTCATGAGCTAAGAATAGTGACCCTTATCCTCTAGGCATATCCTGTAGCATATATTTTGTAGGAATATCTTGTAGGTATATCCTGTAGGAATATTTTGCAGGCATATCCTGTAGGTATATCCTATAACCCGTATCATGTATCCTGTATCCGTATCCGGAATCCTGCATCCTGTATCCTGTATCCGGAATCTTGTATCGGGTTGTGACAGCACCTCCTCCCTAAGGACGAGTTCCACGAGTCTTGGGACCTGGTTTAGCAGGATAATGCCGATGGAAAGCTGCAACTTTGTACTCAGGTTCACCAGCAATGACACAGGAGGGGAGGAGAAGAAGCACGACCGGGAAGAGAAGAAGGATGATACGGCTCCAATAAGGAGGTGTGAAACACAGGATGAAGTTTCACCGTAGATGGTAACTCGAGTCGGAAAGCTACAGGATTAACCTCCACCACAATCCTGTAAGGGCCCAATCGTTGAAAATCCAACTTAGAAGAAGGCCCTATTGGTGCGAATATGTCGACGAAGAAGCCACACAGATCACCAATCTTGTATGCAGGTGCCGGCTGACGGTGAGCATCAGCATGATGCTTGTATCGTTCTTGTGCCTGCTGAAGATGAACCCAGAGATTATCCTGTACCTGACGAAGATGCTGGAGACGATCCTGGACTGTAGGAGCGGAAGAAGGAGAAGCAGGAGGAGCAAAATCAAAACGTGGATGGTGGCCTGTAAGAGCAAAGAAAGGTGTCTGGCCTGTAGATGAGTGAACGGAGTTGTTGTAAGTAAACTCCACCATTGGAAGAAGGTCCAACCAGTTGTCCTGTTGGTAATTGATGAAGCAACGAAGATACTGTTCCAAGGTCTGAATTGTGCATTCTGACTGCCCATCAGTTTGCGGATGATATCCTGAAGAAAGATCTGCTTTAACCTGTAGACTCCGAAGAAGCTCTCGCCAAAACTTGGACATGAATTGTGGACCTCGATCGGAAACAATGCTCTCAAGAAGACTATGATGTCGGAACACTTCACGGATCACCAACTCAGCAGTTGTCTGTCCTGTAGTTGTCTTGTTGCAGGGTAGGAAATGAGCCTGCTTGGTGAAACGATCAACCACCACAAGAACTGCATCAAATCCATGAGAAGGAGGAAGATCTGTGAAGAAATCCATAAAAATGGATCTTCAAGGAGCAGAAGGAACAGGAAGAGGACGAAGAAGACCAGAGGGTGCATGATGAGGCAACTTCAACTGTTACAAGTGTCACAGCTCCGTACAAACCTTTCCACAAAACCTCGCAACCCAGGCCACTAATAGTTGCAAGTCACCAACTCCACTGTCTTGGCCACACCAAAATGTCCTGTAGCCGGGGTATCATGACAATCATGTACCACACGAGTCCTGGAAATACCAACAGGAACGTACAGGAGACCCTCCCGGTATAGGAGTCCATCCTGTATGGCGAACAACTTGTAGTCAGAACGGGAACTAGAGGAAGAGGAACTTGTAATGTCAGGATGAATATGTGAGAACACATTCTTTGCCAAGTCGTCTGTAGCCAACTGCGAACGGATGTCCTGTAGGAGTGTTGAATTTGCTGAGCTTGATGAACCTGTAGTGCTACAAGCCGAGTCAATTAGGACCCAATAACACTTGTCTTTGACAGTCATATGCAGGATCGCTCGGGACCGGTGCAAGGTAAGAGCGCCTAGACAATGTGTCCGCCTTGCCATTCCGAAAATCGGGCCTGTAGACAATGACGAAATCAAAACGTGATAGGAACTCCACCCACCTAGCCTGTCGCCGACTGAGAACTCGAGCCGTTTGAAAATACTCTAGGTTCTTGTGATCCGTAAGAACTTGTACAGGATGTGTAGCACCTTCCAGGAAATGCCGCCACTCCTCGAACGAATCCACAATGGCCTTCAGTTCCTTGTCATGAATCTCGTAATTGATCTCCGCCGAAAGGAACTTACGAGAGTGAAAAGCTACAGGATGAAGCAACTTGTCTTCTCCAACTTGTGATAGGATGGATTCCACTGCAAAATCCGAGGCATCTGCTTCAACGAAGAAAGGACGAGAAGGATCAGGATGTGCTAAAATCGGAGCTATCGTGAAGGCGTCCTTGAGTGTTGTGAATGCATGTTCCACCTTGTCGGACCAAGAGAAAACCCCTATGCGCTTGGTGAGTTCCGTGAGTGGAAGTACACGCTTGGAGAAGTCCTGTATGAACCGCTTGTAGAAGTTTGCAAAGCCAAGGAAACATTGTACATCTCGTACAAACTTGGGCCTCTCCCACTCCACGATGGTCTTCACCTTGTGCATGTGCGTATAGGCCATGCTCGCAAGCCGCTGTAGAACTAATCGTACATGCTTGTCATGTGCCGCCTGGTCTTGGAGAAAATCAAAATGTCGTCGAGGTAGATCACCACAAACTGGTCCAAGAAGTCACGAAAGATGTCGTTCACCATGTGTTGGAACACGGCTGGGGCATTGGTAAGGCCGAAGGGCATCACCGTGTACTCGAAGTGTCCATACCTTGTACGAAAGGCAGTCTTCCACTCATCGCCTGGACGAATCCGTACAAGGTTGTAGGCCCCTCGTAAGTCGATCTTCGTGAACACCTTTGCTCCTCGCAGCCGATCAGAAGTTCCGGGATCAATGGCAACGGGTACCGATTCCGAGTGGTGACTTGATTCAAACCCCTAGTCCACAACCAAACGTAAACTCCCATCCTTCTTCTTGACAAAGAAGATAGTGCTCCTGCAGGGGACTTTGAGTGACGAATGAAGCCGGATGCCAAGTTGTCCTCGATGTACTGACGAAGAACCTCCAACTCTGTGGGTGACAGTGCATAAATCGGTCCGAACGGTGGAGTCTTTCCTTCCGCAAGATCAATAGGACAGTCGTAGGACCTGTGAACAGGAAGAACTGCAGCCTTGTGCTTGTCAAAAACGTCCTGAAAGGAGTGATACTTGGATGGTAGGGAAGAAGGAGGAAAGAAAAGGAGCAGGAGAAGGAGATTGAAAAACAGGAGAGTCAGACACAGGAAAGGTAGAAGAGGACGTAGGAGTTACTTGAAAGGCAAAAAGGTGGAAAGGAGCAGGATCAGTGGCAAGTTCATGCATGGTAGTGGTAAGAACTCGGAGAGGAGAAGGAGGGAGCTGTGACTGAAAAAGAGGAAGGATCTTGGGGGTGGAACAGAAGCAAGTAACAAAAGGAGGCAGGATTGGGAGAAACCTGTGTGGATGTTGACGAGTGTACAGGATTGGAAGAATCCTGTACAAAGTCCGTGGTTGCACAGGAGTGAGGGAAGCCTGCGAGTGTGCTGACGAACCAACAGGAGGTGGATCCTGTTGAGGAGGAACCTTCGACACTGATACAGGATTGGAAGAACCCTGTACAGGAATCCGCAAACTTACAGGAGTAGAGAGCCTGCGGATGTGCTGAGGAACTGACATGAGGTGAATCCTGTCGAGGAGGAGTCTTCAATACTGATACAGGAACAGGCACGGTCAATCCTGTAGCTTGTACTGCCTCAGATATAAGGATGTATCCTGCACGCAGGAAGGTACAGGATTGATCCTAGCTGTCGGAGAGGAAAACGTGAGCGTCCTAGACCTCCAGTCGATCTGCGGATTTGCAACAACGAACCATGGCATGCCAAAATGATGGGAGTCGACCGAGTCTTGATCAAGTTGAAGGAAATTGAACAGTTGAATGTGCCATGACTGCAAGAAGAGGTTGTAGCATGGGTAACTGCGCAGAAGCAATCAGATGCCCGTCGGCCACCTCTACAGGAACTGCACGCTTCAACTTCACCACCGAAATGGCCATGTTGAGTTGCAAAAGTGTCATCCATGAAACATGCATTTGCACCAGTGTCTAACAGGGCAAACTCCTTGAGCTCTCGATTATTAAAATGAATGTGTACAGGAAACTTAAGTGATGGAATGGTATGAGCAGCACCAATAAAGCCTGCACCTACGTCCAACTTCGCGGCTCCTAGACGAAGTGGACATTGAAGTTTTCCGACTGAACTCCAGCTTCAACTTCACGCGTCTTGAACTTCCTAGTTTTAATAGGACAATCTGCCACCTTGTGTCCTGCTTCACCACAATACAAGCATAGGTTCTCACTGCTGCGACGTTGCTTCTCAGCAGCGAAAAGAGAGCCACGCTTGGATTTCTCGACCTCCATAGGAACTACTCCAAAAGGTGGTGCAGGAACATGTACCACAGGTGTAGGATTGGTTTGCAGGAACTGCTGACGGGATCTTTTCTATGACGCTCAAACAAACGGTTGTCGCAGCAAATGGCTTGTTGCATGATCTCCGCTAATGTTTGGGCATCCGGTAACGTAAGAAGAAGGTCCTTCACGTCATCCCTCAACCCAAAACGGAAGTGTTCGATCAATGTAATCTCATCCCATGGAATGTTCGTGCAAAGTTGCTGGAATTCGGATGCATAGACAGAGGCTAGTCAAGATCCTTGGGTGAGCTTTCGTAACTTCGTGTATGTGGAACGGTACTTATCAGGATCCCCAAAGCAGGCTTCAAAGGCAGCCACGAAACCTTCAAAGTCTTTCATCAATGGGTCGTCACGCTCCAGCAAGGGGGCAACCCAAGCCCATGGAGATCCACTTAGTAAGGATGCCAAAAGGCCAACCTTTTGTGCATTCGTCAAGTAGCGACATGGTTGCATGCGGATCAGGATCTGATTTAGGAAACCTTGGAAATCAGCACGATTTTCATTGAACTTTTCTGGCATGCTGATCTTCGACTCCGAAGAAAAGTTCGATGAAGAGGGAACCATCGATGCTTGAGAGAGAGCCTGCGCAGCAGCCTTGGAGGATGCATCAGCAGCTGCATGTGCCACATTGGTGGAATCTTGCAGATCAGTGACCACTTGGCGCAAAGTGGCCAGTTTAAAGCAACATTTGGTGCTCACGTTGAAATTGCTCAAAATCAGCCATGATCTATGAAAGAAAAAAAAGGGAAGAAAACGAAGGAAAAGATTCAAGAAAAAAAAGTAGCTGGGAAACGGAGAGCTATGAAAGCAGTTATAATCAAACTATCAAGCCACGATCCAGGAACCAAGAAGAGAGCAGGATTCCAAGAACAAGGAGGCTTGACTCAGGAACAGGACAGAGAGCAGGACAGGAACTAGGAACTCAGGAGCAAGACTGAAACCGGATAGGATTCGAGAGACAAGAACAGGATAGGATCCGGGAGCCAAACAGGAAGGCGCAGGACAGGATCCATGAATAAACAAGGAGAGAACAAGAAGCAAGGAGCAAGACAAGAACAAGACAAGACAAGATTAATCGTAGTAAGACTGGTGTTGATTGTAATTGATTGTACAACAATTAGGTCGGAGCTTTTATGCTCACAACTCCAAGCTAATCTGGTCATGAGTCTAATCTAATCATGAGTCTAATCTAGTCATGAGCTAAGAATAGTGACCCTTATCCTCTAGGCATATCCTGTAGGATCCTATAGGCATATTGTAGGAATATCCTGTAGGTATATCCTGTAGGAATATTTTGCAGGCATATCCTGTAGGTATATCCTGTAACCCGTATCATGTATCCTGTATCCTATATCCGGAATCCTGCATCCTGTATCCTGTATCCAGAATCCTGTATCGGGTTGTGACACTAATTAGTGTTTATGAGAGGGCCCCTAGTTATGATGACCCAGGTTCGCGTTGGGTCTTTTTCCCACATATCTCACATATCTGACAATCTTTACCCAGGTGGTCAACCCACCAGGTTAGAACTATGACACCACATGTTAACAGCTTATTACCACAAGGAAACGGACAAGCTGAGTCCACGAACAAGACATTGGTGACCATCTTGAGGAAGCTCTACCACAACGAACCTAGGCGGTAGGAGGAGATGCTACCATCCATCTTATGGGCGTATTGGTGACCTTCAAAGCTACAATAAGAGCAATGCCCTTTTGTCTTGCCTATGGCCTAGAGGCCATCATGCGATGGGAGTTCATTATCCCTAGTTTACAGATGAGCCTGGAGAACAAGATCACAAAACGATGGTAGCTAGAACATTTGGAACATCTCGACAAAGAGCGATTCATGGCGTAGCTGACTAGGAAGACCCGCCAATAGCAACTCAAATGAGGGAGAGATAGGAGAATGAAACTCCAGGATACGAACCAGGACAATAGATCTGGTGGTATAAAAAGCAATAGAAACTCTGAAAGGGCAATTCAGGCCAAGATGGAAAAGACTATCTGAGGTCCTCAAGGTCTTCAAACAATAGAACGATACTGCTGGAGCCAACAAATAGCCACTATGACAGAAGGTCAATGGGAACCACCTTAAGATGTACATCCACCCGGTGGAAGCCCTAACCAAGGCAACCTGATACAAATGAGCAATTGCAACATGACACCCCCATGGAAGAATGATAGAGGTTGGGGCGGCATGAGCTGAAGGAAGGGGGCACCCAACAGGAAAGCCAGCCTTCCCTAGCTGCATGTGTGGCCAACTCACGGGTCACATGGTCCCGAGGGTGGACCACATGCTTAAGGCACGTATTACAAAGGTAATGATGGTCGGGCAACGCTATTATTATGCAATTAAGGCACAATGATAAATGTGCCAATCACCTCATATGACATCATTAGGACAACCACATTAGCAGCACCCTTAAAAAGGACGACAAAAGGAAACATAGGGTGCACATTTTGCTCACTCTACATCAGGCCTACTCAACCTCCTAGCAAAGCAGTCCAACACCCATCCAACACCATGATGATGGAATGGACCGAAAGCAATAGGCTAGCATTCATCCAGGAGATTTTGGTGCCTTATGAAGGCCAAGAGAGGACAACAAAACTCGTAACACCCAAGTACTCCAAATTCAAGGATTTGATCGAGCAACTCGACGTCTAGGAGATTGAAAGTAGATGATGTCACGACTCAATACATGATGTAGGATTCCGGATACTGGATATAGGATACGATGCCCACAGGATATGCCTATAGGATATACCTACAGGATATGCTTACAAGGTAAATCTAGTCATGAGCAAAAAATGGTGACCCTTATCCTAAAGATATTCCTATAAGCATATCCTGTAGGCTCATGACCAAATTAGCTCTTGGAGTTGTGAGCATAAAAGCTCCGACCTAATTGTTGTATAATTAATTATTATCAACACCAGTCTTTATACGATTAATCTTGTCTTGTCTTATTCTTGTCTTGCTCCTTGCTTCCTGTTCTCTCCTGTCTTGTTCCTAGTTCCTGTCTTGCTCCTATCTTGCTCCTAGTTCCTATCCTGCTCCTGTTCTATTCCTAGTCCTGAAGTCAAGCCTCTTTACTCTTGGATCGTGGCTTGACAGTTTGAGTAACTCCTTTTATAGCTTTCCGATTTTTAATTACTTTTTCCCTTGGTTCTTCTCTTTCGTCTTCCTCCTTTTTTCTTTCATAGATCATGGCCGATTTTGAGCAATTTCAATGCGAGCACCAAATGTTGCTTCATGAGTTGGCCACTTTGTGCCAAGTGGTCACATATATGCAAGGTTCCACCAACGTGGCGCATGCAACTGCTAATGTATCTTCTAAAGGCTGCTGCGTAGGCTCTCTCTCAAGCATCTGTGGTCTCCTCTCCATCGAACCTTTCTTCAGAACTAAAGATCAGCATGCCAGAGAAGTTTAGTGGCAATCGCGTCGATTTATAAGGTTTCCTGAATCATATCAGGCTTTTGATCCACATGCAACTACGCTGCTACTCAAATGATGCACAAAAAGTTGGCCTTTCAGCATCCCTACTAGTTGGATCTCCATGGGCTTGGGTTGCCCCCTTGCTAGAGCGTGACGACCCATTGATGGAAGACTTTGAAGGATTCGTGGTTGCCTTTGAAGCTGCTTTGGGGATCCTGATAAGTACCGTTCCGCATACACGAAGTTACGAAAGCTCACCCAAGGATCCCGACTAGCTCTGTCTATGCATTCGAATTCCAGCAAATTTGCACGAACATTCCATGGGAGGAGACTACATTGATCGGACACTTCTGTTTTGGGTTGAGGGATGACGTGAAGGATCTTCTTCTTACGTTACCAGATGCCCAAACATTAGCGAAGATCATGCAACAAGCCGTTTGCTGCGACAACCGTTTGTTTGAGCATCGTCAGAAAAGATCCCGTCAGCAATTCCTGCAAACCAATCCTACACCTGTGGTATATGTTCCTGCCACCTTTTGGAGTAGTTCCTATGGAGGTCGAGAAATCCAAGCGTGGCTCTCTTTTCGCTGCTAAGAAACAGTGTCGCTGCCATGAGAACCTATGCTTGTATTGTGGTGAAGCAAGACATAAGGTGGCGGAATGTCTTATTAAAGTCAGGAAGTTCAAGACGCGCGAAGTTAAAGCTGAAGTTCAGTTAGAAAATTTCAATGTCCACTTCATCTAGGAGCCGCGAAGTTGAACATAGGTGCAGGCTCCATTGGTGATGCTCATACCATTCTATCACTCAAGTTTCCTGTACACATTCGCTTCAATAATCAAGAGCTCAAGGAGTTTGCCCTGTTAGAGACTGGTGCAAATGCATGCTTCATGGATGACACTTTTGCAACTCAGCATGGCATTCCGGTGGTGAAGTTGAAGCATGTAGTTCCTGTAGAGGTTGCAGATGGTCGTTTAATTCCTTCTAGCGTAGTTACCCATGTTACCACACCTCTCTTGCAGTCATGGCGCATTCAACTATTCAATTTTCTTCAACTTGATCAAGACTAAGTCGACTCCCATTGTTTTGGGCATGCCATGGTTCATGGTTGTATTTCCTCAGATCGATTGGAGGTCTAGGACGCTCACGTTTGCGGATTCTTGTACAGGGTTCTTCCAATCCTGCATCAGTGTCAAAGGTTCCTCCTCAACAGGATCCACCTCCTGTTGGTTCGTCAGCACACTCACAGGCTTCCCTCACTCCTGTGCAACCACAGACTTTGTACAGGATTCTTCCAATCCTGTACACTCGTCAACATCCACACAGTTTCTCCCAATCCTGCCTCCTTTTGTTACTTTGCTTCTGTTCCACCCCCCAAGATCCTTCCTCTTTTTCAGTCACAGCTCCCTCCTTCTCCTCTCTGAGTTCTTACCACTACCATGCATGAACTTGCCATTGATCCTGCTCCTTTTATCTTTTTGCCTTTCAAGTAACTCCTTTTCTACCTTTCCTGTATCTAACTCTCCTTTTTCAATCTCCTTCTCCTGCTCCTTCTCCTTCTCCTCCTTCCTTGCCATCAAGTATCACTCCTTTCAGGACGTTTTTGACAAGCACAAGGCTGCAGTTCTTTTGTCCTATCGATTCTTGCAGAAGGAAAGACTCCACCGTTCGGACCGATTTATGCACTGTCACCTACAGAATTGGAGGTTCTTCTCATTACATCGAGGACAACTTGCATCTAGCTTCATTCGTCACTCAAAGTCCCTGCAGGAGCACCTATCTTTTTTGTCAAGAAGAAAGATGGGAGTTTACGTTTGGTTGTGGACTACAGGGGTTTGAATCAAGTCACCATTCGGAACCGGTACCCATTGCCATTGATCCGGAACTTCTCGATCGGCTACGAGGAGCAAAGGTGTTCACGAAAATCGACTTAGAGGGGCTACAATCTTGTACGGATTCGTCAGGCGATGAGTGGAAGACTGCCTTTCGTACAAGGTATGGACACTTCGAGTACACGGTGATGCCTTTCCTTACCAATGCCCCAGCCGTGTTCCAACACATGGTGAACGACATCTTTCGTGACTTCTTGGACCAGTTTGTGGTGATCTACCTCGATGACATTTTGATTTTCTCCAAGGACCAGGCGGCACATGACAAGCATGTACGACTAGTTCTACAGGCTTCGCGAGCATGGCTGTATGCGAAGTTGGAGAAGTGTTTTTTCGACAGGGACTGTGGAGTTCTTGGGCTACATCGTCTTCCTGCTGGCGTTTCCATGGACATGCACAAGGTGAAGACATCGTGGAGTGGGAGAGGCCCAAGTCTGTACGAGATGTACAATGTTTCCTTGGCTTTGCAAACTTCTACAGGTGTTCATACAGGACTTCTCCAAGTGTGTACTTCCACTCACGGAACTCACCAAGCACAGGAGTTTTCTCTTGGTTGACAAGGCAGAACATGCATTACACACTCAAGGACGCCTTCACGACAGCTCCGATTTTAGCACATCCTGATCCTTCTCGTCCTTCTTCGTTGAAGCAAATGCCTCAGATTTTTAATAGGTATCTTATCACAAGTTGGAGAAGACAAGTTACTCCATCACTTGTAGCTTTCACTCTTGTAAGTTCCTTTGAATCGGCAAGATCAATTACGAGATTCATGACAAGAACTCAAGGCCATTGTGGATTTGTTCGAGAAGTGGTGGCACTTCCTGGAAGGTGCTGCGCATCCTGTACAAGTTCTTACGGATCACAAGAACCTGTAGTTTTTCAAACGGCTCGAGTTCTTAGTTGGCGACAAGCTAGGTGGGTAGAATTCCTATCACTTTTGATTTTCGTCTGGTTTTCGGAATGGCAAGTGGATGCATTGTCTAGGCACTCTTACCTTGCACCGACCCTAGGCGATCCTGCATATGACTGTCAAAAGCAAGTCGACTTCAGCTTGCAACACTACAGGTTCATCAGGCTCCAGCAGATTCAACACTTTTACAGGATATTCGTTTGCAGTTGGCTATAAACGACTTGGCAAAGAATGTGTTCTTACACATTAGTCCCAACATCGCAAGTTCCTCTTCCTCCAGTTCCCATACAGACTACAAGTTGTTTGCCATACAAGATAGACTCCTATACTGGGAAGGTCTCCTGTACGTTCCTGTTGGTGTTTGCAGGACTCGTGTGGTACAAGATTATCATGATACCCCGGCTACAGGACATTTTGGTGTGGCCAAGATAGTTAAGTTGGTGACTCGCAACTATTGGTGGCTTGGGTTACGAGGTTTTGTAGACAAGTTTGTACGGAGTTGTGACATCTGCAACAGGTCAAAGATGCCTTGTCATGCACCCTCTAGTCTTCTTCGCCCTTTTCTTGTTCCTTCTGCTCTTTAGAGATCCATTTTTATGGATTTCCTTACAGATCTTCCTCCTTCTCGTGGATTTGATGTAGTTCTTGTGGTGGTTAACCGTTTCACCAAACAAGCTTATTTCCTATCACGTAACAAGACTGTTATAGGCCAGACAACTACTGAGTTGGTGATCCGCGAAGTGTTCCAACATCAATGGTCTTCCTGAGAGCATTGTTTCTTATCGAGGCCCACAATTCATGTCCAGGTTTTGACGAGAGCTTCTTCGGAGTTTACAAGTTAAAACGGATCTTTCTTCGGGATATCATCCATAAACTGATGGGTAGTCAGAACGCACGATTCAGATCTTGGAGCAATATCTTCACTGCTTCATCAGTTACCAACAGACAACTAGTTGGACCTTCTTCCAATGGCGGAGTTTGCCTACAACAACTCCGTTCACGCATCTACAGGACAGACACCTTTCTTCACTCTTATAGGCTACCATCCACGTTTTGACTTTGCTCCTCTTGCTTCTCTTCTTCCGCTGCTGCAGTACAGGATCGTCTCCAGCATCTTCGTCAAGTACATGATGATTTTCGGGTTCATCTTCAGCATGCACAGAAACGATACAAGTGTCATGCTGATGCTCATTGTCAGTCGGCACCTACATACAAGATTGGTGATCTCATGTGGCTTCTTCGTTAACATATTCGCACCAATAGGCCTTCTTTTAAGTTGGATTTTAACCTTGGGCCCTTACAGGATTGCAACTGAGGTCAATCCTGTAACTTTCTAACTAGAGTTACCATCTATGGTGAAACTTCATCCTGTGTTTCACACCTCTTTGTTGGAGCTGTATCATCCTCTTCTTCTCTTCCTGGTCGTGCTTATTCTCCTCCCCTCATGTGGTCATTGACGATGAACATGAGTACGAAGTTGCACCATCCTTGATTCTCGTCTTCATACCGCCAACTTTAATACTTGGTGGATTGGAAAGGTTATTTGCCTATCGATCGCACTTGGGAACCTGCATCCAACTTACTTTATGCTTCTTTTAAAGTTGCTACCTTCCATCGGCGTTATCCTACTAAACCAGGTCCCAAGACTCGTGGAACTCATCCTTAGAGAAGAGGTGCTGTCACAACTCAATACATGATGTAGGATTTTGGATACAGGATACCTGATACGGGATACAGGATATGCCCACAGGATATGCCTATAAGATATGCCTACAAGATATACCTACATGATATACCTTTAGGATAAGGGTTACCATTTTTAACTCATGACTAGATTAGGCTCATGACCAGATTAACTCTTGGAGTTGTGAGCATAAAAGCTCCAACCTAATTGTTATATAACTAGTTACTATCAACATCAATCTTTTCATGATCAATCTTGTTGTTTTTGTTCTTGTCTTGCTCCTTGCTTCTTGTTCTCTCCTTGTCTTGTTCCTAGTTCCTGTTTTGCTCTTGTCTTGCTCCTGGTTCCTGTCATGCTCATGTCTTGTTCCTAGTCCTTGTCCTACTCCTGAAGTCAAGCCTCCTTGCTCTTGGATTGTGGCTTGACAGATGCACCTGCTCGGGTTTTTTCAACCTAGAAGTGGAGAAATCGGGGTTTGCCGAGACAACCAGACGATTCATCCAAATCGCATAGCTGAAGATTAAAAAACAAGATGATTGGGGATTGATTCAGCTTAGGAGACAACACATCCTATGATGTGGCCCTAAACTAGCTGACGACCTTATTCTAGCTACCAAATGACAACCTAGCACTAGAGCTGCCAAAGCCCGAGCACCAGTGGTTTCCTGCCAAGAGGGATGAAATGGCATTGTCCAAGCTCAACATACATGAAGGAGAGGAAGTGAACAAGTTTTTGGCACTTACAGCATTCATGTTCACTAGAAGAATGAAGAGGCACATCACCATGCGACTAACGAATGCCTTCTTAGCGCCTAGGAGGGAGTTGCGGTGAATTAGGTGGACTGCTCAGGCATTACATGATCCTAGCACTGACCCGTAGTATCAACAGGATCTAGAAGGGGATAGTGTGGAAGCTCTTCATGACGGGCCATCTTAGCTGCCTAGTTGATCAGGTTGGACTGCTTCAGGCATTACATGATCCTAGCACTGACCCGTAGTATCAACAGGATCTAGAAGGGATAGTGTGGAAGCTCTTCATGACGGGCCATCTTAGCTGCCTAGTTGATCAGCAAAGTTCCAAATCCCATACCGGTGCAACTCCGATCCGACACCACAGAGAATCATAGGAAGGAGAGCATGTTAGAACAAGCCAAGCAAGCAAGGGGAAGCAGAGGTCGGAACAAGCCAAGCAAGGGCATTCTGTCTTTGACAAGTCCCACCACTCGTTATCGCCATACCCCAAGGTACGCAACAGCTTTGCCGAGCACCGCAGTGTCAGGACCAGATGGCTAGGAGTGGCATTTTTGAAATACCACACTACATGTGTGTCAAGAGCGAGATTCGAACCCACGCCTCCAATGAGAGACCAAAACTTGAGTCTAGTGCCTTAGACCGCTCGGCCATCCTGACCTGGAAGCTAGGATGGTTATTGGGCACGACTGAAAATGGCATGGGCTCGGTGCCAAGCAAGCAATCCCCCTCAATATGGCCTAAAAGAAAGGAAAATGGCACCTTAGACCGCTCAGCCATCCTGATGTGGAAGCTAGGATGGTTATTGGGCACTATTGAAAATGGCATGGGCTCGGTGCCAAGCAAGCAATCCCCTCAATATGGCCTAAAATGCCACAATGCATGCATGCTATTGTCAAGAAACACCAGCCATGGGACTCGAACCCATGACCACGAGGTTAAGAGCCTCGTGCTCTGCCAACTGAGCTAGGCCGACCTGGCAAGCACACAACATCGTAGAGAATATTCTAGGACCATACCAATTGGCATTCTGATGTCTATATGTGATGCTGCATATCCATCTTGTGTCGTTAGCATTAGAAGTTGGTGCATTGTTGGTCTAGTGGTAGAATAGTACCCTGCCATGGTACAGACCCGGGTTCGATTCCTAGGCAGTGCATGCATGCTACCCGTTGCTCAAAGAAGTTATGAGTTTTGTTGCTTTAGGATTTACGGTGCTAGGGCACAATTTAGTGTCACCTTTAGGGTTTAGGGTGCTTTAGCATCCTAATTGCTCAAAGAAGTTATGAGTTCTTGTTGCTTTTGGATTTAGGATGCTAGGGCACAATTTAGTGTCACCTTTAGGGTTTAGGGTGCTTTAGGATTTAGGATGCTAGGCACAATTTAGTGTCACCTTTAGGGTTTAGGGTGCTTTAGGATTTAGGATGCTAGGGCACAATTTAGTGTCACCTTTAGGGTTTAGGAAGTTATGAGTTCTTGTTGCTTTAGGATTTACGGTGCTAGGGCACAATTTAGTGTCACCTTTAGGGTTTAGGGTGCTTTAGCATCCTAATTGCTCAAAGAAGTTATGAGTTCTTGTTGCTTTTGGATTTAGGATGCTAGGGCACAATTTAGTGTCACCTTTAGGGTTTAGGGTGCTTTAGGATTTAGGATGCTAGGGCACAATTTAGTGTCACCTTTAGGGTTTAGGTGCTAGGGGTCGGGCCTATAGTTGGTCTAACCCTTAAAACCCTTCAGTGTGTGAGACTGACGTGATAACCGGCTACACCACGAAACCAGTGCCCGTGGGGAGCTACATTGGCAGAGGGACACGTGGAGGTTTGGTCGTTGGGCATGGAGCCCGCAAAGGAGAGAGGTTGAGGCCGCCCACGGAGGGGCATCAGCTGGCGTTGTGGGACTTGCCGAAAAAAACCGCCCTTTTGCCACTGGACCAATGCTTTGCATCTCCTCACGATTCAATGCAGTACGAGCCGTGCAATTTGGCAAGAGTACGATGGACATGTCCATTCCAATAGAGATTATCGGAATATCTTTTGCAGGCTACGGCTCCGTCCCAGACACCCCTTCTCGAAACGCGGCATATTCCAGGGACTCTAGAATGCCGAACCTGGGAATATTCCAAGAATATCGAGAGACTCAAACTCCCGTGGAAGAGCAGAATAGTCCATGGATGTCTTCTTGGGGGAGTTAAGTTACATACAAGAGATCACGACACGGAAACCCATGGAACCAAGAAGGAAATTTCCACAAGTATCTTCATGGGGGAGTTACAACACAACACAACACGAAAACCCATGAAACCAAGAAGGGGACAACACATAAAGGGAATTTTCCATAAATATCTTCTTGGGTGAGCTACATGCACATGAAAACAAGAAGGGAATATTCCATGAATATCTTCTTGGGGGAGTTACGGCGTACGACACAACTGAAAGCAAGATGGGAATATTCCATGAATATCTTCTTGGGAGTCGCATATAGCACAACCCGAAACCCCATGACGCCAAGAAGCGAATATTCCATGAATAACCAAGATAGAAATATTCTATGAATATCTTCTTGGGAGTCGCATACAACACAACACAGAAAACCCATGAAAAAAAAGAAGGGAATATTCCATAAATTTCTTCCTTGGGGGTTTACTTGTGACTCATCTCAAAGCAAGATGGGAATATTCCATGAATATCTTCTACAAACTCAAAACCCCATGAAACCAAGAAGGAATATTCCATAAACCAAGATGGAATATTCCGTGTGTACCTTTCGAGGGAGTTACGTCGCCTGAGAGACTTGAACTCTCGTGGATGAAACCCATGTACTTAGCAGGCACACACCTTAACCACCAAAGCAACAACCGACTAGAGTGGGGATGTAGCCACTTGGCCAAAGCGAGAGTGACATCTACATCCCCACAACGACCTCAGGATCAAACCACAACGACCTCAGGATCAAAGCGACAACCGACTAGAGTGACATCTACATCCCCACAACGACCTTAGGATCAAACCACAACCGACTAGAATGACGTCTACATCCTCACAACACAACCGACTAGAGTGACATCTACATCCCCACAACGACCTTAGGATCAAACCACAACCGACTAGAATGACGTCTACATCCTCACAACGACTTCAGGATCCCTGACTAGAGTGATGCTGGGGTGAGAGAGGCTTGAACTCTCGACCTCAAGATGAACTCTCGACCTCAGGATGGCTCGATAACCGACTAGAGGTGAGAGAGGCTTGAACTCTCGACCTCAAGATGGCTATGAGACCTACGCGTTAACCATCTGCGCCACCACCCAAGGTACGCAACAGCTTTGTCGAGCACCCCAGAGTGGCATTTCAGAAATAGCTATGAGACCTACGCGCTAACCATCTGCGCCACCACCCCAAGGTGGCATTTTAGAATACGCTAACCATTTGCACCACCACCCCAAGGTGGCATTTCAGAATACGCTAACCATCTGCGCCACCACCCCAAGGTGGCATTTCAGAATACGCTAACCATCTGTGCCACCACCCCAAGGTGGCATTTCAAAATAGCTATGAGACCTACGCGCTAACCATTTGCGCCACCACCCAAGGTAAGCAACAGCTTTGCCGAGCACCCCAGAGTGTCAGGGCTGGATGGCTAGGAGTGGCATTTCAGAATAGTTAAGAGACCTATGCGCTAACCATTTGCGCCACCACCCCAAGGTACGCAACAGCTTTGCCGAGCACCCCAAAGTGTCAGGGCCGGATGGCTAGGAGTGGCATTTCTGAAATGCCACACTACATGTGTGTCAGGAACGGGATTCGAACCCACGCCATGTGTCAGGAACGGGATTCGAACCCATGCATCCAATGAGAGACCAAAACTTGAACCCACGCCGTGTGTAGGAACGGGATTCGAACCCACGCCTCCAATGTGTCAGGAACGGGATTCGAACCCACGCCTCCAATGAGAGACCAAAACTTAAGTCTAGCGCCTTAGACCGCTCGGCCATCCTGACCTAGAAGCTAGGATGATTATTGGGCACGACTGAAAATTGCATGGGCTCGGTGCCAAGCAAGCAATCCCCCTCAATATGGCCTAAAAGCTAGAAAAATGCCACAATCCCCCTCAATATGGCCTAAAAGAAAGGAAAATGGCGCCTTAGACCGCTCAGCCGTCCTGACTTAGAAGCTAGGATGGTTATTGGGCACTATTGAAAATGGCATGGGCTCGGTGCAAGCAAGCAATCCCCCTCAATATGGCCTAAAATGCCACAATGCATGCATGCTATTGTCAAGAAACACCGGCCATGGGGCTCAAACCCACGACCAAGAGGTTAAGAGCCTCGCGCTCTACCAACTGAGCTAGGTCGGCTTGGCAAGCACACATCATCATAGAGAATATTCTAGGACCGTACCAATTGGCATTCTGATGTCTATATGTGATGTTGCATATCCATCTTGTGTCATTAGCATTAGAAGTTGGTGCACTCCTGGTCTAGTGGTAGAATAGTACCCTGCCACGTTACAGACCCGGGTTCGATTCCCGAGCAGTGCATGCATGCTACCCATTGCTCGAAGAAGTTATGAGTTCTTGTTGCTTTAGGGTTTAGGACGCTAGGGCACAGTTTAGTGTCGCCCACTTTAGGTTTAGGGTGCGACAGGTTTCACCCACTTCAGGGTTTAGGGCACTAGGGCACAAAAGTTCTTGTTGCTTTAGGGCACAATTCAGTGTCCCCTTTAGGGTTTAGGGTGCTAGGGGTCGAGCCTAGTTGGTCTAAACCCTAAACCCTAAACCAGCCCTTAGGGTTTAGGGTGCTAAAGGTTTCACCCAGACTCGAACTGGGGACCTTCAGTGTGTGAGACTGACGTGATAACCAGCTACACCACGAAACTAGTGCCCGTGGGGAGCTACATTGGCAGGGAGGGACACGTGGAGGTTTGGTTGTTGGGCATGGAGCCCGCAAAGGAGAGAGGTTGAGGCCGCCCACGGGAATAGTCATGGATGTCTTCTTGGGGGAGTTAAGTTACATACAAGAGATCACGATACGGAAGCCCATGGAACCAAGAAGGAAATATTCCACAAGTATCTTCATGGGGGGAGTTACAACACAACACAACACGAAAACCCATGAAACCAAGGGGACAACACATAAAGGGAATTGTCCATAATATCTTCTTGGGAGAGCTACATGCACATCAAAACAAGAAGGGAATATTCCATGAATATCTTCTTAGGGGAGTTACGGTGTACGACACAACTGAAAGCAAGATGGGAATATTCCATGAATATATTCTTGGGAGTCGCATATAGCACAACCCAAAACCCCATGACGCCAAGAAGCGAATATTCCATGAATAACAAGAAGGGAATATTCCATAAATTTCTTCCTTGGGGGTTTACTTGTGACTCATCTCAAAGCAAGATGGGAATATTCCATGAATATCTTCTACAACACAACTCAAAACCCATGAAACCAAGAAGGGAATATTCCATAAATAACCAAGATGGGATATTCCGTGTGTACCTTCTCGAGGGAGTTACGTCGCATTAGAGACTTGAACTCTCGCTGACGTCTACATCTCCATAAATTTCTTCCTTGGGGGTTTACTTATGACTCATCTCAAAGCAAGATGGGAATATTTCATGAATATCTTCTACAACATAGGGGTTTACTTGTGACTCATCTCAAAGCAAGATGGGAATATTTCATGAATATATTCTACAACACAACTCAAAACCCAGAAAGGAATATTCCATGGAAACCAAGATGGGAATATTCCGTGTGTACCTTCTCAAGGGAGTTTACGTCGCCTGAGAGACGTGAACTCTCGCTGACGACCCCAACGCCTCACAGATCAAAGCGACAATCGACTAGAGTGACGTCTACAGTCTACATCCCACAACGACCTCAGATCAAAGCGACAACGACTAGAGTGACGACCTCAAGATCCCAGGATCAAAGCGACAACTGACTAGAGTGACGTCTACATCCCACAACGACCTCAAGATCCCAGAGTGTCAGAGCACGCAATGGGCGGCAAAGGCGATGGGGTGAGAGAGGCTTGAACTCTCGACCTCAGGATCGCTCAATAACTATGAGACCTACGTGCTAACCATCTACGCCACCACTCCAAGGTACGCAATAGCTTTGCCGAGCACCCCAGAGTGTCAGGGCCGGATGGCTAGGAGTGGCATTTCTAAAATGCCACACTACATGTGTGTCAGGAGCGGGATTCGAACCCACACCTCCAATGAGAGACCAAACTTGAGTCTAACGCCTTAGACCACTCGGCCATCCTGACTTGGAAGCTAGGATGGTTATTGGGCACGACTGAAAATTGCATGGGCTCAGTGCCAAGCAAGCAATCCCCTCAATATGGCCTAAAAGCTAGGAAAATGCCACAATCCCCCTCAATATGGCCTAAAAGAAAGGAAAATGGCGCCTTAGACGCTCAGTCGTCCTGACTTGGAAGCTAGGATGGTTATTGGGCACTACTGAAAATGGCATGGGCTCGGTGCCAAGCAAGCAATCCCCCTCAATATGGCCTAAACCCGGGGAGTTCACTTAATATAAACGTTTGGATACACGTGCGTGCATAAGGTTTAAAAAACACCCCAAGTATACTATTAATTATTAATTTTAACCCCTAAGTACCATAATAAAATATTATTTATTTATACTCCTGAAGGTTTTTATACCAAAAAAATCATAAACATATGTACCCTCTTAAAGTACTTTTACATTTTATTTCTTCTCCGTTGACCACCTGAAAATATTTCAAAATTATAAGTTAGAAAATTACATTAATAAATATTTTTATTATATTACCTTTTGTTTGTATATTATCAAATTGTTGACAAAAATTCACAACAAGCTTCTCATCTTCCTTGTCAAGTCGATATGTATTATCGCTTGACTTGTAGCTCATCTTCACTGTTGCAATGACAGACTCAAGAAGTATCGTTTGATGATCAATCAAATCATAAGTCCAAGATTGACTTCCATGCCCATGTTGCTTTTGATACCATTGACAACTAAACCGAATAGCATAAGTAGGTCTGTTATCAAGGTCAACAAGCTCTCTAGATTCCTTCCATGAAGAACTAGCTTGTTTTGCCATTTTTAAAACTCGACCAATATCCCATGTAGAAGCTGCTCCATTTACACCTTGGTACAAACACACAATATCTGAACCTATAGTAATAGTTGTTCCTGTTCGAACCTGTTTCATGCCACCAGAATCATAAACACCCTCCTTCAATCTAGTTAATTGGGTCCTTCGAGAGAAAAGGGATTCCCATTCAAACGAGAGACAAGTGTACTCTTTGCAACTTTTTTTTGAATCCACCTCCACAAAGCTAGCAATTTTCATAGACTCCAAACATGTCCCCTCTTCATTATCTATCATTTGATCAAAGGTATGTCTTAGCTCCAATGAGGCTGCAAATTCTTCATCTCCAGTTTCTGATCTCTCTATAGTTTCTTCATCTCTTGTTTCTACCTCAGTAACATCCATTTCATCGCTATTTGAAGTTGCTAATCCTATTGCAAAGTCTATCTTGTAGAAATCCTCAAAAGCCCATGGCTCAATCCACCAACGTTTGTTTGATGTCACACCTATAGCTTGCAAAACTAATTGTGCCTCCTCAAAACCAGCCTTCAAATATACTATTAACCCCTCATCTGTTTCTATCCCTGTGTAATCTGTCAAGTCTGCAAATGCCCTCTCACTTGACTTCTCTAAAGAATACCATATCGACTCTTGTTTCTTGTGTGTTAAAGGGAAAAGAAGATCACCTTTTACTTTCAACTCTGCAATTCGATTCATTGCTCCTGCTGCATCCAACAAATCCACACTATCATATGCCCTCTCATTCTGCACCATTCCACCAACTTTACTAAAAAAGTTCTCACAACAATCAGACCCTGTTGATGCCAAGGGTACTGCTATTCCTAGGACCTTGTCTCTAAAAAGTTTGATTAAAAGAACAACAAAGTGACATGATATTTGAACATCCAAAAAAGCCTCATTACTTATAAAATTCTCTTTCAACTTATAGAGTCCTGAATTCTCTAGAATCCATAGACGCCATAACCTGCTAATTATATATAAATATATTTATTATATTTATATATTTATTTATATGATTATTATATGTAAATATTATTGTTTTAGTAGTTATAATATACATAGAGAATAAAGGTTAATTGTATTTTATTATATCTTAATAATGTAAATAAATATATCAATTATGTATCTATATAATATATATAATATACCTGGAAAAAAAGAGACTGTTGCAGCTGCCTTAACTCTTTCTCGTAGAGACAAGTGCGGTGAAAGAAAAATATCAATATAAAGAGAGATAATAGAAAGATAAGCTTCAGTAGCTTGTGTTTGCTCCCTCCTCACTTTGTCAGACATACGGATTTGTTGCAAACACTCCTGGACTTTCCTCGATGCAATACGTTGTGCAGCTGCCCAGTTCTGCCTATCTTTACGCTCTACATCCCCCTTACGTAAACCATGTTGTTCCTTACCATAGCACTCAACCACCATCACAATGTGGTTGATGGTGACCAACCAGCTTCCCAAAACAAGTCGTTTTGCAGCACTATCCAATGGATTTATCAATTTTTTACCATTGTGTATAAAATCTTGATCATGAAGCTCTATAGCCCAGCCATTCATGTCAGTTGTTGCATGAAAAACCCAACCGTTCCAGTCAATAGAAAAGGGTTGACTCTTTGGTCGTGTGTAATCCTCTAGCATGAGTTTCCTTCGCCTCCCATCACCATCAGAAGCATGTCCAATGATAGGACCTACAATTGTTTCAAGCTCTCTCTTCCATAATACATCAACTTGTTGCCATTGCTTTCGCACGTCTTCATGTGTGAATCGGTTACATGTGAGTTGAACAAGCAACACAAGCTGAGGCAAGCTTGGGCAAAGTGGATTGATGAGAAGAACTCTTCCATAGCATGCCATTTGACACTCCTCAAAAGCTGAAGTTATATTACAATAACCCTCTTCTCCACTCCCAACATGAACTATGAAGTCCGGTTCACACTTGTGATTGGATTCACTCTTCTTGCCACAAAGCCGTAAAGGACATCACGACTTGGAATCCAACGAGCACAGGGTTTGATCCTAGTCTCATCTTCTGCAATAATGATAGGCACTCTACAAGCCTTATTAGACATAAGGCTACTGTAGATCCTAGCTAAGGCAGAGAATACCTCAGGCGAAGCACCAGGGCTGTACCGCAAAGTTTTTCTGACTGCTCGTTTTGTAGTAGAGATGTGTAGCCCTATGAAGTTTATACTTAAGAAATCATGCATCCTCCTCCCTCCCAAAATCCGAACAGCTTCATACAAATCCTTTGAACTTTCGGTCCATCGTTTTCCACCATTAGGGCAGCTCATATTCCTTGCCACATCAACAAGAAACTATAACACAATAGAAAAATGTCTAAAAACAAATATCTCATTAAAAATGACACATAAACATACCTTCCATAATGCAGGTTTACCATCAAACATTCCATTATTATGTGCATGAACAATATCATGACAAAACTTACGTAAGTCTCCTCTTGCCAAGTCTTTAGAAACACCTCCCTTTAAGTCTCTAGCTCGCACTTGTAGAGCAGCAATACGGGCATCCCTTTTTAGTATCACATTCTGAAAACGTCTCAAGGTACAACTAGCAGTCTTAGCTTGTGAAAGTAGCTCTTTTGTGGTTAAGAAATCAAGGCACCTACCGTTTCCAGTTGTTCTTTCACCTCTTCTGGTTAAACCAACCACATCAGCTAACCGTTGTCGATAACACCGCATACGGAAGTCATTATGTTGTGGAATTTGTTTGCAAAACACACATTGAAGATTATCGAAGCCATGCTCAGAGATTCATTGACATCGCTTGTCTCGAAACGTCCCCTCAATACTCACAACACCACAAGAAGTCTGCACTATCTCATGAGTCTCAGGTTCAGCTTGCCAACATACACCACCCTTGAATCATTAAGAAACCGTTTCAAATCTACAATCCAATTTCTATATTTATAATGCGATTGCCAGTACCCCCAACACATAAGCTTCATTAAATCAGTTTCTAAAAGTACAAACAAAAATGAGTTTTAAACATACTTCATCAATGTCTAAATTAAAGAACTTTCAACACTTACTGCTCGGGCCGCTAATAATGTTGTTTCCAGAAGTAGCTACAAAATAAGATGGTATAATAAGTATACATGTGTGTGTATAATCACATAAGATACTTACTTGGAAAGAACTTTTTTATTCCTATTTGGACGTTGTTAGTAGCTTTAAAGGTTTTAGAAGGGTGGCTTGAAGGAAGTGCTTCAATAGCTTTCCGCTTTCCCTTTGTTGTTTCCTGCTCTTTCTCCTTGCGAACAATTGCTGCTACATGGGACTTGGAGTCTATATGTTCCTTGATATTATGCTCAAAGGAACCTAAGAGAAAGGAAACATTTATAAGTATAAATAGTTTACATATATATATATATATATTGTATATGCAATATGTGTGTGCAGGTGTGTGTGAATAAATCTCAAATAAATCACCTTTTTGGGGAAAAAGTTGAATCAGCGTATTATCAATCTTGCATCTTATTTTGACTTTGTCAAGTCGAGTGTAATCACAACTTTCCCATAGGACAAATTCGCATTTCAAATTTTCATAGAGCTCCTCAACCATGGTCATTATTGCCTCAACTTTCTTTTTGTTTTCTTCTGCAATCGAATTTGGTGAAGTCTCAGAAACTATATGAGAAAAGAAAAGTTTATATTAGTTATAATGGAACAGTGATATAAAAACTTACCAGAAGTTGCTTCAAAATTTGTAAATTTTGTGATTGCTTTCTTGTGATTTCGAGAAGTTAAATGTGAAGAGAGGAAATTCTTCAATGCATCCCGAGTAGTAACTCCACCAGTGGACTTGTCACATTCCTCACACCACACTGAATACCAAGGCTTATCATTAATAATCTCACTTTCAGGATGGAACCTGTCAAGTTTGCCTTCTCGATGAAGTTTAGACTGTGCTGCCTCCACATCAATCTTCCATTTGGCACCAAGCTTTCCTGGTAACATTTTTTGGTTCTTCCTAGAAACACTATCCTACTGAAAAATAAAGAAAAAATATAATTAATATAACTATATATAAATAAATTATCATTTAATGTCTTGTATGAAGTTTAATATGAATATATTAGCGAGCATTAGTACAATATTAATGTACATTATACCTCTATAAGATCACATTCTTCATCAATTGGAACTTATTTAAGCTCCACTTCACTCTCAACTGCTCGTATTGTAACTTGTTTATCTTGCACATACCATTTTGCTTCTTGAATGCTCCTTATTTCCAAACCCTCCTCCAGATCAATAAAAACCCACTGTGCTGGAAGGATATCTATTAAATCAGATTGGATTTCATGATGAAGAACTTGATAAGTGAGAGAATGTAAAACTCTCACAACACCAAGCTTAATAGAAGATCCATCCTTCTCCAAACAAATCACAATAGATCTAGACATATTTTAATCTCACTATATTCAAACTTCCAAATCTCTAACCCTATGCGTATCTATCTGTTATGTTCTTCATACCCCTAACCCTAAGGATATACCGTACGCGTATAAACATGTACAAAAGTAACCCCTAAAGTGCACGTACCTGTATCTACCACATTCTTAAGAGTGAACTCCCCGGGGGCCTAAAATGCCACAATGCATGCATGCTATTGTCAAGAAACACCGGCCGTGGGGCTCAAACCCAACGAGGTTATGAGCCTCGCGCTCTACCAAGTGAGCTAGGCCGGCCTAGCAAGCACACAGCATCGTAGAGAATATTCTAGGACCGTACCAATTGGCATTCTGATGTTTATATGTGATGTTGCATATCCATCTTGTGTCGTCAGCATCAGAAGTTGGTGCACTGCTGGTCTAGTGGTAGAATAGTACCCTGCCACGGTACAGACCCGGGTTCGATTCCCGGGCAATGCATGCATGCTACCCGTTGCTCGAAGAAGTTATGAGTTCTTGTTCCTTTAGGGTTTAGGACGCTAGGGCACAATTTAGTGTCGCCCACTTTAGGCACAATTTAGTGTCGCCCACTTTAGGTTTAGGGCGCTACAGGTTTCGCCCACTTCAGGGTTTAGGGCACTAGGGCACAAAAGTTCTTGTTGCTTTAGGGCACAATTCAGTGTCACCTTTAGGGTTTAGGGTGCTAGGGGTCGAGCCTAGTTGGTCTAAACCCTAAACTAGCCTTTAGGTCTAAACCCTAAACCCTAAACCAGCCCTTAGGGTTTAGGGTGCTAAAGGTTTCACCCAACCTGTAGCGCCCACTTCAGGGTTTAGGGCACTAGGGCACAAAAGTTCTTGTTGCTTTAGGGCACAATTCAGTGTCACCTTTAGGGTTTAGGGTGCTAGGGGTCGAGCCTAGTTGGTCTAAACCCTAAACCAGCCTTTAGGTCTAAACCCTAAACCCTAAACCAGCCCTTAGGGTTTAGGGTGCTAAAGGTTTCACCCAGACTCGAACTGGGGACCTTCAGTGTGTGAGACTGACGTGATAACTAGCTACACCATGAAACCAGTGCCCATGGGGAGCTACATTGGCAGGGAGGGACACGTGGAGGTTTGGTTGTTGGGCATGGAGCCCGCAAAGGAGAGAGGTTGAGGCCACCCACGGAGGGGCATCAGCTGGCGTGGTGGGACTTGCCGAAAACAAACCCCCCTTTTGCCCACTGGACACCAATGCTTTGCATCTCCTCCACGATTCAATGCAATACGAGCCGTGCAATTTGGGAAGAGTACGATGGTCATGTCCATTCCAATAGAGATTATTGGAATATCTTTTGTAGGCTACGGCTCCGTCCCGAGACACCCCTTCTCGAAATGCGGCATATTCCAGGGACTCCTAGAATGCAGGGAATATTCCAGGAATATCGAGAGACTCAAACTCCCATGGGGAAGAGCAGAATAGTCCATGGATGTCTTCTTGGGGGAGTTAAGTTACATACAAGAGATCATGACACAGAAACCCATGGAACCAAGAAGGAAATATTCCACAAGTATCTTCATGGGGGGAGTTACAACACAACACAACACGAAAACCCATGAAACCAAGAAGGGGACAACACATAAAGGGAATTTTCCATAAATATCTTCTTGGGAGAGCTACATGCACATCAAAACAAGAAGGGAATATTCCATGAATATCTTCTTGGGGGAGTTATGGCGTATGACACAACTGAAAGCAAGATGGGAATATTCCATGAATATCTTCTTGGGAGTCGCATATAGCACAACCCGAAACCCCATGACGCCAAGAAGCGAATATTCCATGAATAACCAAGATAGAAATATTCTATGAATATCTTCTTGGGAGTCGCATATGATTCTCAATTATCTAGTCTTGGGTCCACAACAGAACACAGAAAACCCATGAAAAAACAAGAAGGGAATATTCTATAAATTTCTTCCTTGGGGGAGTTTACTTGTGACTCATCTCAAAGCAAGATGGGAATATTCCATGAATATCTTCTACAACACAACTCAAAACCCCATGAAACCAAGAAGAGAATATTCCAATATTCCATGGATAACCAAAATGGGACTATTTTGTGTGTACCTTCTCAAGGGAGTTATGTCACCTGAGAGACTCAAACTCTCACGGGTGAAACCCATGTACTTAGCAGGCACACGCCTTAACCACTTGGCCAAAGCGATAAACTGACTAGAGTTACGTCTACATCCCCACAACGACCTCAGGATCAAAGCGACAAACTGACTAGAGTTACATCTACATCCCCACAACGACCTCAGGATCAAAGCGACAACCGACTAGAGTGACGTCTACATCCCCACAATGACCAAAGCGACAACCGACTAGAGTGACGTCTACATCCCCACAATGACCTCAACGATCAAAGCGACAACTGACTAGAGTGACGTCTACATCCCCAACGACATCAACGATCAAAGCGACAACCAACTAGAGTGACATCTACATCCCCACAACAACCTCAGGATCCCAGAGTGTCAGAGCACACAATGGGCAGCAAAGGCGATGGGGTGAGAGAGGCTTGACCACAACGATCAAAGCGACAACCGACTAGAGTGACGTCTACATCCCCACAACGACATCAACGATCAAAGCGACAACCGACTAGAGTGACGTCTACATCCCCACAACGACATCAACGATCAAAGCGACAACCAACTAGAGTGACATCTACATCCCCACAACAACCTCAGGATCCCAGAGTGTCAGAGCACAACCAACTAGAGTGACATCTACATCCCCACAACAACCTCAGTGACGTCTACATCCCACAATGACCAAAGCGACAACCGACTAGAGTGACGTCTACATCCCCACAATGACCTCAACGATCAAAGCGACAACTGACTAGAGTGACGTCTACATCCCCACAACGACATCAACGATCAAAGCGACAACCAACTAGAGTGACATCTACATCCCCACAACAACCTCAGGATCCCAGAGTGTCAGAGCACACAATGGGCAGCAAAGGCGATGGGGTGAGAGAGGCTTGACCACAACGATCAAAGCGACAACCGACTAGAGTGACGTCTACATCCCCACAACGACATCAACGATCAAAGCGACAACCGACTAGAGTGACGTCTACATCCCCACAACGACATCAACGATCAAAGCGACAACCAACTAGAGTGACATCTACATCCCCACAACAACCTCAGGATCCCAGAGTGTCAGAGCACAACCAACTAGAGTGACATCTACATCCCCACAACAACCTCAGGATCCCAGAGTGTCAGAGCACACAATGGGCAACAAAGGCGATGGGGTGAGAGAGGCTTGAACTCTCGACCTCAGGATCGCTCGATAGCTATGAGACCTACACGCTAACCATCTGCGCCACCACCCCAAGGTACGAAACATCTTTGCCGAGCACCCCAAAGTGTCAAGGCCGGATGGCTAGGAGTGGCATTTCTGAAATGCCACACTAAATGTGTGTCAGGAGCGGGATTCAAACCCATGCCTCCAATGAGAGACCAGAACTTGAGTCTAGCGCCTTAGACCAGCCATCCTGACCTGGAAGCTAGGATGGTTATTGGGCACTACTGAAAATGGCATGGGCTCGGTGCCAAGCAAGCAATCCCCCTCAATATGGCCTAAAATGCCACAATGCATGCATGCTATTGTCAAGAAACACCGGTCGTGGGCTTGAACCCACGACCACGAGGTTAAGAGCCTCGCGCTCTACCAACTGAGCTAGGCCGGCCTAGCAAGCACACAGCATCATAGAGAATATTCTAGGATCGTACCAATCGGCATTCTGATGTCTATATGTGATGCTGCATATCCATCTTGTGTCATCAGCATTAGAAGTTGGTGCACTGTTTGTCTAGTGGTAGACTAGTACCCTGCCACGGTATAGACCCGGGTTCGATTCTCGGGTAGTGCTTGCATGCTACCCATTGTGAGTTCTTGTTGCTTTAGGGTTTAGGACGCTTGGGCACAATTTAGTGTCACCCACTTTAGGTTTAGGGCACTACAGGTTTCGCCCACTTCAGGGTTTAGGGCGCTAGGGCACAAAAGTTCTTGTTGCTTTAGGGCACAATTTAGTGTCGCCTTTAGGGTTTAGGGTGCTAGGAGTCGAGCCTAGTTGGTCTAAACCTTAAACCTAAACCAGCCTTTAGGGTCTAGGGCGCTAAAGGTTTCACTCAGAATCGAACTAGGGACCTTCAGTGTGTGAGACTGACATGTTAACCGGCTACACCACGAAACTAGTGCTTGTGGGGAGCTACATTGGCAAGGAGGGACACGTGGAGGTTTGGTCGTTGGGCATGGAGCCCGCAAAGGAGAGAGGTTGAGGCCGCCCACGGAGGGGCATCAACTGGCGTTGTGGGACTTGCCAGAAACGGGTTGCAGGATATTCCTATAGGGATTCCAGTTACAGGATACGGTTGCAAGATATTCCGAGTTCGAGTCTCTCAAGCGACGTAACTCCCTCGAGAAGGTACACATAGAATATTCCCATCTTGGTAATATTCCCTTCTTGGTTTCATGGGGTTTTGAGTTGTGTTGTAGAAGATATTCATGAAATATTCCCATCTTGCTTTGAGATGAGTCACAAGTAAACCCCCCCCCAAGGAAGAAATTTATGGAATATTCCCTTCTTGTTTTTTCATGGGTTTTCTGTGTTCTGTTGTATGCGACTCCCAAGAAGATATTCATAGAATATTTCTATCTTGGTTATTCATGGAATATTTGCTTCTTGGCATCATGGGGTTTCAGGTTGTGCTATATGCGACTCCCAATTAGATATTCATGGAATATTCCCACCTTGCTTTTAGTTGTGTCGTACGCCGTAACTCCCCTAAGAAGATATTCATAGAATATTCCCTTCTTGTTTTGATGTGCATGTAGCTCTCCCAAGAAGATATTTATGGAAAATTCCCTTTACGTGTTGTCCCCTTCTTGGTTTCATGGGTTTTCATGTTGTGTTGTGTTGTAACTCCCCCATGAAGATACTTGTAGAATATTTCCTTCTTGGTTCCATGGGTTTCTGTGTCATGATCTCTTGTATGTAACTTAACTCCCCCAAGAAGACATCCATGGACTATTCTGCTCTTCCCCACGAGAGTTTGAGTCTCTCGATATTCTTGGAATATTCCCTTCTTACCATAGCAAGTTCGGCATTCTAGGAGTTCTTGGAATATGTCGCGTTTCGAAAAAGGGTGTCTCGGGACGGAGCCGTAGCCTGCAAAAGATATTCCGATAATCTCTATTGGAATGGACATGTTCATCGTACTGCATTGAATCGTGGAGGAGATGCAAAGCATTGGTGTCCAGTGGGCAAAAGGGCGGTTTGTTTTTGGCAAGTCCCACAATGCCAGCTGATTCCCCTCCGTGGGCGGCCTCAACCTCTCTCCTTTGCAGGCTCCATGCCCAACGACCAAACCTCCATGTGTCCCTCTGTCAAAGTTTTTACCTGGTGCCACAAAGGCGGCTTGCCAGGTGCCAACCCTGGAGTCCCCTCTCTGGAAACCCCATGGAATCTGCTAAAATAACCCGTATTAGGATCCCAAGCCCTAGGAACTCAAACCCATAGCTGACTAAGTCCACAAACGAGACTCACCTTGTGAATCAGGATACATTGACTAGCCAAAAGCTTTAGGTGTCGTTTCTAGCTTGGCGTGGTTGAGGCGGCCGGAGCAAGGCCTCAACCACTAGTTTTGTGGAACGTGAACTCGGGCAATGCCTTTGAACTTGTGAGCAGGTTTTCGGACCAAGGAATCTGACTAACTCCTTGGAAGTGACGTGCCCCTATCTCAAAGGCAAGATCCTGCCAACGATAAGGATAGTCTAACCCTAGGGTGGGTTGTATCCCTATCGTGTGGAAGTTTGGGATACACAACGTAGGGTTGCACCTTGACGATAGAAGCTTAGCTTGCACCGGTAGGAGGTTAAAGAGCTCTCTTTTGAACCCAGGAAGCCTCATTACATATACTTTACCTTATTTATGTGACGGACGCCCCCCCCCCTGTTTACCTAAGTGAGTAAGTGAGTTGGCACAGAAATGCCAGTCCTTAGAGAAAACGGTTGTCCTAACCTAACCCCTAAACCTAACCCTAGGAGGGGGTATTAGGGCGTGGGTTAGGGCAACCCTAGGGTTAGGTCAATCCTAGGGGTGTCCCTAGCCCTTTTTGACAAGCTATATTTAACGGAAAACCTATCTTTGTAACATCAAATTGGGGGAGAGTTTTTAGAGGGTAAGTATACTTCGCCTAGAGTTTCTTCAAGGTACCTAGTGACAGTCGGCCGGACTACCCCTAAACACTTAAGTGCACTAAGAGGGGCTATTTCTCACTACAACTAGGGTTCGCCACACAACTCAGTAGGTAACAACATCAAACCCAAAGTAAAGGGTCGAGTCATAGTAAAAATGACACACTCCCCGCCTTTGGAAATGGTATCGTTTTTGGTAACACCATACTCTAAGGAATACCATCCTTATTCCCAGTTAACACTTCCATTGGGCTACATTCGATTGCAGTGTATGTCGAGTTATTATAACATATCCAAGTCATATCCAAGTGTTCAACCCAATCAAGTTGATCACCTTGAACATAGCATCTGAGATAGTCCTCGACTTGTCAGTTCACTCTCTCCATTTGACCATCTGTTGCAAATGGTAATCCGTACTGAACTTCAGCATCGTATCAAAACTGCTTAAAACAACGTCCCCAAAACTTTCCCATAAACCAAGGATCCCGATCTGAGATCATGGTTTCCAGTAGTCTGCACACTCTTATGACCTCTTGGAAGAACAACTTACTGCTGTTTTGCATTCACTGTCTCTACAGTTGGAACAAAATGAGCAACCTTTAAAAACCGATTGACTACCACCATGAGCGTGTTAAAACCACAAGATTTTGGCAATCCCATGATAAAGTCCAAAGTAACACTTTGAAATGGCTGCTCTGGAATTGGTATACACTGTAACTTCCCAGCTCGTTTTGCGATCGGCTCTTACTTGTTGACATGTGGGGCATGTTGTCATAGTTTTTACTTAACTCGACCCTTTACTTTGGGGTTTAACTGTTGTTACCTACCGAGTTGTGTGGTGAACCCTGTCAAGCCACGATCTAGGAACAAGGAAGATAGCAGGATTTTGAGAACGAGGCTTGACTCAGGAGCCAGACAAGGAGCAGGATAAGAACTAGAGCAGGATAGCAGGGCAAGGAGCAGGATAGGAACCGGAGCAGGATAGCAGGACAAGAAGCAGGATAGGAAATGGAGCAGGATAGGAAATGGAGCAGGATAGCAGGACGAGGAGCAAAATAGGAAATGGAGCATGATAGTAGGACAAGGAGCAGGATAGGAACCAGAGCAGGATAGCAGGACGAGAGCAAAATAGGAAATGGAGCATGATAGTAGGACAGAGCAGGATAGGAACCAGAGCAGGATAGCAGGACAAGGAGCAGGATAGGAAATGGAACAGGATAGCAGGACAAGGAGCTGGATAGGAATTGGAGCAAGATAGCAGGACAAGGAGCAGGATAGGAAATGAAGTAGGATAGCATAATAGGGAGCAGGACAAGAACTGGGAACTTAGGAATCATGAGTAGGACAGGATCCAGGAGCGAGACAAGAATAGGACAGGATCCAGGAGCAATACAGGAATAGGATAGGATCCAGGAACAAGACAGGAGCAGGACAGGAAGGCATAGAACAGGATCTAGGAGCAAGACAGGAACAGTACAGGATCCGAGAGCAGGACAGGATCCGAGAGCAAGACGAGAACATGAGGCAAGGAACAAGATACAAACAAGACAAGAACAAGAATGATCGTAAAATGACTAGTGTTAATAGTAACTGCTTGTACAACAATTAAGTCGGAGCTTTTATACTCACAACTCCAAGCTAATCTGGTCATGAGTCTAATCTGGTCATGAGTCTAATCTAGTCATGAGCTAAGAATAGTGACCCTTATCCTCTAAGCATATCTTGTAGCATATCCTATAGGCATATCCTATAGGAATATCCTGTAGGTATATCCTGTAGGAATATCCTGCAGGCATATCCTGTAGGTATACCCTGTAACCCGTATTATGTATCCTGTATCCGGAATCTTGCATCTTGTATTGGGTTTTGACAAACCCTAGTTGTAATGAGAAATAGCCCTGCTTAGTGCACTTAAGTGTTTAGGGGTAGTCCGGCCGGCTGTCACTAAGTACCTCGAGAAACTCTAGGTGAAGTAGTACTTGTCATGACCCGATACAGAATACAAGATTCCGGATACGGGACATGGGTTGCAGGATTTTCCTACAGGATATTCCTACCAGGATTCCGGACACAGGATTCGGTTGCAGGATATTCCTACAGGATATGCCACAGGATATGCCTAGAGGATAAGGGACATGTGGACTCATCTTAGCCTCTGCATGCATGCATCACTTTTGCATGCATGCAACCACTTTTGCTCATGCCTAGATTAGCTCTTGGAGTTGTGAGCATAAAAGCTCCGACCTAATTGTTGTACAATCAGTTACTATCAACACCAGTCTTACTACGATCAATTTCGTCTTGTCTTGTTCTGTCTTGTTTCCTGTCCTGTTCCTGTCTCGCTCCTGTTCCTGTCCTGCCCTGGATCCTATCCTGTTCCGGATCCTGTCCTGTTCCTGTCTTGCTCCCGGATCCTATCCTGATCCTGTCTTGCTCTAGATCCGTCCTGTTCCTATTCCTAGTTCCTGTCCTGCTCTCGGTCCTGTTCCTGAGTCAAGCCTTCCTGTCCTTGGAATCCTGTTCCTCTTCCTGGTTCCTGGATCGTGGCTTGACAGTTTGATAGTAACTGCTTCATAGTTCTCCGTTTTCCAGCTACCTTTTTCTTGATTCTTTCCTTCATTTTCCTCCTTTTTTCTTTCCTAGATCATGGCTGATTTTGAGCGTTTCAACACGAGCACCAAATGCTACTTCATGAGCTGGCCACTTTGCGCCAAGTGGTCACCGACCTGCAAGGTTCCACCACTGCGGCACATGCAGCTGCTGATGCATCCTCCAAGGCTGCTGCGCAGGCTCTCTCCCAGGCATCGGTGGTTCCCTCTTCATCAAACTTTTCTTCGGAGCCGAAGGTTAGCATGCCAGAGAAGTTCAGTGGTAATCGTGCCGATTTCCAAGGTTTCCTGAATCAGATCCGGCTCTTGATCCGTATGCAACCACGGCGCTACTCGACTGATGCTCAAAAGGTGGGTCTTTTGGCATCCTTACTAAGTGGATCTCCACGGGCTTGGGTTGCCCCCTTGCTGGAGCGTGACGACCCATTGATGGAAGACTTTGAAGGTTTCGTGGCTGCCTTTGAAGCCTGTTTTGGAGATCCTGATAAGTACCGTTCTGCATGCACGAAGTTACGGAAGCTCACTCAAGGATCCCGACCAGCTTCCGTCTATGCATCCGAATTTCAAGCACGAACATTCCATGGGACGAGACTGCATTGATCGAACACTTCCGTTTTGGGTTGAGGGATGACGTGAAGGACCTTCTCCTTACGTTACCGGATGCCCAAACATTAGCGGAGATCATGCAACAAGCTGTTCGTTGCGACAACCGTTTGTTCGAGCGTCGTCAGGAAAGATCCCGTCACAGTTCCTGCAAACCAATCCTGCAGCTGTGGTACATGTTCCTGCACCACCTTCTGGAGTAGTTCCTATGGAGGTTGAGAAATCCAAGCGTGGCTCTCTTTCCGCTGCGAGAAGCAACGTCGTCGCAGTGAGAACCTGTGCTTGTATTGTGGTGGAGCAGGACACAAGGTGGCAGATTGTCCTATTAAAGCCAGGAACTTCAAGACGCGTGAAGTGAAGCTGAAGTTCAGTCGGAAAACTCCAATGTCCACTTCGTCTAGGAGCCGCGAAGTTGGACGTAGGTGCAGGCTCCATTGGTGCTGCTCATACCATCCCATCACTTAAGTTTCCTGTACACATTCATCTTAATAATCGAGAGCTCATGGAGTTTGCCTTGTTAGACACTGGTGCAAATGCATGCTTCATGGATGACACGTTTGCAACTCAACATGGCATTTCGGTGGTGAAGTTGAAGCGTGCAGTTCCTGTAGAGGTGGCCGATGGGCGTCTAATTGCTTCTGGTGCAGTTACCCATGCTACCGAACCTCTCTCCTGCAGTATGGCACATTCAACTGTTCAATTTCCTTCAACTTGATCAAGACTCGGTCGACTCCCATCATTTTGGGCATGCCATGGTTCGTTGTTGCAAATCCGCAGATCGACTGGAGGTCTAGGACGCTCACGTTTTCCTCTCCAACAGCTAGGATCAATCCTGTACCTTCCAGGATACATCCTTAGTATCTGAGGCAGTACAAGCTACAGGATTGACCGTGCCTGTTCCTGTACCAGTGTTGAAGACTCCTCCTCGACAGGATTCACCTCATGCAGTTCCTCAGCACATCCGCAGGCTCTCTCCACTCCTGTAAGTTTGCGGTGTCCTGTACAGGGTTCTTCCAATCCTGTATCAGTGTCGAAGGTTCCTCCTCAACAGGATCCACCTCCTGTTGATTCGTCAGCACATTCGCAGGCTTCCCACTCTGCGCAACCACGGACTCCTGTACAGGATTCTTCCAATCCTGTACACTCATCAACACCACACAGGTTTTTTCCAATCCTGCTTCTTTCTGTTACCCTGCTTCTGTTCCATCCCCCAAGATCCTTCCTCTTTTTCAGTCACAGCTCCCTCCTTCTCCTCTCCGAGTTCTTACCACTACCATGCATGAACTCGCCACTGATCCTGCCCTTCCACCTTTTTGCCTTTCAAGTAACTCCTACGTCCTCTTCTACCTTTCCTGTATCCGACTCCCTGTTTTTTCCCTTCTCCTTCTCCTTCTCCTCCTTCTTCCCTACCATCCAAGTACCACGACTTTAAGGACGTTTTTGACAAGCACAAGGCTGCAGTTCTTCCTGTTCACAGGTCCTACGACTGTCCTATTGATCTTGCGGAAGGAAAGACTCCACCATTCGGACCGATTTATGCATTGTCACCCACAGAGTTGGAGGTTCTTCGTCAGTACATCGAGGACAACTTGGCATCCGGCTTCATTCGTCACTCAAAGTCCCCTGCAGGAGCCCTATCTTCTTTGTCAAGAAGAAGGATGGGAGTTTACGTTTGGTTGTGGACTACAGGGGTTTGAATCAAGTCACCATTCGGAATCGGTACCCGTTGCCATTGATCCCGGAACTTCTCGATCGGCTGCGAGGAGCAAAGGTGTTCACGAAGATCGACTTACGAGGGCCTACAACCTTGTACGGATTCGTCCCGGCGATGAGTGGAAGACTGCCTTTCGTACAAGGTATGGACATTTTGAGTACACGGTAATGCCTTTCGGCCTTACCAATGCCCCAGCTGTGTTCCAACACATGGTGAACGACATTTTCGTGACTTCTTGGACCAGTTTGTGGTGATCTACCTCGACGACATCTTGATTTTCTCCAAGGACCAGGCGGCACATGACAAGCATGTACGACTAGTTTTAGAGCGGCTTCGCGAGCATGGCCTGTACGCGAAGTTGGAGAAGTGTTTTTTCGATAGGGATTCGGTGGAGTTCTTGGGCTACATCGTCTCTCCTGCTGGCGTTTCCATGGACATGCACAAGGTGAAGACCATCGTGGAGTGGGAGAGGCCCAAGTCGGTACGAGATGTACAATGTTTCCTTGGCTTTGCAAACTTCTACAGGCGGTTCATACAGGACTTCTCCAAGCGTGTACTTCCACTCAAGAACTCACCAAGCGCACAGGACTTTTCTCTTGGTCCGACAAGGCGGAACACGCGTTCACAACACTCAAGGACGTTTCACGACAGCTCCGATTTTAGCACATCCTGACCCTTCTCATCCTTTCTTCATTGAAGCAGATGCCTCGGATTTTGCAGTAGGATCCGTCCTATCGCAAGTTGGAGAGGACAAGTTGCTTCATCCTGTAGCTTTTCACTCTCGTAAGTTCCTGTCGGCGGAGATCAACTACGAGATTCATGACAAGGAACTCAAGGCCATTGTGGATTCGTTTGAGGAGTGGCGGCATTTCCTGGAAGGTGCTGCACATCCTTACGGATCACAAGAACCTGGAGTACTTTCAAACGGCTCGGTCCTCAGTCGGCGACAGGCTAAGTGGGCAGAGTTCCTATCACGTTTTGACTTCGTCATCGTCTACAGGCCCGGCTTTCGGACATGGCAAGGCGGATGCATGTTCTAGGCGCTCTTACCTTGCACCAAGCCGGGCGATCCTGCATTTGACGGTCAAAGGCAAGTGTTGTTGGGTCCTGATCGTTTCCAGGCTTGCGGCACTGCAGGTTCATCAGGCTCCAGCAAATTCAACACTCCTACAGGACGTTCGTTCGCAGTTGCCTACAGACGACTTGGCAAAGAATGTGTTCTCACACATTCATCCTGACGTTGCAAGTTCCTCTTCCTCCAGTTCCCGTCCAGACTACAACTATTCACCATACAGGATGAACTCCTGTACCGGGAAGGTCTCCTTGTACGTTCCTGTTGGTATTTCTAGGACTCGTGTGGTACAGGATTGTCATGATACCCCGGCTACAGGACATTTTGGTGTGGCCAAGACAGTGGAATTGGTGACTCGCAAACTATTGGTGGCCTGGGTTGCGAGGTTTTGTGGAGAGGTTTGTACGGAGTTGTGACACTGTAGCAGGTCGAAGATGCCTCATTATGCACCCTCTGGTCTTCTTCGTCCTCTTCCTGTTCCGTCTGCTCCTTGGAGATCCATTTGTATGGATTTCCTCACAGATCTTCCTCCTTCCCGTGGATTTGATGCAGTTCTTGTGGTGGTTGACTGTTCACAAGCAGGCTCATTTCCTACCCTGCAACAAGACAGCTACAGGTCAGACAACTGCCGAGTTGGTGATCCGCGAGGTTGTTCCGACTCATGGTCTTCCTGAGAGCATTGTTTCCGATCGAGGTCCACAATTCATGTCCAATTTTGGCGAGAGCTTCTTCGGAGTCTACAGGTCAAAGCGGATTTTCTTCAGGATATCACCACAAACCGATGGGCAGTCCGAACGCACAATTCAGACCTTAGAACAGTATCTTCGTTGTTCATCAGTTACCAGCAGGACAACTGGTTGGACCTCCTTCCAATGGCGGAGTTTGCCTACAAAACTCCATCCACGCATCTACAGGACAGACACCCTTCTTTGCTCTTACAGGCCACCATCCACGTTTTGACTTTGCTCCTCCCGCTTCTCCTTCTTCCGCTCCTGCAGTACAGGATCGTCTTCAGCATCTTCGGCAGGTACAGGATGATCTCCAGGTTCATCTTCAACAGGCACAGGAACGATACAAGCATCATGCTGATGCTCACCGACAGCCGGCACCTGCATACAAGATTGGTGATCTCGTGTGGCTTCTTCGTCGACACATTCGCACCAACAGGCCTTCTTCTAAGTTGGGATTTTCAACGATTGGGCCCTTATAGGATCGTGGCGGAGGTAAATCCTGTAGCTTTCCGACTCGAGTTACCATCCACGGTGAAACTTCATCCTGTGTTTCACACCTCTTTATTGGAGCCGTATCATCCTTCTTCTCTTCCCGGTCGTGTTTTTCTCCTCCCCCTCCTGTGGTCATTGACACGGAACCTGAGTACGAAGTCGCAGCCATCCTTGACTCTCGTCTTCATCGTCACCAACTCCAATACTTGGTGGATTGGAAAGGGTACCTGCCTACTGATCGCACTTGGGAGCCTGCATCCAACTTACTCCATGCCTCTTCCAAGGTTGCTGCCTTCCATCGACATTATCCTGCTAAACCAGGTCCCAAGACTCGTGGAACTCGTCTTTAGGGAGGAGGTGCTGTCACGACCCGATACAGAATACAGGATTCCGGATACGGGACATGGGTTGCAGGATTTTCCTACAGGATATTCCTACCAGGATTCCGGACACAGGATTCGGTTGCAGGATATTCCTACAGGATATGCCATAGATATGCCTAGAGGATAAGGGACATGTGGACTCATCTTAGCCTCTGCATGCATGCAATCACTTTTGCATGCATGCAACCACTTTTGCATTGCATGCCTAGATTAGCTCTTGGAGTTGTGAGCATAAAAGCTCCGACCTAATTGTTGTACAATCAGTTACTATCAACACCAGTCTTACTACGATCAATTTCGTCTTGTCTTGTTCTCGTCTTGTTTCATGTCCTGTTCCTGTCTCGCTCCTGTTTCCTGTTCTGCCCCTGGATCCTATCCTGCTCCGGGATCCTGTCCTGTTCCTGTCTCGCTCCCGGATCCTATCCTGATCCTGTCCTGCTCTTAGATCCGTCCTGTTCCTATTTCCAGTTCCTGTCCCGCTTCGGTCCTGTTCCTGAGTTAGGCCTTCCTGTCCTTGGAATCCTGTTCCCTTCCTGGTTCCTGGATCGTGGCCTGACAGTACTTACCCTCTAGAAAACTCTCCCCCAGTTTGAGTCTCTCAGCAAGGTTGCAAGACTGTTGCCCCTTGTTAGAGGCCAAAATATAGCATGTAGGAACTGCATACATAGGACTTTCCTACGGTGGAGGAATAACTTGTAGGAAAGTAGTAGTAGGAATATCCTGTGTACAGGAAAAATCCTACAGCAGTAGGAAAAATCCTACAGGGTAGGAAGGATCCTACGGTTGCAGGAAGCAGACAGTTATGACAGTTGGAGGAGGACATGATTCAGTTAAGGCAAGCAAGGGCAAGAAGGGGGAGAGACTATGAAGGCTATGAAGGCTATGGAGAGCAATGCATGAGAGAGAGAGTATCTTTGGGAGAGAAGTAAGTCTCCACACTTGCTATCTCTTTGTATTCATATAGTAATGCAAGTGCATATTTATGAGATATTGTGAATGCTTATACATGGCAATGGCCAAAGCAAAATCCTATCCTTGACCTTAGAGACGAGATAAGTACATATATAGAGCTCTCTATTGGACAAAATCCCTACACTTTAACTTGCAAAGCTTTTCCTGCGCTGTGAACAGTGTTTTCTGGACACAGGAAAGTTTTGTATGTTAACACATGGTGACCACAGAGGGATTTCGCTATTGTTGTGGAGGAATTTGTTGAATTCCTAAGTGAGAAGTGATATAGCTCTAAGAGAAGTAGAACTTAAGTGAAAAAGAAGTGTGTATATATATGATGATGGATGGATCCTTGGAGGAATCATAATCCTAATTCGTCTCTAGCAAGAGAGAGAGATAATAGGCAGGCCGAGAGAGAGGCTGCCCGAGCTGAGCAAATAGAACTTGCTAATAGGCAAGAAGCTCTTATAAAACTCATTGATCAGATAGGAGAAAGTGCTGCTAAAGGTGTGGAGGATATACAATACGGTGACTATCAAACTGCAGGAGAAGAGGAGTTGGAAGGAACTCCTCGGAGAACAGGATTTCCTATTAGACCAGGAAGAGTATCTCCTGGAAATTCCCCTCTTGGTGAGGAGGAAGGTGGTAGAGAAAACCCACCGAGTATGTCTATAATATGACACTTTTCCCGGAATGTTGGGAGGCACATTGATGTTCCCAATATTTTCCGCAGGAAAGAAGGAAAATCCTAAAAGACATTTATTGCAGTTTGAGGAAGTTGTAAAGTTGTATAAGTAAGCAATGCAGATAAGTTGCTTTATTTTCTCATATACATTAAAAAGGAAATGCATCTGATTGGTATTTATGAGTTAGAGAAGATGTGAAGAAGATTATGAGAAAGTTATAGAAGCTTTTAAAGAATACTTTAAAAAGGAAGAGTTGCCTGAAGAGCACTTAGAGAAGCTCAGAAATATCCTGCAAGGAAAAACTGAACTCTAGAGGAATATACACACCGTTTAAAAAGCATGAAAAGAAATGCTCACTATATGTTTAAGGAAGAAAGCTTTGCTTCAATGGTATAAGCAAGGGATTGCAGAAGCCATATAGGCATTATGCAATGACATGAGGAAGTAGATAGGAAAGATCTTGTAAAGCATCTTAAAGATTATGAGAAAAAGAGGAGACAAATAAAAAATATAGCAGAAGGAAAGATAAAATCCTCAAGGAGAAAGGAGGATAATTTAGATGATGAGGATGACCTATCAAAGTTCGGATTATAAGGCTGATGAGAGAATGTTATTATAGCTAGTTAAGTCCTTGAAAGGTAATCCTATGTATAAGGAATTAAATGCCAAAGTATGGTGTGCCAAGTGTAAAAATCCTGGACATACTAAGAATGAGTGTAGACTACAGTTGCCAAAATGTCAAATATGTGATAAAGAAGGACATTTGGCAAAAGAATGTAAGTATTTTATTAATCAAAATGTGGCATGTGTGGAAAAAGAAAGGAGAAAAGAAGGAAGAAATGAAGGTTGGTATAATAGGCCGTTTCCTGTGAGACAACCACCTGTTACCACATTCCCATCTCGCAATAGGAAACTCTATTATGAGGAACAGCCTGGGAGTTGGGAAGAAGGAAGAAATAGGAATCCTTTGATAACAGAAGGAATGTTCCTTATACAGGAGGAGATGATAGGCTATATGAAGGGAATCAAACTAGATATGCTTCACCATACAAGCCTAATATGGGAAGGAAGGAGACGTCCTATAGAGGACCAGAAAGATATCCAAGAAAAGAAAGTTATGGAGATCAAAATAACTATAGACAAAGACAAGTACAAGGAAGGAATTCTATTAATCTTACTTTTATACATGTGGAGAGAAAGGACATATTTCTCTAAATTGTCCTAAGAATCAGCCTTCCACCTCAAACAATGCTCCCAAGAGAGAACTTGGAGCTCGGTTCATTGATGTGGACGAGAATGAGCTAGAAAACCATCCTGCCATGAGAGCAGTAATCTGTACAAAAAAAAATATATGTCAAAACAGGAATACCTTCCAGCAGAAGAAGGAAATTCTATGCATTCATTGCAGGATTGTACGCAAACAATGGGAGAGATGAACACTCATCTTCAAGAACGAGATCTCCCTGAGTATATCTCGGATGATGATACACAACCGACGGATATACCTAAAGATCTAAAAATAACTGATTCTATTTTAGGGAGGAATATTCAAGAAAAAGAATACTCCTATAAAACAGAGTAACCCTAGAAAACAGAACATTCCTGTGAAACGGATTCAGGATGACGTGGCAAAATCAATGGCTCAAAGTGCATTGAGCCAAAAATTACAATCACGTTGGGACAATTAATACATATTGCCCCATATATTAAAAATCAAATCCTGGAAATGTTGGACATTATTCCAAAATCCTTACCTGCATATACAGGAAATGAAATTCACCGAGTAGAAAAAACATTATGAAAAAGAAGGTGATTATGATGGGTATGTGCCAAGCATTACTGTATATATTGGTAAAAACAAGATAAAAAAAGTCCTTATAGATGGAGGCTCAGGAGTTAATTTTATTGAGGAACATGCTTGTAAGAAAATGGGTTTAGGACCCATTGAGCCTGCTCCTTTAATTTAAAAATGGCAGACCAGAGAAGTGTCAAGCCTACAGGTGTCAGGCCACGATCCAGGAACCAGGAAGGGAACAGGATTCCAAGGACATGAAGGCCTAACTCAGAACAGACGAGAGCGGGACAGGAACTGGAAATAGGACAAGACGGATCTAAGAGCAGACAGGATCAGATAGGATCCGGGAGCGAGACAGGAACAGGACAGGATCCGGAGCAGGATAGGATCCAGGGCAGGACAGGAAACAGGAGCGAGACAGGAACAGGACAAAACAAGACAAGAACAAGACAAGACGAATTGATCGTAGTAAGACTGGTGTTGATAGTAACTGATTGTACAACAATTAGGTCGGAGCTTTTATGCTCACAACTCCAAGAGCTAATCTAGGCATGATGCAAAAGTGGTTGCATGCATGCAAAAGTGATTGCATGCATGCAGAGGCTAAGATGAGTCCACATGTCCCTTATCCTCTAGGCATATCCTGTGGCATATCCTGTAGGAATATCCTGCAACCGAATCCTGTGTCCGGAATCCGTAGGAATATCCTGTAGGAAATCCTGCAACCCATGTCCTGTATCCGGAATCCTGTATTCTGTATCGGGTCGTGACAGCACCTCCTCCCTAAAGACGAGTTCCACGAGTCTTGGGACCTGGTTTAGCAGGATAATGCCGATGGAAGGCAGCAACCTTGGAAGAAGCATGGAGTAAGTTGGATGCAGGTTCCCAAGTGCGATCAGTAGGCAGGTACCCTTTCCAATCCACCAAGTATTGGAGTTGGTGACGATGAAGACGAGAGTCAAGGATGGCTGCAACTTCGTACTCAGGTTCGTGTCAATGACCACAGGAGGGGGAGGAGAAGAAACACGACCGGGAAGAGAAGAAGGATGATACGGCTCCAAAAGAGGTGTGAAACACAGGATGAAGTTTCACCGTGGATGGTAACTCGAGTCGGAAAGCTACAGGATTTACCTCCGCCACGATCCTATAAGGGCCCAATCGTTGAAAATCCAACTTAGAAGAAGGCCTGTTGGTGCGAATGTGTCGACGAAGAAGCCACACGAGATCACCAATCTTGTATGCAGGTGCCGGCTCGGTGAGCATCAGCATGATGCTTGTATCGTTCCTGTGCCTGTTGAAGATGAACCTGGAGATCATCCTGTACCTGCCGAAGATGCTGAAGACGATCCTGTACTGCAGGAGCGGAAGAAGGAGAAGCGGGAGGAGCAAAGTCAAAACGTGGATGGTGGCCTGTAAGAGCAAAGGGTGTCTGTCCTGTAGATGCGTGGATGGAGTTGTTGTAGGCAAACTCCGCCATTGGAAGGAGGTCCAACCAGTTGTCCTGCTGGTAACTGATGAAGCAACGAAGATACTGTTCTAAGGTCTGAATTGTGCGTTCGGACTGCCCATCGGTTTGTGGGTGATATCCTGAAGAAAGATCCGCTTTGACCTGTAGACTCCGAAGAAGCTCTCGCCAAAACTTGGACATGAATTGTGGACCTCGATCGGAAACAATGCTCTCAGGAAGACCATGATGTCGGAACACCTCGCGGATCACCAACTCGGCAGTTGTCTGACCTGTAGCTGTCTTGTTGCAGGGTAGGAAATGAGCCTGCTTGGTGAAACGGTCAACCACCAAAGAACTGCATCAAATCCACGAGAAGGAGGAAGATCTGTGAGGAAATCCATAGAAATGGATCTCCAAGGAGCAGACGGAACAGGAAGAGGACGAAGAAGACCAGAGGGTGCATGATGAGGCATCTTCGACCTGCTACAAGTGTCACAACTCCGTACAAACCTCTCCACAAAACCTCGCAACCCAGGCCACCAATAGTTGCGAGTCACCAACTCCACTGTCTTGGCCACACCAAAATGTCCTGTAGCCGGGGTATCATGACAATCCTGTACCACACGAGTCCTGGAAATACCAACAGGAACGTACAGGAGACCTTCCCGGTACAGGAGTCCATCCTGTATGGTGAACAGGTTGTAGTCTGGACGGGAACTGGAGGAAGAGGAACTTGCAACGTCAGGATGAATGTGTGAGAACACATTCTTTGCCAAGTCGTCTGTAGCCAACTGCGAACGGACGTCCTGTAGGAGTGTTGAATTTGCTGGAGCCTGATGAACCTGCAGTGCCGCAAGCCGGAAACGATCAGGACCCAACAACACTTGCCTTTGACGTCAAATGCAGGATCGCCCGGGCTTGGTGCAAGGTAAGAGCGCCTAGACAATGCGTCCGCCTTGCCATTCCGAAAAGCCGGGCCTGTAGACGATGACGAAGTCAAAACGTGATAGGAACTCTGCCCACCTAGCCTGTCGCCGACTGAGACCCGAGCCGTTTGAAAGTACTCCAGGTTCTTGTGATCCGTAAGAACTTGTACAGGATGTGCAGCACCTTCCAGGAAATGCCGCCACTCCTCAAACGAATCCACAATGGCCTTGAGTTCCTTGTCATGAATCTCGTAGTTGATCTCCGCCGACAGGAACTTACGAGAGTGAAAAGCTACAGGATGAAGCAACTTGTCCTCTCCAACTTGCGATAGGACGGATCCTACTGCAAAATCCGAGGCATCTGCTTCAATGAAGAAAGGATGTGCTAAAATCGGAGCTGTCGTGAAAACGTCCTTGAGTGTTGTGAACGCGTGTTCCGCCTTGTCGGACCAAGAGAAAAGTCCTGTGCGCTTGGTGAGTTCTGTGAGTGGAAGTACACGCTTGGAGAAGTCCTGTATGAACCGCCTGTAGAAGTTTGCAAAGCCAAGGAAACATTGTACATCTCGTACCGACTTGGGCCTCTCCCACTCCACGATGGTCTTCACCTTGTGCATGTCCATGGAAACGCCAGCAGGAGAGACGATGTAGCCCAAGAACTCCACCGAATCCCTATCGAAAAAACACTTCTCCAACTTCGCGTACAGGCCATGCTCGCGAAGCCGCTCTAAAACTAGTCGTACATGCTTGTCATGTGCCGCCTGGTCCTTGGAGAAAATCAAGATGTCGTCGAGGTAGATCACCACAAACTGGTCCAAGAAGTCAAAAATGTCGTTCACCATGTGTTGGAAACAGCTGGGGCATTGGTAAGGCCGAAAGGCATTACCGTGTACTCAAAATGTCCATACCTTGTACGAAAGGCAGTCTTCCACTCATCGCCGGGACGAATCCGTACAAGGTTGTAGGCCCTCGTAAGTCGATCTTCGTGAACACCTTTGCTCCTCGCAGCCGATCGAGAAGTTCCGGGATCAATGGCAACGGGTACCGATTCCGAATGGTGACTTGATTCAAACCCCTGTAGTCCACAACCAAACGTAAACTCCCATCCTTCTTCTTGACAAAGAAGATAGGAGCTCCTGCAGGGGACTTTGAGTGACGAATGAAGCCGGATGCCAAGTTGTCCTCGATGTACTGACGAAGAACCTCCAACTCTGTGGGTGACAATGCATAAATCGGTCCGAATGGTGGAGTCTTTCCTTCCGCAAGATCAATAGGACAGTCGTAGGACCTGTGAACAGGAAGAACTGCAGCCTTGTGCTTGTCAAAAACGTCCTTAAAGTCGTGGTACTTGGATGGTAGGGAAGAAGGAGGAGAAGGAGAAGGAGAAGGAGAAAAAACAGGGAGTCGGATACAGGAAAGGTAGAAGAGGACGTAGGAGTTACTTGAAAGGCAAAAAGGTGGAAGGGAGCAGGATCAGTGGCGAGTTCATGCATGGTAGTGGTAAGAACTCGGAGAGGAGAAGGAGGGAGCTGTGACTGAAAAAGAGGAAGGATCTTGGGGGATGGAACAGAAGCAGGGTAACAGAAAGAAGCAGGATTGGAAAAAACCTGTGTGGTGTTGATGAGTGTACAGGATTGGAAGAATCCTGTACAGGAGTCCGTGGTTGCGCAAGAGTGGAAGAAGCCTGCGAATGTGCTGACGAATCAACAGGAGGTGGATCCTGTTGAGGAGGAACCTTCGACACTGATACAGGATTGGAAGAACCCTGTACAGGACACCGCAAACTTACAGGAGTGGGAGAGCCTGCGGATGTGCTGAGGAACTGACATGAGGTGAATCCTGTCGAGGAGGAGTCTTCAACACTGGTACAGGAACAGGCACGGTCAATCCTGTAGCTTGTACTGCCTCAGATACTAAGGATGTATCCTGCACGCAGGAAGGTACAGGATTGATCCTAGCTTGGAGAGGAAAACGTGAGCGTCCTAGACCTCCAGTCGATCTGCGGATTTGCAACAACGAACCATGGCATGCCCAAAATGATGGGAGTCGACCGAGTCTTGATCAAGTTGAAGGAAATTGAACAGTTGAATGTGCCATACCTGCAGGAGAGAGGTTCGGTAGCATGGGTAACTGCACCAGAAGCAATTAGACGCCCATCGGCCACCTCTACAGGAACTGCACGCTTCAACTTCACCACCGAAATGCCATGTTGAGTTGCAAACGTGTCATCCATGAAGCATGCATTTGCACCAGTGTCTAACAAGGCAAACTCCATGAGCTCTCGATTATTAAGATGAATGTGTACAGGAAACTTAAGTGAGGATGGTATGAGCAGCACCAATGGAGCCTGCACCTACGTCCAACTTCGCGGCTCCTAGACGAAGTGGACATTGGAGTTTTCCGACTGAACTTCAGCTTCAACTTCACGCGTCTTGAAGTTCCTGGCTTTAATAGGACAATCTGCCACCTTGTGTCCTGCTCCACCACAATACAAGCACAGGTTCTCACTGCGACGACGTTGCTTCTCAGCAGCGGAAAGAGAGCCACGCTTGGATTTCTCAACCTCCATAGGAACTACTCCAGAAGGTGGTGCAGGAACATGTACCACAGCTGCAGGATTGGTTTGCAGGAACTGCTGACGGGATCTTTCCTGACGACGCTCGAACAAACGGTTGTCGCAACGAACAGCTTGTTGCATGATCTCCGCTAATGTTTGGGCATCCGGTAACGTAAGGAGAAGGTCCTTCACGTCGTCCCTCAACCCAAAACGGAAGTGTTCGATCAATGCAGTCTCGTCCCATGGAATGTTCGTGCAAAGTTGCTGAAATTCGGATGCATAGACGGAAGCTGGTCGGGATCCTTGAGTGAGCTTCCGTAACTTCGTGCATGCAGAACGGTACTTATCAGGATCTCCAAAACAGGCTTCAAAGGCAGCCACGAAACCTTCAAAGTCTTCCATCAATGGTCGTCACGCTCCAGCAAGGGGGCAACCCAAGCCCGTGGAGATCCACTTAGTAAGGATGCCAAAAGACCCACCTTTTGAGCATCAGTCGAGTAGCGCCGTGGTTGCATACGGATCAAGAGCCGGATCTGATTCAGGAAACCTTGGAAATCGGCACGATTACCACTGAACTTCTCTGGCATGCTAACCTTCGGCTCCGAAGAAAAGTTTGATGAAGAGGGAACCACCGATGCCTGGGAGAGAGCCTGCGCAGCAGCCTTGGAGGATGCATCAGCAGCTGCATGTGCCGCAGTGGTGGAACCTTGCAGGTCGGTGACCACTTGGCGCAAAGTGGCCAGCTCATGAAGTAGCATTTGGTGCTCGCGTTGAAAGCTCAAAATCAGCCATGATCTAGGAAAGAAAAAAGGAGGAAAATGAAGGAAAAGAATCAAGAAAAAGGTAGCTGGAAAACGGAGAACTATGAAGCAGTTACTATCAAACTGTCAAGCCACGATCCAGGAACCAGGAAGAACAGGATTCCAAGGACAGGAAGGCTTGACTCAGGAACAGGACCGAGAGCAGGACAGGAACTGGAATAGGAACAGGACGGATCTAGAGCAAGACAGGATCAGGATAGGATCCGGGAGCAAGACAGGAACAGGACAGGATCCGGAGCAGGATAGGATCCAGGGCAGGACAGGAAACAGGAGCAGACAGGAACAGGACAGGAAACAAGACAAGAACAAGACAAGACGAATTGATCGTAGTAAGACTGGTGTTGATAGTAACTGATTGTACAACAATTAGGTCGGAGCTTTTATGCTCACAACTCCAAGAGCTAATCTAGGCATGCATGCAAAAGTGATTGCATGCATGCAGAGGCTAAGATGAGTCCACATGTCCCTTATCCTCTAGGCATATCCTGTGGCATATCCTGTAGGAATATCCTGCAACCGAATCCTGTGTCCGGAATCCTGGTAGGAATATCCTGTAGGAAAATCCTGCAACCCATCCTGTATCCGGAATCTGATTCTGTATCGGTCGTGACAACAGGTATAGTGAGAGGAGTGACTATATCTATAAAGGGTCTTAAATATAAAGTGTCCCTTATTGTCCTCCAAATGGAAGGAAAAGACACTGTATATACTATGTTATTAGGTAGGCCTTGGCTGAAAACTGCTAAAGTTATACAGGATTGGGGAACAGGAAAGATGACTGGGAGAAGGAGAAGGAAAACCGGTGATATACAATCATACTAAAAGGTATGTTAAAAAGGAAAACAGACCCTTATTTTAGAAGGATATGACTGGTTTAATGGCTTAGACGATCAGGAAGAAGTAGAAATCCTGAAAGCATATCCTGACTTAAAAGTCCTGAAGATATAGACTTAAACGTAGTGCTGAAAGGAAAGAAAACTGTTCAGCAGAAGGAAGAAGATAGGCCCGGATTGCAGGAAAAGTTCTATAAGGCAATCCCATATGAGATTGATTTACAGGAACAACCTGCGGAGTATACATATGTGTATACTACAGATCCTTTGCAGCAAGTGAATATAGGTACAGAAAATGAACCTAAAAACCTATTCATTGCTCAGGAATTAGATAAAGAATTCCGGGAAAAAGGATTGAACTTGCTTCAAAAATATCAGGATGTTTTTGCCTGGACCTATAAAGATCTTAAAGGCATACCTCCTGAATTGTGTACACACACTATACAATTATTACCAGGAAGTGAGCCTGTGAAACAGAGAGCATATAGGATGAATCCTAATTATGCACAGCTTGTAAGGAGGAGATAGATAAGCTGTTAAGTGTAGGTTTTATTTATCCTATACAGGGTGCACAATGGTTATCACCACTTGTGATTGTTCCTAAAAAGAATGGAAAGTTGAGAGTATGTGTAAACTATAAGAAGTTAAATGATGCCAAAGAAGGATGTTTTTCCTATCCCTTTACAGAAGAAATGTTGGATAGTGTGGCCGGACATGAGATGTATTCCTTTATGGATGGATTCTCAGGATATAACCAGATTCTAGTAGCTCCGGAGGACCAACATAAAACAGCTTTTATAAGTCCATGGGGTGCATATGCATATAAAGTTATGCCATTTGGCTTATGTAATGCACCTTTTACTTTCCAAAGGATCATAACTGATACCTTTAGGGAATATTTATTGGATTTTATGAAAGTTTTTATGGATGATTTTAGTGTATATAGTGATAAAGAGAATCATCTTTATTGTTTAGAAAGGTGTTTTCAGAAATGTAAGCAAAATCAGGTTGCTTTAAATCCTGAGAAATGTAATTTTTTTGTAAAATCAGGAGTTCTCTTAGGACATGTAGTATGTAAGGAAGGAATCCTAGTGGATCAGGATAAGGTTAAAGTTATACTTACCTTACAACCACCGCAGGATCTAAAAGAATTAAGGCGGTTTTTAGGAAAGATTGGCTATCATAGGAGGTTTATTAAGGATTATGCCCAAATAGCCAGACCTTTAACTGACCTTTTAAAGGCAGGAAAATCCTATGATTGGACTCCTGTGTCAGGAAGCTTTTGATACATTAAGGAAATCTTTAGTAACAGCACCTATATTAGTGAATCCTAAATGGGACAGGGAATTTCATGTGCAGGTTGATGCCTCAGACATGCAATAGGAGCTATCCTTACACAGACGCAGGAAGATGGAAAGGACCGTCCTATCTACTATGCAAGTCGCAGGTTAACACCGGCAGAGGTAAACTATACTACCACAGAAAAAGAAGCTTTAGGAATGGTCTATGCAATTCATAAATTTAGACACTATTTATTAGCTAATAAAGTCAAAATCTTTGTAGATCATAAGGCTTTGTTACATCTTTTAAATAAGCCAGTCCTAACAGGACGTTTAGCTAGATGGTTTCTCCTGTTACAGGAGTATGATTTTCAAATCATACATAAACCTGGTAGACAGCATGAACAGGCTGACCATTTAAGCCGCATTAAAACAGGAGAAGTTCCAATCCAGTACATGGATGACTTTCCTGATGCACATTTGTTTCATGTGCACATTCCTCCTACATGGATGGATGACATAAAAGTTTATTTGTCGACTGGACTAGTTCCACCATCCTATGAGACTAATGATCAGAAAAAGTTATTTGTCGTGAGGACACGACGTTATTCTTTGGTGGGAGGAAAGTTATATAAGACTGGTCAGGATGGAGTGTTAAGACGTTGGGTGGAACCTTTTGAGGTTATGGATATCCTGAAAGAGGCCCATGCGGGTCTAGCAGGAGGGCATTTTGCAGAGGAAATAACTGCAAGGAAAATATTACAGGCTGGGTTATGGTGGCCTACATTATGGAAGGATGTAGGAGATTTCTGTAGGAAATGTGATAAGTGCCAAAGAGCACATATACCACCTAAGAAACAGTATATCCTTTAAATCCTATCCTACCACTAGAACCTTTTCAAAGGTGGGGAATGGATTTTATAGGACCTATAAATCCTGTGAGTACAAAAAGGAATCAATATATTCTGGTACTTACGGATTATATGACTAAGTGGGTAGAAGCAGAACCTATGAGGAAAGCTGATGCTTATAATACACGTGCTATATATAATATGTTATAGTGCGTATGGAATTCCTAAGGAAATCATAAGTGATAGAGGAAAACACTTTATTAATGAAACAATTCAAACACTTATGGAAGAATTTGTTATAAAACATAAGAAATCTACACCTTATTATCCTCAAGGGAATGGTCAAGCTGAATCTACAAATAAAGTCCTTAAGAATGTTTTAAGGAAAGTGACCAGGAAAATGGAAAAGACTGGGATGAAAGACTTCCTGAAGTCTTGTGGGCTTACAGACAGCCTATAAGGTTGTAACAGGAATGACGCCTTTTAAGTTAGCATATGGACTTGAGGCAATAACTCCTGTTGAATATATTGTGCCATCTTTAAGGATTGCTGTAAAGCATAATTTAGGTGAGCAAGAATCCTTACAACGTAGGCTACAGGAATTAGAAAAACTGGATGAGATAAGATTACATGCTTTATGGACTGTACAGGCAATTCAGAAAAGAAGGAGAGCCTGGTATAATAGGAAAAGAAAGAAGCATGATATAAGAGAAGGAGATTTGGTCTTGTGGTATAGAGGAAGTGTTGATAAACCACAGGATAAATTAAAAATGAAATGGTTAGGTCCATTAAAGTCAAGGAGATAAGTGAGGAAGGTGTGGTAAATGTTGAAACCCTAACAGGAGACGGAATGCAGGAAAGGGTAAACATAAATAATTGAGAAGGTATGAAGTATCATTTATAGACGTTGAGATATATTCTATACGAATATTCCAATACACTTGGAAATCAGCGCCAAACCTAGATCTAGGGTTTGTAGCTTCTTTCTTCGCGGATATGGCAGGAGGAAAGAATACTCTTGTGGTGAAAAATTGCCGATCTCTGCATAAGGCGGCTGAGAATCTGGCATGTGGCCATTTTACAGTCATGTTGACGGGATGGGAGATCAATCCAGAGCTGGAGAACGCTCTTCAGGGATTGGGTCTTGAGAAGTATGCTCACCTTCTAGCGCAGGTAAATCCTGATGCGCTACAGTGCTATCATTTCATCATGATGGCGGAAAAGATGGTTGGGATAATTTTGTTGCATATGCCGAAGGGAGAAGGATGTTGATTAATGAGAAGGCAATCGCGGAGGTATTTCGGCTGCCATTAGGAGAAGGAGAGTTGGAGGTAGATAAGAAGAATTAGATATCTATCTGAAAGAGGGGAGGCAATACAATAGCAAGCTTGGCTTGCGTGTGGCGGATCTGGAGGAAGAAGTAGAGCTTGTGGTAATTTTCTGGTGAACTCTTTTGAGTTCAGACTTTCTTCCACTACAGCCTCAAAGACAGTTATGTCGCTGTATGACGCACTTAAGACGGGGAAGTGTGCAGGAGTTGCACGTTATCTCCTCAGGAAACTGGGTGAGTATGTTTTTACTGCTCAGGAGAAGGAGATACAGCAGAAGGAGTCTCCGATGATGCATTGGCGTGGATACAGTCACTTGTGAATCATGTGATGGAGTGTGGAGAGGAAGTCGAGGAGCAGGAGTATGCTAGTAAGTTGCAGAAGGTGCTCACACCTCAGAACAGGCTGGTAGGAAAGAAGGTACAGGAAGTGCTAGTGGGAAGCGTCAGGAGAGTACCAGTAAGGTGATGAAGACACCACCGGGGAAGAAGCAAAAGATATCACGGTGATGCCGATGCGGAAGTCCGTGCGGAAGGGAAAGACGAAGCCCGCAGAGAGCATCCATTTGGATGATGAGGATTACAGGAACAGGAGAAGAGGAGGAGGAAGAGCACTCGGAACAGGTTTTGAGGGTGAAGCCGCTGAAAACCAGAGAGCCACAGAAGGTGGGACAGCGTCCGGAGAAGAAGACGTTGGAGGAAGTGGTACAAATGGAGCTAGAGAAGCCACATGAACAAGTACCACGACTCAGACGAAGGTAGCAGAGGATAAGCCGAAAGAACAGTCGCAGGATAGACGTCTGGAGAACACAATAAGAAGAGAAGTCGCCTGAGTTGCGGGAGATGACGAAGGAGGAGCTACCAACAATGGAGACAGGGAAATCGGTGGAGTTATCACCGGAGCAGTTAGGGAATAAGGGAAAGGAGATTCCCGGGGATATTCCAGGAACAGTTGAGGAGGCAACTGCAGTTTTGTTGCAGTTACCAACAGGGCAAGCTCAATCACCAAGTGAAGGCATGGGACGTGTTCCAATGACACGGCAGCCATGGTTCAACCGTGGAGCGGCAGGGCATTCTCCAAGAGGAAGAGGTACGTTTGCACGAGGAGGGTATCCTATGCATCACAGGTGGGGGAATGACTCATTGCTACGAAGCTGCGGGAAGAAATGGCAACGGAGTTTATGGAAGCCAGGGACGTTCATGGATGGTGGTAAGCTCGGAAATCCTTCAGACAGGAGGAAGTGCCTATGGAGGTTGAGGTACAGCTGGCGCAGGTTTTGTCTCGTATGCAGCAGGAGATACTGGACAAATCGGCAAAGGTGAGTTCAGCATCGCAGGATGTACCACAGTTGGCTTCAGCATTGTACAACCAGTTTGTGAATATGGGTATACAGTGAAGGACAGAGCAGAGATTCGAGGTTGATTGCAGAAGCGGTGGAGGCAGTGATAATGCCGAAGATCAACACCATGCAGGCTACAGTTAGCAGGATAGGAGCACGACCGGTGAAGGCAAGGACTCCTAGTCCTACAGTTCTTGAGAGCAAGCCTGTGAGTGTTTCAGAACCTATGCCGATGGCGCAGAAGATAATCAAGACGAGGAAGAACTCCGACAGGGAGGAGCACTATTGATAGTGGGGGAGGAACTTCACGACTGCAGTGGAGAACCAGGGTCTCCGACTGCAGGTGGCATCCATGGCACAGGAAATGGAGAAGGTAAAGGCAGAGTTTGTGAGGTACAAGGAGGAATACGAGACAGAGTATCCTGAGGAGCCGCAGGAGAATGAGGGTGCAGGACAGGTGCAGTGAGGACACTGCAAATCTTCAAGGTGGGGAATAGTGTTAGAGGCCAAAATATAGCATGTAGGAACTGCATACATAGGACTTTCCTACGGTGGAGGAATAACTTGTAGGAAAGTAGTAGTAGGAAATATCCTGTGTACAGGAAAAATCCTACAGCAGTAGGAAAAATCCTACAGGGTAGGAAGGATCCTACGGTTGCAGGAAGCAGACAGTTATGACGGTTGGAGGAGGACAGGATTCGGTTAGGGCAAGCAAGGGCAAGAAGGGGAGAGACTATGAAGGCTATGAAGGCTATGGAGAGCAATGCATGAGAGAGAGAGTATCTTTGGGAGAGAAGTAAGTCTCCACACTTGCTATCTCTTTGTATTCATATAGTAATGCAAGTGCATATTTATGGGTATTGTGAATGCTTATACATGGCAATGGCCAAAGCAAAATCCTATCCTTGACCTTAGAGACGAGATAAGTATATATAGAGCTCTCTATTGGACGAAATCCCTACACTTTAACTTGCAAAGCTTTTCCTGCGCTGTGAACAGTGTTTTCTGCACACAGGAAAGTTTTGTATGTTAACACCCCTCCACCAACTATGTCCCTTTGCGAGCGGTGTCCCCAACCACTAAACCTCCTTATGTCCCTACATATCTGCCCGCATGAGCTGATTCTGGTGCAACCAATTATCATGTCAACCTTGCCCACTTAAGGCCCCCGTTTGAGTCTGGGTAGAACCACAAGTGTCACTCCCTTAACCCAACAAAAGCAACAAGGAAGAAGGGCTAAAAAGATAGCATTGCAATGGGCATTACCTAGAACTAAACCTCCGACTTTATGTCGCCATACTAGTAATGCACCAGCTTCTATTGTGGGCCGTGTGATAGGGATGGCACCTACCCTAGTCCCACTTCACTACAAGCCCACGGCCTTTTCACTCCTCCCTCCCAATATAAAAAGCCAATTAAGGTTTATTAGCTAAGTTGGTTAGAGCATCGTGCTAATAACATGAAGGTCGTAAGTTCAAATAAGTTCAAAATTGGCATGGGCCATTTTCTTTGTCCTTTCGTCTATCTATCTAGCAATTCCTAGAAGCTTTTAGGGTGTAATTGGGCCAATTCCTTTCGTCTGTCTATTTGGCAATTCCTTTCATTCATTCGTCTGCAAAATATTCTAGTAACTTTTATGGCATAGGGCTTTAACATCCATTTAATATTCTAGGAATATCTAATGATACATGTAGCATTTAAGGAATATTTAAGGGCTTTAATATCCATGTAATATTCTAGGAATATCTAATGATACGTGCTTCAAAGTATCTAGCATTTAAGGAATATTCTAGGAAAATCTACTAAGACGCACTTCAAAGTATCTAGCATTTAAGAATATTCTAGGAACATTTACTGTAGCATATTCCAGGAACATGCACTTAGGGCAATAGAGCTATGGCCTCCACACTTCAAAATTATTTCACTATATCCATTGAACCATGGTGGGAATTCATATCCACTAAATCGAGTGGAGCTACAAAGCATCTACGGGCATTGGATAGAGGGTGGTCTATTTTTGGCAAGTCCCACCACTCATTGCCGCCACACCGGATTGCATGGATGCTGCCCCTCTGCCAACCATGTCCCTTTGCGGGGTCATACCCAACCAATAAACCTCCTTACATCCCTGCATATCTCCCTACATGTACCAGTTTTGTGGTGTAGCCGGTTATCGCGTCAACCTCGCCCACTCAAGGCCCCTCTTTGAGTCTGGGCAAAAGCCACATGAGTCACTCCCTTAACCCAGGCAAAAGCAACAAGGAAGAAGAGCTAAAATGACAATGTTGCAGTGTGCTATACCCAACCCCAATCTAGCTCAGGCAATCTCACTTCATTACAAGCCCGCAGGACTTTTTCACTCCTCCTTCCCAAATATAAAGCTTATTAACTTAATTGGTTAGAGCATCGTGCTAATAACGCGAAGGTTATAAGTTCGAAACTTATATGGGTCACTTTCTTTTCCTTTCAAAGAAAGCTTTTAGGGCATAGATGGTCCAATTCCTATCTTGGGAGCTTTTAGGGCGTGTGAATATCCTGAAAGCTTTTAGGGCGTAGATGGCCAATTCCTTTTGTTTGTCCATTCGAAACTTATATGGGTCACTTTCTTTTTCCTTTTAAAGAAAGCTTTTAGGGCATAGATGGTCCAATTCCTATCTTGGGAGCTTTTAGGGCGTGGAATATCCTGAAAGCTTTTAGGGCGTAGATGGGCCAATTCCTTTTGTTTGTCCATCTACAAAATATTCTAGTAACTTTTAAATCCATGGAATATTCTAGAAATATCTATTGAGACGCGCTTCAAAATATCTAGCATTTAGGGAATATTTTAGGAACATTTCGGCAGCATATTCCAGAAACATGCACTTAGGACAACAGAGCTCTGGCCTCCACACTTCGAAAGTCGAGGTGGGAGATGCTATATCCATTGAACCATGGTGGGAATTCACACTGAATCGTGGTGGAGCTACAAGCATCTACGAGCATTGGACAAAAGCGGTCATTTTTGGCAAGTTCCACCACTCACTACTGCCACACCGAATTGCATTAATGCTGCCCCTTTGCCAGCCACGTCCCTTTGTGTGGGCCATACCTAGCCACTAAACCTCCTTATGTCCCACATATCTCCCTACATGTGCCAGTTTTGTGTGTGTAGCCAGTTATGCGTCAACCTTGCCCACTCAAGGCCCCCCCTTTGAGTATGGGCAAAGCCACAGGAGTCACTTCCTTAACATGTGCAAAAGCAACAAGGAAGAAGGGCTAAAACGACATCGTTGTAGTGTGCGATACTCATCTCAAGCATTCCCACTTCACTACAAGCCCGCGGGCCTTTTCACTCCTCCCTCCCAATACAGAGCTAATTAAGGCTCATTAGCTCAATTGGTTAAAGTATCGTGTTAATAACGTGAAGGTTGTAAGTTCAAAACTTGCATGGGCCACTTTCTTTGTCTATTCATTTGCAAAATATTTTGGGTCAGCTTTTAGGGCATAGATGGGCCTAAAAGCTGGGTCGAGCTTTTAGGGCATAGATGGGCCTGAAAGCTTTTAGGGCATAGATTTTGTTCATCCGTCTATAGAATATTCTAGTAACTTTTAGGGCATAGGGCTTTAACATCCATGGAATATTCTAAGAATATCTACTGAGATGCACTTCAAAGTATCTAGCATCTAGGGAATATTCTAGGAACATTTACAACAGCATCCAAGGGATATTCAGGAACATGCACTTAGGGCAACAGAGCTCTGGCCTCCACACTCTTGAAAGTATTTGTTGTGAGGTGGGAGACGCTATGTGAATCCATATCCATTAAACCGTGGTGGGAATTCATATCCACTGAATTATGGTGGAGCTACTAAGCATCCACAAGCATTGGACAGAAGGTTGATCTGTTTTTGGCAAGTCCCACCACTCATTGCCGCCACGCCGGATTGGAGGGATGTTGCCCCTCTGCCAACCACGTCCCTTTGCAACGTTCGTACCCAACCACTAAACCTTCTTATGTCCATGCATATCTCCATGCCAGTTCTATGGTGCAACTAGTTATCACGTCAACTCACCCACTCAAGGCCCCCGCTTTGAGTCTAGGTAGAACCACGGGTGTCACTCTATTAACCCACACAAAAGCAACAAGGAAGAAGGGTTGAAAAGAGTGGGTTTTCAAACATCAATGTAAAGAGGATGCTGGCCCATTAGCTCAATTGGTTAGAGCATCATGCTAATAATGCAAAGGTCATATATTTAAAATAGCTTAAAAAGATGCATGTAACTCCAACTTATATTTTAAATTGTGCTTGCAAAGAAAAACATTTAAGACCTCCCTTGTGTTGAAGTTCACGCACACACCCTTATATTGTATTGTTAAGAAAACATCACTTAAGAAAGTATTGCCTTCAAGAATGACTATAATCGAATAAGAGCATAATAAGCTTGTAGAGAAAGAGTAAAAGATTTATTACGCCCATACAACAATCAAAGTTTGTTGAGTAGGTTTTACCGAAAGAGAGTATTGTGTCACTAAAGAATGACAAATAAAAAACAAATACTTGGCACAGAAAACCTTCAAAAAAAAACATCAAAAATATAGTAGTACCTTATGGCACACATTATAAAAACAAAGAAGTTACAAGAAAATTAATTTCTTTATTCATTATCAAAAAGAGAAACACATCCATTAAAAGAGTTATTACCTCGACAAACAGGACGTTGTTGATTAGCATAATTAGTAGCAAGATGGCCAAAATCATGGCACTCCAAACATTATATACTAAAACTTTGATCACATGTTAAATTGAGTAACATCTTGTCAATCTTTCAATGCATTCATAAAACCTTATAAAAAAAAAATTATATGATCATTGAATGCAACTGCTAATAAAGATTTTCATGTTAGAGTCAAATGCTAAAACTATACTGAAGTAAATCCATAAATATAAGAAGGTATAAAATTTCATTAATGATAATTTGCAACCATGCAAAAATATTCAATGCCTCTTTTATAACTATCTCAAATAAAGAATTTCAACAAAGACAAAGATTGTAACCATTGGAGGGTGTTCTCGTTGCACCAATATATCAAGCAATTATTAATATATCTTATGTTTGTTATAGCATGTCTCCTAACCCCCATTGACTAAAACAAAGAAACAACCACCAAAAAAATTTGAACTTGACAAATAAAAAAATAATCACCCAAGAGTCCAAATTGAAGAGTCTAAATTAGACGTAATGACTAAAAGACAGATGAAAAGAAGATGGAGTAGGAAACACCCAATTTCTTAACTAATGAAAATGACTTTGTATTAAACCCAAAAACATGTATAAGGTGATAAACCTGTATGACCTTGTATTTAAACTCAAGAACCATGTACAAGGTAATAAACCTGTGTGATTATATGGGTGTTTCCACACACACCCCTACTTAGGCATATTTTCAAATTTTATGGAGTGACACATTTCTGCACTACTCACTTTCATAAAATTTTCTTACTTAAGCTACTTAACAAATTTGACCACTATGTGCAACATTTCCACACAAAAACTTGCCCTTATAGCCACACCTAAGTGTAACAAAAAATTTACAAAGAAAATTTAAGTGACCTCCCAAGGTCACTTAGATTTTTCATAGTTTTGGCACAAAAGGGTTTAAGGTTCTTGGCAGCTAGGGTTTAGAGCATGGTTAGGAATGGACACAGTAGCAAGAGGAGGTGGGAGTGCTAGCAGCAAGAGGAGGTTTCAACAATTATTGAGTATGGGCATTGGGCAAACATGGTCTCTCTAGCCATTTTACAAACTCTTCCCAAGTAAGTTGATAGCTAAGTTTAGGTTCAACCCAATTTTGTTGAAGTCCTCGGCCTTGTATCATGCCATGGCTATCAACCTAGCCTTGATAAGGCTGTGGCTTTAGCCCGACATGAATTTAGGCTAACCTTGATCAAGGCTGGGCTAGAAGCCACAGCTTGCAATCAAGTCGGGCTCCAAACAATTCAAGGCTAAGCTAGAAGTCACGGCCTTGATTAGGGTTAGGCTCCAAGCCCTACAATTAGGGTCGCATTTAAAAGCCATGGCCTTCTTCACTCTATTCTTGGAGCTATAGAAGTACCCCCTTCTTGTTTTCCCATTGATGAATGCATGTGAAGAGATTGAGAGACATTAAGAAAGATTGAAAGAACTTACTTAGGACCTCCTGCAACCAGAATTGATGGAAAACAAGGTTGTGGAGCAACTGAAAGACATGGTGGCTGTGGTAGGGGAAGAGGCGTAGAGAAGTACCATCTTCCAAAATGAGTTAGAAGATTGGAAAGATGGCTCTAGATCTAGAAATGGGAAGTAATTTCAAGCAAGGAATTGGACTAAGGAGACAATGACATTAGTTAAATGCAAAAGAATTAGATGTAAGATATGCCCATTCTATAAGTTTGATTTCTTAAAAAATTTAAGTGATTTTTTGTGCTGAAAGAAAGCCCCTACATAATTTTCTATGTGGAAAGCTTACCCCTACCATAACTCAAAATTAAGTATGGTGTATATGTGCCATAAATAAAATTAATTACTTAGCAAAGTGGTGAAAATTAAGTATGGTGTATATGTACCATAAATAAAATTACTTACTTAGCAAAGTGGTGAAATAAGTTTGGATGCGGAAAAAAGACAAAATTCCCCCCTAGGGCACTTCCATATTTCACTTATAGGGGTAGGGTGTGAATGCTCTTCCACCTAATTTAACATCCATATTAGCTCCTATATGACATCATGTTAATTCTGACGTGGCACTATATGCCACGTTAGTTCTAAGTTCGTAGACATGACACTCAGTATATAAAGGAGTATATTCTATATATCCTTCCATCATTCAAATAGTTTTATTTTACAACATAATTTATAATTCCCACAATGTGAGTGTAGCATGTGGATGACACTTGTATACTTTTCATTATTGACATCATGACGGCCAGATCCATTCAGAATAGACTAGTGGGTGAGAGACCAAGTCAGGATGCATATACACATGCATGCATATATACACCAATAATATACTTACAATATTGGATGCATATACACATACATGTATATTTTACTCAATATTAATAAATAATGCAGTTTATATGATAGTTATACTTAAATAATCTTTATTATTTAATTAATAATTTGTATTAAATAATTTATGTCTAAGTAAAATATTCCATATTCTTAAGAAGGTTCGAAATTTAAACGTTCTCTAACCAAAGGAGAGTAAATTGATATACATATAAACACATACGCACACATCTATATATAAGAGAGAAAACTCATTAAACATATTAATTGGCCAAATAAGCTGTATATATACCAACATAATCCCACCTCACTGAACCGCTTCTCTGGCTTTCTTAAACTTCTAGCTTTAAGTTTTCGGCATTATCGTCGAATTCCCGCCAGTTACATTTCCACGCTCCTCACCTACACACACATACACAAAAAAACACACCCCAACACACGCAGTGAGCTTATGTACATATAAATATAGAGAGAAAACAAACCAACAAGCTAAGTATGCGTTAAACCTATATACCAACCTCAAGAGGGTATTTTTTTTACTTAACACATCCTATATGGCTAGACAAAAAAAAACTTAAAGCACGTTTCTTTTTGCCTTCATTGCCAAAAGAATGGTTTAGTAATGATATATATCATCATCCTCAAACCTCCTCACATATGGTTCTTTAGGCATCTGCTCTTATAACACCATTTTGATGTTAGTAGTTTATCATAACACTCTAATAATCAACCTATTAACTGTAGCTAATGCTAATTATGAGAAGATATACGTATCCAAACACGGGAGAATATATATATATAGCTAGGGTGTATATACACATCCTTACATAAGGGCGAGGACAATACATACACACACACACACACACACACATATATATATATATAAACAGTACTTCATAAGCTGGAATAGAGGATATACTTATCAACTACATATTCATAAGATTCTCCTAAACAACCTAACATTGGTAGCTATAAAGTGGGAAATTATATACTTATCAAAGTATACACGCTGGGAAGGATATGTATATATCTTAAACAATCTACAACAATGTCACTTACATGCAGCCAGCTCTTTACCATGTTCGAAGTCATGCCCGCATCGAACCTGCAATGCATTATACTTAACAAAAACGCACACATTCACACACACGCATCCTATTAACTATGAGCATTGATGCATGTATCATTGTCTGCATATGTATGAATATAAGAACGCGTGGTGTATGAGTTTGTAGCTTACACACTAGTCCTACAGACTAAATATGTGTGCATTATGTTAATAAATCTTGTATGTAGTCTATATGCATGTACACCCTCAGGCACACACACGCATACGTCTATGCGTCTGTATCCATATATGTGATACATGCGCGCACTAATACACCAAGGAAACTACTTAATCACACACGCACACACACACCTGAGGTTGCATTGAAAAAATGGCCTGCTTTAGCGTTTTCTCCCCAGCAATATCCTTCAGATTCCTTACAAGACCCTCACGAGAAATTTTGCCCCGCTGAGAATTTCAAAATACGATAATATATCATTAGTCTATTAATTATACTATAGGATATATACTACTGCCGACTGTCACTGACGTCCGCCATTATATATTGTGATATTATGAGAAACATATTACTATTGCGCATGGTCATACATACCTTGTATTCTGAATATTGGTGTTGAACATGCACTGCGTCAGTGTAGCAAAGCTTCGTACTCAAAATCTGAAGAAGAACTGCGAATGACAGCCACGGTGACTTTGGTATACGATGAACTCCTAAAGTCTGCGAAAAGAACAATAATTAAATAAACACTCATATTATAGTAAATGAAAAAGTAAGCATACACTCTAGCGTATATATATTATGTACATGATATTACTATTATAGTGGTAAAAATACTTACCGGCCTCTTGTTTGGTAGCAAGCTTCCTGCAATACAAAAGAGCTCAAAAGGTTAATACATATAAAATTATACAAATAAAATATACGTTTGCAAGTGTATCAGCCCGAATCAATCCCCGCCCACCTGCCCCTTCGCCGGCGGGAGGATCGGAAACCACGAATATGCTCTACTGTATACGGTACATTTATATGCATGTAGTTTGTTATATGTATATATCGCAGTATGCATAACAGTTGAATAGACTATACTGTATATGATGTGTGTGCATATATAATAGTTATATTAACAGATGCATTAATACGTTATTAACATAGTACCAGATTCACAGCTGTCTACTCCAATCACTCCAGCTGAAGGTTTCCCACACGGTACAGTAGCCACTTTCCCCTTCTGCAATAAATTTAAGTTAGAACAACACAAACCTTTCTTTATCTATTGAAAGATATCTATGTACGAAATTGACATCCATTATATATAGTACGAGTTTAGAGAAGGAAAAACTAGCACCTTACTACAGTGGGTGATGGTGCTGCCAAGTAATTGTGAAAATAAGCCTCAGTAAGAGCAAAAGCTTCTGCATAACATACCTGGAATGATGGTCAGCTTCACTCCTGTCCTTGTTTTTCCTGAAAAAGAAAATATTATGCACCAACATAATAAAATCTGTGTGAATCGCAGTATTACCTTTTTCTGGTTAGTTGACAAGTAACTGCATTAACGTGCTGCTCAGCACCAGCTTGTTTCCTGCTGAAAATACAACTGGTTTACAGGATGTAGGCATCTCTTGTTAGTTTATATATTGCCATAGGTATAAAATGTAAAATATATTCACAGTGACAACCTTCCTATTAACATTAAGTATTAAGTGTATGTCACTCTGTTTACCTTTGCAGAACTACCACAGGAGTAGAGCTCACAGAATTCTCAAACACTGACACTATCACAGCTACCACAATCGTTGCTCGTTCTTAGGCAACTGTTGGAATTTTACGCAGAATGAAGACAATGTCATAATCTATATTTCCTATTTCTACTACTATAGATGTGCACATATACATAAACACACAGTGTTAGCTATTTAATTCAGCTTCTACCTGGAGATTTTCTCGGCATCAAACCCGCTTCGGCTGGACACTGAACAACAAAGGATGTCAAGGTTAGTTTGTAAATTGTAAATTCTCTCTCTCGCTGCTCGCTCGCTCACAACCAATCTCTTTTAATCTACGATCTGATTAAAAGATCATAGAGAAAAGTACAAACACATGCATACAAATAAGAGTCAGACCTGATCAAGTCCTTGTCCGTTAGCAAAGTCAATGGCTGCGTGGAGGAGGTAGTAGAAAGCCATCCATCTGCAAATGGTAAGTCACTTCCATCCGGTTTTGCATGCATATGCAAATATGTAACATCTGTATATACATACATATGGCATGCAGGCATTACGTGTTGCAAATAGTGTTCGCAGCATTTGAATATACGTCCGACTAGCTTACAACTAACGCAGTAATAATGGATTATCAGCACGTATGAAAGCTCAAATACATTCTATACACACACATCATGTTCATATTGTGCTTACAGTCAAAGCTAAGATACACATTTTCTACGGATGTATCACACAATTCCTATATATAAAGTCATACACCGACTTGGTTTAAGCAGTACTTACTAACAAAATCATGATTATCAAGTAACTGTTTCTAATTCGTTCTCTAAATGTCTGTAGTGTTTAAGTTTGTGGAGGTAGCTCCGTATATAAGTATTTTATATATCTATATATTTATATACAGTCAGAAAATCATGAAAAACCGGATTTTCAAGAGAAAATGCAATAAAAAGCACAAGTTAATGGATTTTTATGAGGATTATGTCAAGAACGAGGGGAAGATGCAAGAAAGTATGCCAAAAAATCAAGAAAATAGTCTTATACCAACAATATAAGAAATACGTTGTATATGCCAGAAAACACAGATTTTCGACGGAATTGTGACAAAATCTGTCGAAATCTACGCTCAATATGTCAGAAAACATGGATTTCATGACTCTTATACCAGAAATCTAAGATTTTCGAGAGAAAATACACATTTTCTGTCATTTTATACCAAATCTATAAGAAACCTATGGATTATGCAGGGAAAGGGGGGGAAACACTTACAAAGAGACAAATCCCGTCAGGGTAAGTCTTGTAAAGATCAAAAGCTGCAAGAATGTCGCTGCACACGTCCGAAATGCGGGCCAAGCCAGACGGAACAACATACAGCAATCCAACAATCCCTGTAACCTGAGCCTGATGCGCGTCTCCGCCATTGACCGACCTAGAAATGCGCCATACCAAAACCCTACCATCGCCATCTTCTCCTCTAACGCCATGCCAGACTCTTACCATTCTTTTCCGACCGCCGGCGACCAATCCTGTTGTACGGACCCGTACACTAAAAATATCCCTCTAATTTATGCCGCTGGTTTACTTGCGACGGACGTCACCCTTGTTGTAGCCATGGAATATGCTTATTATTACAAACGTTACAATAAGAATATTCCCTTCAGACACTCATTTAGAACAAATACTGGCAAACATAACATAGGGAGCCGAATTCTCCGGCTCGGCTTGTGCAGCACGCCTTGCAGCCAGCCGGGCGAGCTCCGAATCTGGGTGAACCTTACAGGCACCCAGTAACGTACCCCACGATACCGAGTCGGCCATATACGGCATAGTTTCATCAATTCCTGCGCTTCCGTCAGCCTACCTGCTCGTCCTAGGCGTCGATCATACACCGGTATTGCTCCCTCTCCGGTAAGATCCCGTAGTCGGTTACCATCCGACAAAGTAGCCCCTAGATTGCTCCACTAACCCCATATGGCTGCACGCAGCCAGCACATTTGTCGCCGATACCTCGTCGACTTCCGAACCTTCGAGGTTCATCGCCCGGAAGAACTCCACCGCCTCCTTTCCCCGTGAATACCCAGTCAGCATTGCGTTCCACGAGACAGTGTCCCGTGTCGGGATGCTCTCGAAGATCTCTCTCGCTCTCTCCAGATTCCCCTCTGGGCGTTCACCGCAACCATCGCGTTCCATGACACAACGTCGGTGGATGGGATCCTGGAGAAGAGATTATTCGCCTCGTCAGGTGCCCGTGTTGGGCGTACCCGGTTACCAATATATTCCAGGTCAGTATATCTCTTGTTTGCATTCCGTCGAACATCTCTCTGGCTTCTTGTATACGCCCCTTTTGCGCATACGCTGCAACCATGAGGGTCAGCGTGACAATGTCATGCGTAGGCATCCATCCATGATGATCTTTGCTTCGTCCACGTGCCCGTTCCGGGCGTACCCCTGTAGCATCGCTGTGTGGGAGACGATGTCATGCTCATCAATCGAATCGTATAAGTTCTTCGCCTTCTCGATATGCCCTGCTTGGGTATACGCCTCGATCATGAGTGTTCTGGCAGCGAGGTTCCGCTCCGGCATTGCATTGTACCATTTCTCAGCTTCGTACAGGTTCCCCACACGAACAGAGGCATGGAAGAGAACGTTCCATGTTACCAGGTTCCTCTGTGGCATTCTATCGAACAAAAGCTTTGCCTCCTCCATCTCAACCGAGGCCTGAAGTAATGCAGTCCACGATATCACATTCCTCTCCGGCATCCCATCGAAGAACTCCTTCGCTTCCTGCACTTCCCCGTGAAGGGCGTATGCAGAAAGAAGGCCGGTGAGAGTTACCAGGTTCAAGGCAGGGATTTGATTGGATCACTTTGATCTCCCCGACTTCCCCTCCGTGCGTATACGCTGCTATCAGGGAGTTCCACGTGACAACCCCACGCCCACGCATCGAGTCGAACATGCTCTTTGCTTGCGAGACGTGCCCGGCTCGGGCATACACAGCTATCATTGTGTTCCACGACCTGTCGTTGTGGAAGTCAGACCCGTCGAACAGTGCTTTTGTTTCCTGTAGAGACCCCGCGTGTGAACACGCAACCAGCATCGTGTTGCATGACACCTCATTACGGTGCGGGAGTGCTTCAAACAGTCTTCCTGGCCTCGCGCATATGCCCCTTCTGGGCATATGCAGTGATCATAGCGTTCCAAGCCACTGTGTCATTGCTCGGGCATCCTCTGGAAAGCCTTTGCCGCGTTCGGGAGGTCCCCGTTCTCTGCAAATGCATGCAGCATGATGTTCCATGAGTACAGGTTGGGAGTGCGTATGGATTTGAATACGCTGTGTGCTTCGGACGTGGAACCGCATCGGCCGTACATGTGTACGAGAAGATTCGACAGGAACCTGTTCCTAGCATGTTTACTGGCAAGTATCGCTCTGTGTATGTCCGCCCACGGAATATGTCACGAGCATCTACACATTTTCTTATCACCTCTGCAAACTCGTCCTTCTCCGTCTCATGCCATCTTAATTATATTTTATTTTTATATAATTATTTTGCATTAAGCAAAGCAGATAAACGTCTCACTTTGTTGCAGGAGTACACCGTTCGTTCCTATCTGTGTCTTCAATAATGCCTGACCGAATACTTGGTTTTCAATATATATCTTCTCCCCAATCTCAACCTGAAAATTATGTTTACTGTAGACAAAGTTATTAAAAAAAGAATTTTATAGAAATTTATTTATTAGTTAAACAAATAAATATTAATGTATTTAATTTATACATGAGTACATGCGATATTCAATAATAATGAAGAATTTCATCATTTATTACAGATAAAGTTACCCACCATCATACTTATTACAAGAATAAATTAAACGAAAGTTAATTTATTAGTTAAATTAAAAATAAAAATTTTATTTATTTATTTACACACACACACACGCAATAACACGCCTGAAAAATCGGTTCCTCGAGTAAAGTATGCACAGCGAAATCTATCGGCCGCACAGCGTTTTCATCTCCTTGTTCGTTTAAATCATTAATTAATATGTTCCAAAATTACCCTTGCAAGCTCCGTACCATTGAGATTCTGTAGCATGGTTAACGTAGGCATGTTCTCATACGGTGCTGTATAAACAAGGTATACGTAACACGTACATATACATTTGTGTGTGTATGTAATACCTGTTATATTTCAGTGATAAACTCTTTACTGGTGTACAACTCTTCTGCAGTTTTGTTAGATCATTTCTTTGAGAGGTGACGGAGTATCCCATGCTCGAAGTAGATTCCTATAGAGTCAATCTTGATAAAAGTTCCATTCTGCTCGATCCCCGCACACCTGAATGAATATATATATATATATATATATATATATATAGAGAGAGAGAGAGAGAGAGAGAGAGAGGAGAGAGAGAGAGAGAGAGAGAGACACCTGAGAAGTTCATAACATAGACACACACATACACACACACACACACACAACCTGTTACTTTCCAGTTTTTGTGGCGGGAACCAAAAACACTTAGAAATAAAAGTGTTTTTACATTAATGATTAAAGAATACCTTGAAGAAGCACAGTGAAGATCAACAGATAATTCATGTTACCGAAGAATAATAAAAGTAAAGAAAAATATAATTGTAATATTACACTTTTATTAGTTTGTGTTGTAACCCACAAAGAGCATATACATCTACCACGTGGACATAGATATGCCATGTTGTCGTCGTGCAAATGCATGTTTTTGTGTCTATTTAAGTGGTATGTTAATTATAATATTTGTCAAGTATTTGATTATTAAATTTCATAACTTATAGTTTAAATTTTTTAAATACAATTCTTTTTCATTTTTCCGGTTTTGTTTATGTTAGGGTAAATTTGAAATATTCCTATTTTTTGAAACATAGAACATAACATTAAAAATCATGAGTATTTTTTTATGTTACTTATATAAAAATTAAAATTACATTATATAACAATATTGCATTTATGTGTGTTTATATAAAAATAATGTATTATTTAATGCATAAATACATATTTCACCATTTAAAGCCTCAACATGAATATACATTTGTGCTCTTTTATTAAGCGTCTTGTGTTTTTAAATATATATATTAGTGTTAGTGTTAAATTATGTGTTTTAAATATGCTATATGTGTATATTTCTATTTAAAAATAATAATTAAATGAGGGTATTATTTAAAATACTATATATAGTTTATAAACATCTCTTATATTATATTTATATAATTCATACCTAATAATAATAATTTCTCAAATAAAGTTAAAGATGAAATAAGATTTAAACTATCTAATCACTTAATATCTTAAAACTAATATATTTATTAAATAAAATTAAGATCAAAATAAAATGTAAACTACATATTTAAGCTAATCATTGGTATCAAAATTCTTTTACCTTTAAAACATATTATCATTTTCATTAACATTTCTTAATAAAATTCAAATGACCATTTATGTAGCATAATTAATTTATAATTAGCATGTTTTAAATCATGTTTAAAGATTGAAATAAAATTTCAATCACATCATTTGTATTTAAACCCTTACTTTAAGCATGTATATTATTAATAATATTTTAATATTATTAGTGTTTCTTAAATAAAATATAAACACTTATTCTTAAAATTAGTTTTATTAATATGCACATTTAAGTTACAATTTAATATCTCAATATCAAATGTAATATATAATAAAATATGAAGTTAAGCAATTTTATAAGCTCTACAATTTAAAATAATATGTGATTCATTTTTAATCTTTTTAAAGTATATATATGTACATTATTTTTTTTTTACTATAACATTAACATGTTTAGTCTTCACTTATAATAAATAAAGTTTATATTTATTATAAAAATATTTTATGTATAATGCTTTAAACCTATATATTATTAAATATTACTACATTTTTAACATGGGAACATCTTAAATATAACTTTTATGTTTCTTCTTTAAGTTTATTTCATATAGGCTTGTAAGATTACTTTTGAATATACATTTAAGTTAAAATATCCTATTTTACATCACTTAATTATTTACTTTTAATAGTACTTGTAAGATCCACGTGTACAGCTGCATGTGCACATATTATTAGCATAGTGGATTTTGATAACCATCGGATTGGTTTCAATCTAGACCACTCACTCTTGTATATAAGTTAGGGTTTCTGAACTAATGGAGATACACATCTCTGTATTCTGAGCGGAGGTGAGGGGCACCTCTAATTGTCTCTACGGAATGCTCATATTTGTGTCTTTTTGTCGATTTTTTTGTCTTTTTTTAAATCTAGTTTTTCCATTGTTTAAATCTATTCCTTTCTTGTAAATTTTGTTCTTTCTTCGTCCATGAATCCACAACAGGCAAATCCTTTAATTGTGGAGCAGCTACTTATGCAATTGTTGGATGCCATGCGGATGCAACTGAACAATCACTTTCAGTTGATGGTAGCATTCACAGCCCAAGGTACTCCTCCTGCTCATGTTGCAAACCCTTGCATCCGGCTAGATTTCTTTCGTGGAATCCTAGAGATGATGTGTACCATTGGTTTGACCATTTCACCGTGGTTGCCACATATCATTCATAGGATGGTGCTCAGTGTTTGCGCGAGTTTCCTACTTGTCTTCAAGGGACGACATTGCAATGGTACAATGGTCTGGACGTTGCAACTCATGGAGATTAGAGTAGTCTTCCAGAGATCTTCAAATGTGCATTTGGGCATGCGGACGACTGTGACAATGCTTTTCAGCAATTGCATCGTATTCATCAGGAGCCATCTAAGTCAGTGATGCAGTTTGATGTTTGCTTTCGGAGCCTTTTACTATGTGCAGAACCTAACATGTTAGAACGCATCAAGTTAGGTATGCTTCGTCAAGACCTTGTGGGGCTTGTACATGCACTAGCTCCAATGACTCTTGATGATGCTTTGAGGCTGGCACACAATATGAGTCGTCATCTCTCCCACTTGCACCTTCACATTCTCTCGTTCCACTTCATGTTGGGGATGGACCTGCTTCGATGGAGGTTGAGGCTGTTGCTGCTCGTGTACCAGCACAAGGTTGGGCCCGTGGATGAGGAAGTGGATGTGCAGTTCGTTGTTGGGCCTGTGATGAGGTTGGACACACGTATCGGCGTTGTCAACGGGTTTCTAATTGGCGTCCCCCATTTCCGGGGTGGAGACCTTGGCGTTAGCCATCCGATTGGTGCCGCTGCAGTAAAAGGTCCTGATGTGGTGGATCTTCCAGAAAACGACGAATCACATGAGTAAAGGGGGGTCCTTATGCGAATAAATTAGTGATCCCTCCGTCTTTCTTTCGGGAGTATCATCAAAGGGTTCACTCGGTACCAATTCATCAAGTCTTCACTTTTCAAACTCCCACATCTTGTTTACCTTTCAGTATTGGTGGATACAAGTTTGAATTTGTCCTTTATTTCTCAATTTGTTGCTACATGTTGCAGCCTTCATTTGTGTCGTGCGGTAGAACCATTTTTCATTTTGTACGGCAATGGGCACACTCATTCAAACTTTTCACTTTATTTTTGGTATAGATTGGTTGACTCACAATCATACCAAGTGTGACTTCGAAAGTCTCCCCCCTGTTTGACTCTCCTTCATCTTTCTTTCATCCCTCTTACTTTTATTTCACTTCGTCCATCTGCTTCCACCTTTGCTTGCATCACTTTTGTTGCACCTTTAATTTCAATCATCTTCCCTTCATGTTTCTCATTTTCCCTCTCTGGATCCATTATTGATCGTTTGTGCTGCAATTATTAATCAATTCAAGAAGGAGTATACTGATCTTTTCAAATTTGACTTGTCATCTGGGGCCAAGATTGCGACACGTCACCCTATTCCAACTGGGGATGCTAGGCCGATCAAGGTACCTATGTGGCGTCGGTCACCAAAGGAGCTCAAGATCTTACAAGCGAATGTTAAAGAGATGTTGGAGAAAAGTATTATCAGAAAATCTTGAAATCCTTGGGCATGCGAACCTCATCTTGTGATGAAGCCGGATGAGAGCATTCGATTCTGCATCGATTATCGCCCATTAAATGATGTAACTGTTTCAGATGTGTACCCACTTCCTCATACTGCAAACCTTTTGGATCGACTGGGGTGGAGCCGTTGGTTCACCAAATTAGATCTCGCCTCTGAATATTGGCAACTTCCGATGGTTGACATGGACATTCCCAAGACTGCTTTTCGGACACCATTTGGCTTGTACGATTTCTTAGTGATGCCTATCGGTTTAAATAATGCTCCAGCAACTTTCCAACGTATAATGGACGAGGTTCTCTGCGATATGCCAAAGGTGACTGCCAACTTCATCAATGATGTTTTAATCCATTCGAATGGAACGTGGAAGGAGCATGTCGATGATGTACGCAAGGTTTTGGATCGGCTGCGGGAAGTTGGTTTGAAAGTTGGCCATCTAAGTGTGTGTGTTTGGATCCAAGGACACCACTTATCTGGGTTATCGCATTTCACATTGAAGATTTGCAAGTCAATCCTAACAAACTAGTTGCAGTTTTGAAGTTTCCTACGTCGAAGTGTGTGAATGATATGCAACACTTTTGGCAAGGTACAATATCTGGATCGTTTTGTGAATCATCTTTAAATCGTACTGCACCGTTGCAGGTGTTATTGAAGTTGTCAATGACTTCTTTTGTTTGGTCTAAAAATTGCAAACAGGCATTTACAAATCTCAAAAAGCTGTTGACGACTCCTCTAGTTTTGGCGTACCGGATTACACTTGTCCTTTCATCTTGCGTGTAGATGCTTCTCGTGCGTATTGATGCAGGAGAGTACGAGTGTTCCTGGCCAATAGCATCCCATTGCGTACATCAGTCATACATTGCAGCCAGCAGAGGTGAACTACTCCACGACAGAAAAGGAGTGTCTAGCAGCAGTTTGGGGTTTTGAGAAGCTCCATGCCTACTTGCATGGTTTGTGGACGTTGTTGAAGGCGATCATGTAGCAATCACTTCGTTGTTGAAGCGGAAGAATTTGATTGGTTGTACTGCTCGGTGGGCCTTGAAACTTCAAATTTACAACTTTGAAGTTGTTCATCGCCCAAGAAGTTCCATGGCTGATGCTGATGCTCTTTCTCGGGCTCCTCTTCCACCTTCCCTCTCTTCTTTTGCCCTAGAGGAACTAGTTGTTCCAGCATCAATGGACTTTTTGGACGAAGATTCCGTACCATCAGTAGTTGCTATGTTTGATGTTCAGTGTTCACAAAATGCAGAGTTAAATTTATCGTCTTTGGATGAGGTTTGGGAAGCTCAAAAGGTTAAGACATGGATTCGAAGGCTTTGTGATGGGTTTGAGAATCCTGCATCACTTGCTGATGACTTGCCTTTCAGGCATTTACATTCGCAATATCATTTTAGGACAGCCTTTTTTATTTTGTGGGGACTGATCCAAATGATCATTTGCGGTTTGGTGGTGCCTTCGGTCTTCATTCCATGTCTTCCATGCTTACCATGACTCTCCTTTCTTGGCGGGCACATGGGACATCGTCGTGTAATGGAGAAGCTGCGCAGATCTTTTTATTAGCCAGAGTTGCGAGGAGATGTGATTTGGTATGTGCGTAGCTGTGTGTGGTGCCAAGCTCGCAATACTCCCCATGTTCTTCGGAAGGATGTTGGAGTCAATTGTAGTTTCTCGTTCGTTTGAGTTGGTGGCATTTGATTTGATAGGACTTTTCCACGGTCAATTGCTGGCAACGAATATGTTATTATTGCTTTAGATTACCTAACTCATTGGGTAAAAGTTGGTGCTCTTGCTAGTGCAACTGCTTCTGCTGTTGATCAATTTCTCCTTAATCGGGTCATGTTTCAACATTCTTGTCCGGAGTGAATTCTCTCGGATAATGGTCCTGCATTTATGGCTAAGGCATTAACGTCTGGACTAGGATACGCCACACGTTCACAAGTGCTTATCATCCTCAGACAAATGGTTTGGTTTAAAACAACTCCTTAGAACCTTCAAAGGGATGATCGCGAAGTATGTGAACTTTCAACATTCGGATTGGGATGATTATTTATTGTCTCTTCGATATGCTTATGTCACTGGAGTACAAAGTTACATTGGTACTTCCCTATATAAACTCTTGTATGGTCATGACCCGGTGTTGCCAATGGAGTTGGGTTTGCCTTCTCGATTACCACAAGCTGCTGATGCTAGGTCATGGGATCGGTATCTAACGAGCATTTTTTTATTGGTTCATGCGGAGTTAGCAAAAACACTTGGGCTGCGTACAAGTAAGACAACAACAACGCTACAACTCACACCATTGTCCTCCTACAGAGTACAAGGTGAGGAACTGGTGTTGATTCGTTTTCCCAAGCTTACAATATGTGGTTTAGTTAAGAGTCGCCCTCCTCAGTGGAAAGGACCATATCGAGTGCTATGGCAAGTAAGGCTACAGGTTTATGAGGTTTGGCACGACATTCAACAACTCGATCCTCCGGAGATTGCAACGGTTGAAGTTTTGTGCAATGGGAATAAGTTGTGTCACCTACAAATCCACCAGTGCCTACTCTTGATGTTGTTCTAGATCCAGGCCCATCTACAAAAGAACTCTAACCAACTTACATCCTTTCGAGAGGAGAGAATGATGTAAGATCCACGTGTACGGTTGCATATGCACATACTATTATTAGCATAGTAATTTTGATAGCCATTTTGATTTCAATATGGACCACTCACTTTATATATAAGTTAGGGTTTATAAATTAATGAAGATACACATTTTCTATATTCCAAACTCTAACATTCTGAACTCTCAAAGTACATCCATATTAAACCTTTTTTATTTTCAAGACCTTATTATAAATTCTTATATTCGTTTCTTCGTATGCAATGCATAAATATCATTTAAACTGTTTAATGATTTACACAAATACTTAGATGGTTCATTTGTTGAAAAGTCCATTTATATAAGAAAGTTTCCCCCCTGATAGAACATATTTATACACGTATATATTATATCTATAACTTTTTAGTATGCATATAGAAAAGGTTATCTATAAAGCTCCAATTATAGGTGTGTGTGAGTGTTCTGTGTATGTGCGTGTGTATTCAATCTCAATTATATACTCTATCTTCATATGTGTCTGTGTGCATTTGCCTAAACTATACAATTATAATGGGGCCTGCTATTTGAACACCGATTAATACATTTAATTCACCATATGATTTAGTAGAATATATTTTTGTTTTCACTTGGTTTTTAGTGTTTTGTTAATAAATTAAGTAACATTAATTAAATTAATACAAAGGGTGTCCAAATAGTAAAGGTGTGCTCATTATAAAATATATGAATATAAACTATAAGATACAGTAGCACCTGTCCAAATTAATATTAATTAATTATCCTTTATTCATTAATATAAAACATAAACTAATATTATATGTATTCATAATATGTTTCTTACATCATTTATGAAGTTGGTTTGCTCTCTCTTCTCTCTCTCTCTCTCTTTCTCTCTCTCTCTCTCACACACACACACACACACACACTACACACACACACATATAGATATATTCTATATTGGTATATTTGTTCATCGATCTAATACTAAAACCTTCCTGCTCGCAAATCCTGATCGATCCTCTCTGCATTTAAAGTGCCAGGAATTTCTCTAAAGTCCTCATTGAAAATAGAATATGCACTGCAAAACAATAATAAATCCATGTATACAATATATAAATATTAAAAGCATATAACAACACAAAGGTCTAATTCATTTACCTGATTTCTCCTTCCTGTCGCCTCCCAAGATTCAGAAACATGACGCATATGATGGTTACGATGATCTGTATATAATTATCAGGATATGAGAGAGAGAGAGAGAGAGATTACATATAGAGGCACTAAGTTCCATTGCTTCGCAAAACGTGCCAGGATGAACCATGCCAATACCATCAACCATGTACGTAAGCGGATTGAAAAGATTACCATGAGGACGAAATCTAACAAAAGAAATAAAAAGAGTTAAGCACATAATGGTGACCCAATTCAAATAATTTAAACAGACATATACGTGTACATGTATGTATGTAAATGCTCCAAATGATTGTATGTACCTGGGAACTTAAGTTTCTGCTTTAAAAATGAACAAGTCTTCTTTGTAAAGGAGATGCAGAATCCGGAAGCTTAAACTTCTGCAAAATATCAAAATGATGCGTATATACATACGAGTATATATGTTCCCTGCACATGTACACATACACTACACGTGTACATGCGCCATGCGAAATATGTATATCTTCCTCTCTCTCTCTCTCTCTCTCTCTCTATATATATATATTATATATATTGTGTGTGTGTGTGTGTGTGTGTGTGTGTGTGTGTGTGTGTGTATTAGAGAGAGAGAGAGAGGATTACCTACCAAGTCATCATCTTCTTCTTCTTCACCGTCTTCACCATTTTGAACATACGATCGGGGGGCCTTTGGAGCAACAATTCAAGTAAAGAACTATATAGAAAATATAGAAAAAATGAATACATATATATACATGTATGTGTCAAGAAAATACCTCCAGTTTGAAGGGGCACAAAACCATTTGCAGGAAGAACTTTGCCTCTAAAAACAGCTTTAATCTGTCTGTATGTATTTCAAGCTCTTGTTCTACCAATCTACGCAGTGCAGAAACCTCACAACAAATAAATCAGTAAACCCACACACACACACACACACACAAATCATTATATAACATACATGTGTGACTGTGTTGATATTTTCAACATCACACGTCTTAGTTCCATCATTAGAAAATACAAACACATACAAATGTTTAAATATAAATAAAATTCCCAAAAAAAAAGAAGTGAAATAATAAATTAGACATACCTCAATGCGCTCCTCAGCCTCTATGAAGCGCCTCCGTGTCAATCCTGCGCCTTTAAGCTCTACCTTCACCATTTCCTTGAGAACCCTAAACTGATTAATCACTGTTAATAAGCTACATGACAACGAATATACTAAAGAGTAAATAGAATATTAATATATTTTGATAAAATATTAGTTTTCAAAACTAAGAAAAAATATGTGTTTGTATACATATAGTTGACATTCTAAGAATTTATATTGTGATGGAAAAATTATAAGACTATCAAATTATAATTTTCTAAGAATTTCCATAAAATGATTTTTATTTACTTAATGCCTCACTCTGTTAGTTTAACAATGAGCATGTCAATTAAAGAGATTATAGCAAGTTATAAAGAACACGCTTAAATAGTAGGCATATTAAATTTACTCGTCTTCTGTGTTGGTCTTCGACGGCTCTCCTAAAGACTGGTCTCTAACAGCTTTACCAAAATCATGGCGTCTTTTGTGTTGAACTTTGATTTCCAACACTCCCCTCGTTCAAGGAGCCTAACATATCACAAGTAATGTCCTGAGCTTGTGAAATTGCTTTGTAGCTAAGGGCTTGGGAAGAATGTTTGGGATCGTTTCTTTTGTTCAAGGTGCAATGTATATATCTCGTTGTCTTGTTCCTTCTCATGGATAATGTGGTGTGCCACATCAATGTGCTTAGTTCACCAACTTTAATGCTAACTCATTATCATTGTAGATTATTGTGGGTTCTTTTTTAGATTCACACGAGGATGCAACTACTGAAGTTTGTCTCTTGCTTGCCCAATTGATGGCTGCATTGAACAACTTGAAGCAGCATCCTACTCTTGTCTTAATACTTAATCATTGATGTCCCTTGCCCAATCTATATCAACATACCTTATAAGTTGATGGTACTTTTCATGAGCTCCCCTTATTTAGTTTGCCCCATGTAATAGACCAATATCAAAAATAGCATTAATATATTTGAGAATATGAACTACATACTAGTGGTTTCTTCATGTACCTTGCAACATTTACTATTATAGCAAAGATATCTGGCCTTGTTGACATAACAAGATAAAGTATAGCTCCAATAGCATTTTGATATGGCAAGCCCTTCATCTCTATATGTTTATCCTCATCAAGAGCAATCTAAATGCTTGCTAACTTGGCAGTGATTGATGTTGGCGTAGTGACTGGCTTGTTAAAAACCACCCCAAACTTATTAGAGATATCCTTAATGTTAAAGAAAGAGTGTTTCTCCTTATGAAATCACGTTGAATTTGCAAACCAAGGCAATACTGAAGTTTACCTAAGTCAGTCATTTGAAACCTATTGTTAAGTTCTGACTTGATTCATACAAGGATGTTCTTACTAATTACAATTGATAAATCATCAATGTAAACAACAATAATTGTTACTACCTTTTTGTCAATGTGGACATAATTATTCCATTCGGCAATGCTTCATCTAAAATAAATAGAATAACATGACACACTATTGAGATTGTTTGAATTCATATATGGCTTTGCGAAGTTGACATGCATAATCTTCTTTACCATGGGCTTGAATCCAAGAGGTTGGTTCATATAACTCTCCTATATGAGATACCTTTATAGGAAAACACATTTAGCATCCACCTGACCTAATTCCAAGTCGTATTTGTTAGCAATGATTAATAAAATTCGAAGGAAGTTACTTTAATTACTAGGGAAAAATCTCTTGATAGTCTATCCCAAGTACCTACAAAAAACCCCAAGCAACAAGTTGAGCTTTAAAATGACTTATTGTATTATTAGCAGTATACTTGATTCGAAAGAGCCACTAACAATCAACCCTAGTGGAGTTGGTACAAGGTCCTAAGTATGTGAGATTGGATTTCCTCATCCATTGCAATCCTCTAGAGTCAAGAATGTGGGGATTCCTTGTATGTGTTTAGTATGTCATTAACTTTTGCAAGGTGTGCAACCATGTCCCCTACATATCATTCCAGATATTTCTCTGTTGGTTTCTAGGTTCTTTGACTACATGAGCTAGTTGTGAACATTTCATACTAGGAGATGTTCTTCTTTATTTTAGTTTTTATGTTGTGGTTCAACATTCATAATATTTAGAATGTTACATTCAGCTTGTGGTACTAAAACATCTTCTGGACTAGGAGTGTAATTTACAAGTTTCTTAAATAACTAATTATTATCATCATCAAAATCCTATAAACTTTATTGATTTCTCATGTGTTAGCTAGGAGCCACATCCATTTGTTGTAGTTTTTCAAATTGCATTTGTTTAAACTGTTGTGATAATTGCTAATTGAGATGGCATCTCTAATATATGTGGCCGAGATGGCATCTCTAGTATTTACTATCGAGATGGCATCTGCTTTGGTGACAACTGCATAGGATACTATTGAACTGAAAACTTTGCTTATGGTGCACCTTCTTGAAAAACCATAGTACAATGAATCAATAATTGCCATTTCTTTGGCTACCATAGCCTATAAGCTTTTTTATCGAGTTCACTATAGCCCACCATGATGCAACAAATTCCTTTATCAGCAAGCGTTCTTCTTCTGAAACATATGCAAAATAAGAATACTTGAAAACTCTCAAGTGATCCACTTAGGTTTTTCTTTTGATTAAGCTTCTCTAGGTGTCATTCCTTTTACAACAATAATTGGTAAACGGTTGATCAAGTAGGTTGTTGTGTTCACTGCTTCCAGCCAAAAAATTTCATCCACATGTCTAACTTTTAGCATGTAATGAGTCATGTCTCAAGACTTTGAATCTTACGTTCTTTGTTGTCATTTTTCCCATGTTCATGTGGAGTGGATAGCTACTTAACAATGGCTTTTTGCTTAAGAAATGTTGGAACTCAAGGCTCAACAATTCCTTACCATTGTTATATGAAAATACTTTAAAGTCTTACTGATTATATTTTCTACCATGTTTACCCATCCATAGAATCGATATAATTTCTTCAAAAAGTAAACAAATAATTTATTGTTGTAATCATTCATAATCATTAAGAAGTATTAAGAGCCAAAGAATATTTGAATTACAAAAATATTTCACAAGTATCAGCATGAACTAAGTTAAGAATGCTCTTAGCTCTATGTTCATTAGAAATAATGATTACTTTCGTTGCTTTTTAAGAGCACATCCTTCGTATCCTTTTCAAAGTTTTTCATTTGAATTAATTTGCATTCCATGCATCATCTTACTCATCATATGGAGTCGTTAACACTTGCATGTGCAAACCTTCGATACAACAATTCAATAGAGCTACTAACATTTAAAGATGCTACAGTAGCTTGAATATCATCTTCGTCATTTAGAACATATCGATATCCTTCTCGATGTGTTGTTACCACTATTCTTTTAAGAAAATAAATGTTTATGTCATTAAATGTTCATGCCATACTGCATGATTACAAAAAAAAACATATCAATCATTTTTTATAAAGAAAGCAAGTTCTTTATTAATATAGGAACATAAAGCACTCCTTGAACGATTCGATTCAAGGATTTTAAATACATGTCATCGTGATCTTCAATGTGTATTTGTTGTTTCCTTATAGTACCATAGTTTTTTTAGTTTTTATCATTGTTAATTTTAAAAAATAACTCTTGTATGATGTATATGATATGAAGCTCTGAGTCTTGCTACCATCTACTACTAAGAGTTAGCCAAAATTTTAACTTCATCAAAATACTTAGAAAATTGTTATTCGGATTTTGCTTTGGTGATATATATAATTATTTTTCCATTATTGCCTGTACACTTCTTTAATTACTTATAATCATGAGTTACATGTCTAATTTCCTCGTTGTTGTAATACTTCTTAAAGTTCCATATTTTTTTACACTTAGTGTTGTTGTAATGCACTATCATTGCCATCATTATTGTTTCATTGAAAGTTTGAAGTAACTACAAGATTGGAGAGATGGTGTTAGGGTTGGAGTTGAGCTACTCATACTTGGTTAAAGTTCAACCTTAATACCCTTTACAATAAATTCCTTTAACTTTAGTTCTTTTTTGATGTTTCATCATAACATTAACTTCATCTCATTGTACTTTTTAAAAAGTTTAAACAGTATAATCCTTCATAGTGATTTCTTGTTTATGGGAAAGCTTATTGCTTACAACTTCTCACTATAATCACATAATCTTTTAATGAATTCATGAGTTATATCTCCCGGGTTTATTTGTTCATAATAGAGTTCCTTCATGAATTTGTTCTTGTATCCCTAAGTGTTTTACTTAAACATTTTCTCCAACATGTCCTATGCCTTTTTTTATAGTGTTACAACCTTCGACCGTGGTTGCTTCAACTTAAGAACATGCCTGCCTAATATACATCAATGCCTTGTTGTTGGTCTTTTGTCACTTTCTCAACTTCTCATCATAATCTTTTTTTCTTAATTGCATTTGCAAGTGCAATAATATCAATTGTTGCTAGAACAACTTTAAATCCCTCAGTGACACCCAAATCATGAAACTTTTATAAATGTTTCAAGAGTATCATGAAGAAAGAAGGTGGCATTAAAGTTCCAAAGTTCACGATGGAGAATGTTTATCACTACTTTGTACAAATGAGTTTCATTTATAAAGGTTTCATGATTTGGGGTGTCACTGAGGGATTTAAAGTTGTTCTAGCAACACCACCTAAAATTATTCACTAAAATTATTCACTAAACACAAATAATTAAAACCAAAATTAAAGCTCTAATACCATATTAGTTTAATAAGATATAAAAGGCTAAGCATGTTAATAAAAGAGATTATAACAAGTTAGAGAGAACACACTTAAATACTAGGCATACTAACTTTACTCTCTCAAAGTCACATGCATCTTGTGTGCTTGTCTTCAAGAATTCTTTTTACAATCACGTCATTTTGAGTGTTGAACTCTGATCTCCAGATACATATGTCCAAAAAGCGTATTAAACATGGTAAACATTATATCATTCATGCATAATAAACATGCTAACATTAAAAATATTTATGTATAATATTTGCATGCATACTCATGTATATACAATGCATGTGCTTGTGTGTGCATATTATATGGAGTTAAAAGAATTGATGATAAAAGAAATGTTTGGATTTTTGGGACAATAAAAAACTATCTTTTTTGAACGTCAGGTTTTCCGTACCATTTCAAAATGAAACGCCGCGCCTCTGACGTGGCTCATGTTCCACGTCAGCGTAAATTAGGGTCCGCAATTCAGTTTTAAAATATACTTGGTACATACTGCGGAATCCAACGGCTCGCTTTTGATAAGCATTTTTGAGTTTGAGTTTAGTCTGGATTTAATCAAAATTCTGTATAATATTCGGTATTTAAATCTCATCTAGTACAGTCTAAGCTTGTCAAAACACCTAAAACAGAACAAAAGTCTCATTAGAGACAAGCAAAACCAACCTGCTCACCCACAGCAGAGTCTGAGTCCCATCGCAGGTAAAAGCAGCCTCGATCTCCAAACTCAATTCCATGACTATTCAGGCACTTGTAAGCCTGCAGAGCATGGTTTATCCCCAGGCAAACGATACAATGGCCTGCGTCAGGGCCACTCTCCATTCGTCCTTGATAGACATAGTTACCGTCCAAATGCTCATTGTTGAAATCGGACAAGCACGGCCTGATGCAAGTCACAACTGGACCGTAGCGTAGCAAGGTCTTCATCACCTCCAACCTTCTCGCTTGGTTGGCAGGGTCCATCCTAGTAGCGGGGGCACAGGTTGTAACAACCTTCCATCGAAAGCCTGAAATACGGAAGAGGCGACTATCGTTTGCTGCCCAGCCACCGGCAACCCAATCCCTGTCACAATCTCTTTCCCACCGGTTACCAACAAAAGGCTTGTAATCGCGTTCATATGGGACTCCCACCTCATACAGAAAAGCCAAGCTCGCTGAGGGAAGGCCGCCCTCGCATGCTGACCTGAGCCCAACAATCTGCCTCCACATCTTGTCGAAGGGTAAAGCATCCTCTCCCAGCGTATATTGACAGAAATCACATAGGAACTGCGCGCTGAAGGGTGGTTCTTGCGCATGAGCGTGTAGACTATGCAACAGTCCCAACACACACATGAGCCAGCAGCATCCACACGCCCGCTGATCGTACACGGGCGCCGTAGGGTTCTCCCAGTCTGAATCTTCATCCTGTTCATACCTAGTCTCGTATAGATCAGCCCCGGCGCCAGTTGCCGGGCTTCGAAGTCTGATAGCCCGTGCAAACCCTGTCGATCCCTCGACGATAGGTAACGCATCCAGCACCGCGTGCACGGCAGAAGGAAGTGTACCCGCGACAGCATCCCGGTCTCGCAATGGCAGCCGACCCGCGCGTCGTCGCTTGCAACACGAACAACCCATCTGAAAGCCCTAGCGTGGCGTTCAGGCTTTTCTGTATTTAGCACAAGATTGTCCTTCGAATAAGAGCTTATGATACACAGGTAATTTCAGCTCTAGGTTTGTGGGTAGCTTCTGAATATTTAAAGTGGAAATGGTGGCCATGATCAAGCTGCGAGCATTCTCTGGAAAAGCATGATAGATAGAATGGAGTGAAGGCCGTTATGAGCGTACATGATGCAATTGAACTTTATCTCCTGATGAGCTTGCCCAAGATGTCTAGCAGCTCGTGTGTCATGACGAGACACTGGTGCAAAGGTGCAAAGGACCAGGGACATAAAGAAGGTGGTTCCGGTACAGGAGCCCGTCCTTGTACTCAAACGTGTTTTTGTATCGGGGGCCCTGCCCATTGTCCGCATTCCCCAGAATGAGAGCCGTCCATGCGACGAGAACTCCCCGAGCGTCCCGCACTTCGCGCTGCTGCGACATACTTGCTGGATGCGCTCCCCGCTTTGCAAGTAGCGATCATCAACGTAAAACATTTGAGTTTGCACGCTATGGCGGCAGGAGTTGTTTGGGCAGGGATTCTCTCGGCCGCCGTCACACAGGCATGGGACTCGACATGCAATGTGGGCACTGTCTACGATGCCAAGGACGGCAAGCTGTGCATTGCTATAGACCGATACCAGAGCTCCGTTCCGGAGAAGGAAGGCCGTCTCACGCTCGAGCAGACTCTAAGGTGAAGTAACGCTTAACGTGCCTGGTTCGACGTTCCAGGTACGGTGCACGCGGCGTCGCTGAGTTGGCATCGTTTGCACCAACTTCTTGCTGGACGAAAAGGGTCATGCTGTCGTATCGGACTACGGAATCCCTGCTGAAGTTTTCAAGCGGCCCACTGTGCCATGCTAAACCCGTAGTCGACCATTGACCTTTTCTGTGAGGATGCCATCGGCATATTCGTGGAGCTTTGGCTGAGATGTGTACGGGATCTAAGCCGTGAGTATATACGTCTAACGATTTGGTTGTGTACCTATTACTACCTAAGACGACATATACAAGGCAGGATTCTAGGAAACTTACGATCACCCTAAATACTTTTGTCCCCGATTCTTTAGTATATTCTTTACACATGTTATTAGCATATTCCTGAATATTCCACCTACCAGTTACTCTTAATCCTCCTTTCTCGATCCCGTGACAATGGTTCGTTATCATAGTATCAAACATAACACGACACTTCTCATACATATACACACTAAATCTCTCTCTCTCTCTCTCTCTCTCTCTCTCTCTCTCTCTCTCTCGCACACACACACACATTATTCATATATGTATAAGAAACATATTCTAATTAATCAGGCTAAGCACAGCCAAGGTGAGACTCGAAGTCCCTATAATAGCCGATTCTTAGTCGCCTGTGTCTCACTTCCTTTACCACACTCCCCACCGTTGATAGCCCTTATGGTAGCTCCAAGTCCGGTCCGTTCGTGGCAACCTGGTCTCGACTTTGTAGTAGATTAAGTTTTAGTGCTTTTGCAGCGGCATCATAGTTGGTAGTTCCTGTGTATATGTACCATTCTCTTTCTCTCTCTCTCCCCCACACACACACGCACGCACGCACGCACACACTGAATGAACGTCTGTACCAGGTGAACTTCTTCCATAGTAAGTTTTTTGTCCTGCAGGGCAAGAAACTTTGCTGGTGTCACAATATACATTGTTCTTGTTGATCTACCTGATATGACGTGTATCCATATACAATATTGTATAACAATATATACAAATACAAATGTATATTCCTATAATTGCATTATAGACTTATAAACAAGACAAGGGAACAAGGATGTAATCACCAACGCCGGTATCTATATCCGAGCTGTTGACGACAGTGAATACGCCACGTCTTGGGTGGAAGAGGATCCATCTCTTGGGGCTGAAGCCAATGACCAGCGCACTGTGGTGTATTGCTCCCAAGTCAAAATTGCTCCAATACTGCAAATGCACATCCGCATCATTGTCCAAATACGCCTCATCCCAATCCAAATGCACGCACCGGAGGCTGGTCACTACAGGATGCTTGGAAACCAGGCTCTTGATTAGCTGCTCATCCGGCTTAGTAATCCGCAGCACAGACTTACCATCCAACACCACCACTTCGAACTTAGACCGCCAATTGGCAAACAAGCTCCACAATCCTGCTTCCTCTTTCACCTCGTATGGCCACATACCCAGCTTGCTCATGGCGCTCGAACAGAGCTCCAAACACTCGCTAGCCAAGCAATCAGCGGAACAAGTTTCAGCTTTCTTGCTGCTTGGCATTCCCTCCTGCCCCATGTAGCACGGCCCGCCGTCCACGTTGTTACTGAGCGACCTGAGCGATTGGAGGCGGCCGAAGCGCGGATCCAGCTGCAGCTCCCTCTTTTGGTGGGGAAACAAATCACTCCAGTCCACAGTGTCCAGAGACTCCCCTTGCCCTAATTCCTGGCTCACCTTGTACACTCGCTTGGCCCGTGAGTTGAGATCCTTGTTGCAGCACCAATCGAAACCGTATGCTTTTGTGCTCGCTGGACCCAGATGCCCTCGCCGACGCCCCGGCCGCAACCACGACAGCATAATTTAAGGTTTGTGGTGACATGGCAGTTTTGACCTGATCTTAACATCACTAATCGAACGGTGACGTGGTAGCCCACGTACCACATGGCGGTCAGTCCATGTGCGACGTGGCAGTTATGCTTGCCACATCAGCCCTATAATATGCATTTTAAGTATATTCTGGTAAAAGGATGGCCCACTTTCCACTAGCGAGTATTATTTGGCCGGTGGTAAATTAAAATAATGACACATCATTAATTATTATTACCACTGTGCTTTTCCATTAAAGTAGGTAATTGAATTAAGCAATACGTACACATATGTATATGTATTTCGTTCAGGGTGTAAAAGATCCTTTGAAGGTTTTCATTGCAGCCTTCAACAAAGTAGGCGAGCTTCTTTCATACTCTTAAAACGATCATGAGGAGGTAAGTATTACAAAACTTCTTAAGCAGGATAAATAACATAAACTCATAAATTAGGTAAAACAAGAACTTAGCCCAACCCATTGCTGTTATAGAGTAAATATATAGATTTGCATATTCACGCGTGTGTGTGTAAACTTTGTTTATCTATCGCTCGAACTCGAGCTGTAAATGGCATACGCAAACAGTCCGAGAGCAAGTATGTATGTAGGTAGCACTTGCCGGGATATGTGGAATCCACGAGTCCTCCCTACCGAGCCTTTTCACTGCCTCCCACGCGTCCTTGGCAACAGCAAAGGCTGCTTGAGCCCCTCTACTCCCGCTTGAGCTGAACCAGTTGCTCCTTCACCATGGCCTTCATGGAGCACCCCATGATCTCCTTCATCTGGTGCTCGAGTCCTGCCCTTGCAGAGCTCAAGTCCGGGTTCTTCCCGATCTGCTGCTGCAAATGTAGTATGCTCCGTGAGTTCTCCTTCAGAACCTGGATGCTCCTCCTGACCGCGTCCAGGCCTTGCTCGGAGGCACACATTGCAGATGCAGCGCTTGCTTCGGTTGTGGTCCTGCATTGCTCCACCTTGGAGGCCATCAGTTCCCTCTCGAGCTCCACAACCTTCACTTCTAGCACATATATGGCTCGAGAGACTCATCTCTTGTCGGTCTCTCTATGGTCGCCTCCAGCTCGCTTCCAGCTTGTTTTCTCCTCCTTGGACTGTCTCTTGTGATCCAAAGGCGTGGATTACTTCTTTTGGCTTCGCCTACCTCCTCCTTCGCCTTCATTACCATCCCGGAGAACCTCTTGAGTTCCTTCCGGAGGGCGCCCTTGCACGACTGCAACCCGTTGAGCTCCATCTTCTTCGCGATCTCCGAGACGAACGACTGCTGCTGGGGCCTGTTCCCCAGGCCGTTGATCTCCTCCACCTCCTCGGCGCGCCTGGAGCACTCCCTCACCTTCCGGTCGCTGTTGACTAGCTGCATCTCCAGGGTTCCCTTGATGTCTAGGAGCTCCAGCTTCTCCCTCTCTATAGCCGTCAGCTTCTGTATCTCCCTCTCCCTCTGTGCGAGCTCCTCCCTCGACTCGTTGAACTTGGCCTCGAGCTCGCGCTTGTCGTGCTCCAGTCCGGCGATCTTGTCCAATATGTTCCTCGGGTCGGACTCCAGCGTGTTGACTGTCTCTGTGAGGCTGCGCTCTTGTCTATCTGGAGACTAGTGACCTCCTTGAAGAGCGAGTTATTGAGCTCTGTGAGGCTGAGGATCTTCTCCTTCTGCTCCACGGCCAAGGAGACTCTCCTCGGAGGGCTCGCGAAAGGGTCATGCTGCTTGAGAGACTTACGCTGCTTCGTGGATAGTCCAGCACTACTACTGCTCCAGTCTACGTAATCGATCTTTGGCTTCGAAGGCGAGGAATGGACTGCCGCCGCGGCATGCTTCTTAGCATCTGTCCTCGATGAACGGGTGCTGCAGGGACTTCGACTTGCTGCTGCGGCCGCCGGAATACATCTAGACAGCGATTTAAACACTTCTTAAACACTTGTTGAGCTTCGCACGTACCTTGTAAATTTATTATTAAAGTTTAAATAATCATTAAAGTAATAACTTCATAGGTTACAAAATGTTTTATTAAAAACATTCAATATATTTGTATATATTGTGTATCACACATATATATATATACATTATGTATATACATGCAATGATGCAAGTATACTCGTGTAAATGGTATATACAGGCATTTGTTATGTCTGAAACTATTGTATGGTTATTGAATGCCTGAAATTCATCGTATTTTACACACACACACATATACCCCTAGAAGTTCTATATTCATATATATATATACACCCTGAAACTTCAATTTAAAACTTCATAAAATTAAAAAACATTTTAAAAAATCATTAAAATTTTATAACTAATTTATATGTTATTATATTTAAGTCCAAAATACAACCTATTAAACATATATATCACAATATAATATAATTATTTTTAAAAAGATTTCATTTTTTACTATAATTCACAATATATTATGAATTAAAAAAATATTTTTAATTAATTTTATTTTAAAAATTAAAATATAACAATTAAAGTTTTTCAAGGTATATATGTAAATTTTTAAAGGGTATATATGTAAATATAAACTTCTAGTGATATATATGTAAATATAATAAATTTCAAGGATAAATGTAATTTTCCTGGCTATTCTCCGCACTCAGCAGCTAGCTTAGCAGTCTTTGCTTCTTTCTTCAATTGTTGCTTCTCTGTATGTATATATGTATGTGTTTATATAGATATATATATATATATATATATATATAGAGAGAGAGAGAGAGAGAGAGGAGAGAGAGAGAGAGAGAGAGAGAGAGAGAGAGAGAGAGAAAAGGAGAGAGGGAGTATGCTTACTTTCCTTGCGTCTAGCCTCAGATTGTGCAAAAAACGTCGCCCACTCGTCCGAGAGCACAAATTGTGGTTCGCCTTCCTCCTCTTCTTCAGTATCACCCTAGTAAATAAAACCATTTATATTCTCGTTATCTAATAAACCATTATATACATACGTACATATGAAGTTCAGCTGTTTCATGCTGTTCAACTTCTGCAGCGACAGTCCCATGATAACTTTGTGAAGGATGCTCGTATGAATATGGAAACATAGGATAGAAAAACCATGGGAAATGGCAAACATGGCCTGAATTGGGCCTACATTGCATAGAATTCGAAGAACAGCAACATGGGTATGGAGAATTCATCAAATTATGTGAATATGAAGAATTCAACTGATGTTGTGAAGAATATGGAAAATTCAAATGAATTTGTGAAGAATTCATCTTATATACAGATGGGTGTGAGGAATTGATATGATTTTGTGCACCTTCGGATGAAGAAAACGCCTTGGCTGCCGCTGTGGCGGCTGCCGATACCAGCCATGGCGGCATTGCTCCGTCGTCCATCACTAAACCCTAAAAACCCTAAAATTTACATAATGATTTGCTAATGTTATAACTGTTGTATAAATTATTTAATATTAAGATATTGTTCAGAAAATTTAATAAACTAGATCGCATAAAGATATAATTATGGATATTTTTTTAGAATATATATATATATAATTTAAATCTCAGGGGTTTGAGAATGTCGTTTTCAATTAATTGGATACTCTATATATGTGTGTGTGTGTGTGTGTCAACATCATTCGGTTCAGAGACCATTTTCCGGTGTACCGAACTCTCGATCCACCTGTCTACGTCTCTGTGCGTGTGCGTGCGCGCGCGTTAGATAACCACGTGCTCTCTGTTCATGTGTCAAGGAGCTATATAAGTATATATAATGTTTATATATTATATATACACATCTGATGCGTATAGTATATAATAAGAACACACAGCAACTAGATTATATATATGTGTATAAATAGCATAACACAATGCTGAAACATGGAAACATGCAAAACACATGTACACATACACACAATATGTACACGACATGTACATGTATATATGTATCACTTAATTGAGACAAGTGATATCATTTGCCATGGAGACGAGGGGCAACTTTCGGATGTAGCCCTGTTAACTTGGTAGTGAAGAGCACGGAGATGCACCATGTAAAGGCGACAGCTACCTCATGACTTTGGTATTTATTGCAAAGTGGCAATATCAATATATATATATCACAATATGTATATACTGCAGTATATAAACTTACAATTTCCCATTGTTAGTAACAATGTGGGATTCTTGGGAGTTCTTGGTTTGGGATACTATTCCATGCATATTCATGGAAGTGAAGAGAAGGGTACCCCTGGCACTATGGGATTTGCCCCTTATAGGGGAGATTTTCCCATATGTTCAAAACAGGAGGTCAAGTAAGAGAGGCATAAGTATATATGTATACACGTATGTATGTGTATATAGGTGTATACATGTTTATATACATTCAAAGTTCCTCTTGTATGCCATAGACAAGTATACAACAAAGCTGATATACTGGATTTTTCTAGAATCCAGCTTATTGGTTTTGTTGGTTACTTGTCCATGCCGAAACTCATGTACCATTTTATACATCTGCATTCTATGTATGTGTGTGTGTGTTTTTTTTGCGTGCGTGCGTGCGTGCGTGTGTTGATAATGTTTTTGATGTAATTTTATAAGATTGACATACAGCTCATAAGTTGTGGTATTTTCTATATAATACACGAGCGTTTACATGTGTATAATGCTAAGTTATTGAGTGTTCAAAACATGGCTATGAACGGGAAGTAACGATAACAGATCCAGAAGGGGTTGTAATTAATTACACTTAATTTGTAAATACTAATCTCTTGTTTAGGTGGTGGGAGAATATGCCACTATAAAACAACATGGTGAAATGCAGAATTATTGGGAAGTTTACAAACTCAACTCAGTTGAAACACTGTGTGTGTGTACTAAAATAAATTACTACTGCTACGTAGAGCAACATGTAAGATTCTCTCTCTCTCTCTCTTATATATATATATAACTTAATACTAATCATATCAATATGATATATATGTGAATATATGTATGATTATACATAAAGATTGAGTAAAATAAAGAATGTGTATGTATATACTAAGATATAGTACGTACATACATAACATTGTATGCATCTATAGGCATCTGTTAATCATATACAGGATACATTATTCCGAAGGGATGTACTGTTGCCCATACTTCCTCCCATCCGTGGCGTTGGCAAGCGGTGTGTGTGTGTGCGCGCGCGCGTGTGCGTATGTGTGTGTGAGAGAGAGATATTCACATATCAGAAAAACATCCCAAACATGTATTTCACACAGGAGGTAGCAAAGGATTTGTCCAAGACAAGAGCTAGGCAGGCTGCAAGCAGCAGTGCTCCTACACATCTTGTAAGTTTGAAAGTAATTAATTATGATTAGTTTGATTAAGTATTTTACTTAATCAGACTCGATATAGTTATGGTTTTCAAGTAGGATATAAATAAGCTACAGTTTGATTAATTAAACTGCAAACTATTGGAGTTATGTATGAACATAACACAACTACCTAAGTTTGGGAGTCCGAAACAAGTAAACATATAACTCAGTTTAATTTCACTATTGAAATCAAAACTGGATTTCAAAAGCGAAAGGGCAAAAACGGGGGGAGAAAATAAAAGGAGCATATTTACATAACTTTTTGTTGTCAAAAGTAAATAAGTAAGAGACGGGGAGGATGGAAAGAGCCTTACCTCCAGCTAAAATGGAGCCTTCACATCTTTTCTTGTTACTTTCTTCGCTCCACTAAAAAGCTGTATATATTAAACGCTTATAGACAGTTTTCCCACCAGAGTGTGTTGTGTGTGTGTGTGTGTGTGTTCGGCCTGTCTGTCCCGCAAAAAAGACTTTATCCGAAGCTGTATATAATAACACCATTAAATTAGTCTATACGTATACGTATGTGTATGTTATACAAAAATATGTGGACGTGAATACGTTTACTTTTGTTATCTCTATACATGTATATGTGTATACATAATTATAAATTTACCAATCTCTCAAAATTGTACGTCGCTGCTACAAAGCTGAAGAGCTTTCAACTCCGTATCTTGCCAAGAGCTGTATAAGCTTGTCCCTTGACAATGGCTGCCATCATAAAAACGTATCAAATTAGACATATATATCATGAAATACAAACTATAGCTGTTAGTTGCAACGTATACATCATCAAACCGTATGAAGTGAAGTCAATGTAACATTAAGTAACGTAGATAATGAAAGTGTATAATGTGAAGTATAATGGTACTTAATGGTGATATAGTACCAAAAGTATGATATGACTTACATATGGTTGGTTCGAGTATGTGTAAGTGTGTGCCTGTATGCATGATATTTACGTAATAGGCTACCACATCTTATAAAGCATATTCTACACACAATAATACGTACATGCAAGTCTAACTTGAAACATTTCTTTAGTATTCACATTTCACACTCGAAATGCTTCACCCGCGCGCGCGCAGACACACAATATATCTTATAAAAGTATATGACGAGGACCGACAAACAAAGAGCATGGTGACATAATCAACAAAGTCGAATCAAATCTTAACAACCTTATCACAAAAAGCATGATTAAGCGGACAAACAAAAAACAGTGCTGACACAGCCATCCTGTCATCATCAAATCAAATTGAATCGACGACTGGTGGCAACAGGTTATTGTTTAACTAGTAATATTGTTGAATAATTGGAAAATCCCACAAGAATGACACGCTTGCTTTGACGTACCCAAAGAGCTCATATCCAATGGTCCAATCAGTTGACAAATGCTCCATCAAATATGAACCATGCGTTTTTCTACTCCTAGACTCTCTATTCTTAATAAATTTAATGCTTGCCAGCCAGTGAACTGAATGTATAGTGCTAACTATCCTCTCTACCTCATTATCTCCTTTCTACACGTGCATTTGTGTGTGCGTGCGCGCGCGCGCGTAAAAATGAGGGAAAATAGATATAGATAATAGATAATTACCTTAGTTTGGAACTCGTTTACTCCTGCTTCAAAGAACAGTTCCTTGTCCGACTGCAACGCGTTCCCAGTTAGTGCAACGATTGGTGTCTTGACGCCCATCATTCTGAGCGTTCTCGTTGCCTATCGTAAGAAACAATAAAATAGCATTAACCTTTCATCGTGTGTGTGTGTGTGTCGAGAGATAAATGCAGAAAATAAAATACCTCGTGGCCATCCATGACGGGCATTTCCTTGTCCATCAATACGAGATCATATGACTTTCCCTGTTTGTGCAAATCCACGGCAATCTGTCCGTTCTCTGCTTCGTCACACTGGAGGTTGAGGTTCTGAAGTACCTTCCGCAATATAATCTGATCCACAAATGAAAACATTAGGATTTGTGTGTGTGCATACACATACGCATGCATATCAATATATTTATAGATCCACTCTATATGTATATATTTAGGCTTTTTCATGGACATGAGAAACAGATAGTTACCGTCTGCATTTAAGTATCATGACGCTAGCTATAGGTGTATATTATTCCATGTACATTCTGCTACGTACTTTTACATACGTATCCACGGGGCACGATCACATGTGTCTACTTGTGTCTTTACACGTATATTTCATGCATAGGTGTCTGTATATATGTGTATGCACGTATATGCACACAATGGTATGTATGAGCTTCTGCATATAAATCTGTGCCTGTATCATGCGTGTGTACGTGCCATATTCACACACACACACACGTGCATCTATGTGTCCTATTATAACGTACTCTGTTTATCCTCGTGTCCTCCACCAGCAGCACTTTCCTTCTACGCGGCACAGCTTGCGATGGTAGCTCTACAGCGCTGAAGACAGTAGGAACTTTACCACACAACTCCTGCTGTTTGTCTTTCGTGCAGCCATTGTAGAAGCGTGCGATGCCGCGAATGAACAATTACCCCGCTTCTGTATGGGAACCAGTGCGAATGGAGCCGAGAAGAAAATGTACTACCTTCTTCTCGGGATTGTACACCGATCTGCCCACCGATTTGCTCAATAAAACGCTTGGCAACACTTAAGCCTAAACAACTGGAAACACCAGCCTTTTGTATCCACGATGACGATATGAATGAGTCCGCTTCAAAGAGCTTTTCCCGGTCGTCCAAGGACATTCCTGCCAATTGTGTACCATCTTGTAAGATAATCAAAGACATAAATATGTAGATGTATATGTACGTAATATATATGTATATGTGCCTATGCGTGGTATGCATATGTCAGCAGTTTGATTTGAAGCTTTGTATTCTACATACCTGCTCCAGTGTCATTCACAGCAATGAACAGTTTGATGGATTTGTGCTCTTCGGAAACGTGCATGTTACTGAACGTTGCTATGGAGCTTGAATCCAGCTCCTCGCACTTGATTTCAAGATCTAGCTTGCCACCATTGGGAGTAAACTTAACAGCATTACTCAGGAAGTTACCTATATGAACATATAACTCCTAAGCATACGACAGCCATGTATAAAAACTGGGACTGTACAGAAGTACAAGGATATATAATGATTATATATATGGGTGGGTCCATGGTTATTATGTTCCATATCTACATTATCGTACATTTATATTCCTCCTTACCTAAAGTTTGCACAGTTCGATGCTTGTCACCAACAATATTGTGTGACTCCAAAATGGTGCTCGCGACTGGGTCGATGTCAATATTCAAAGATATCTGCTTTTGCTCTAGCAGATCCTTCAAACCCCACGCGAGGAACTTTACGACTGCCAATAAGTCAAACACATCCCTGTTCAGCTCAATTCGTCCCTCTTCCCAGTTCCCTGTAAAAGATGTAGTTGAGTATATTAATTTATGATATACAGTAAACAGAATAGAAAACTAACCCATATCAGTAACATCATCCAGCACATTTGTCATGGTCTCCGCACAGTCTAACATGAGTTGAACCAAGTCCAGCATGTCTCCGGAACTCGTATCATCCCCACTTGCAGAGGCACGCATGTGACCAAGCCCGAGGACAATCGCATTGAACGGAACTGGACAAAGACAAGGTAGCCGTCAGAGAAATCCCATGAACAAAATCTATACGAATCTCGAACAGAAGCCCACTAGTGTAAAATAAAAACAAACAAAAAGCGACCACGAATATGCTTACCTCTGATGTTATGAAACACATACGCCATGAATTGTTGCTTCGCACGGTGTGCTCGCTGCGCCATCAAATTCTCCTCTTGCTTCCTGCTGTGGCTTACATTCTCGCATTTCAAGCACCTGGATCGAATGACCTTTCCCCTGAGCTGCCAATTTAACCGAACGCCTCCTAAGACGAATACACTAACTAAAACAGATCCGACTGTTATCGAAACCGATCCGGGATGAATCCAGCATCCCGTAGGCTGTAAAAATCTCGTTTTTGCAATCCATACTAGAAACGCCAGAGGTAAAAAGAAGCAAAAATCCCACAAGCTGCCGCTTCGCCGGTATAAATTCAAGCTTCTCCCGTTCCGCACCTACAGAGTCTTCAATCTTCAAAATCGCTCTAAACCTGCGCGTTAACTGCTGCGTTTTCGCAAACAATGCAGATTCTTCCTTCCCGCTCGCGAAATCCGTTCTTTTCCAAGTCCCAACATTAGCCGTGTATTCGGATTCCTGCATTCCGTCGCCGATCGCTCCTTTCTTGAATCCTAGTGCTACCGCTGCATCGCAGCACGCACACTTGCTTACCGCGACATCACGGAGATGAACTTTCTCGCTGATTGACAACAGAATGCTTCGTCCGAGCATCGCTTCAGAGAACCGAAGCTCTGCTGCTCGTTTTCATGGCGATATCTTCGGGATTTTGCATGACTCCGCTGCCCGATTGACGAAAATCTTTAAATCGATCGCGTACCTCCTCCGACGATTCGCCAAGCTGCTCCTTCTCACACGCAATCCGCGATCGAAAAACAATTCTTAGAATGAAAGAGGAACAGAATTAAACGCGAAAATGAGAACCTAGCCTTAAACTGACGTATTCTGTCTGCGAAACATTAGGGGTCCACATGGCAGAAAAATGGCCGTCTGATACGCACGTCCGTTAGCCTCTGTCAGATGTAAATATTGTAAAGTAATTTAAAAAAGCTTATTTGTTGGGCGGTAAAATCTTCTGCCAGATTTTCTTATATATTTTATGGCACATTTCACAGCGACCGGGAAATGCTTACTGTGGCGATCACCGGCAAGATCTTGTCGAATCTCCGGCAAATCGTCCAGCTTTTACCGTCCCGGTCAAAAGGTGAAATAATCTCGATAATCACCCTGTTTAAGACAGAATTATAACACCAAAAATCGAGAAGCTTCTGTCCTGACACCGCATTAATTTCCGGATAACCCCGCTTACAGTTCGCGGTTGAGTTACGGCATATTCCGTGCAGATTTTCTCGTAAGGAATAGATTCTTTGCTATTATTTGGATTATGTACAAATAATTAGGGTTAGGGTTTAGCTAATTGCTGACGTGTAGAATGTTAAATGGGGAATGGATAGTTTCTATTGAACAAAGTTATGACAAACTAAACTTAGTTAATCACGTCATATATAAAAAAGGGATTTAATATATTTTATTTGACCAACTAAGAAATATAAGAAATTGACGCTTTAACACGACCTTGTCACTATTCAAAGATTTTGTAGAAGATATGATCAAGGTATATTTTTTATTGAGTTTTGGCAAAATTGCCAGCCTTTGAACTACTGTAGAGATTCTGATTCTGCCGGATTGGTGGCTGACCATCATTTCTTTAATCTTTATCAAAGGGTAAAAGGTATATTCTACACTGTAAAAGTATATTTCACATTTTTGACTCGTCAACGTGCACGGGTGAAAATCATTCCTTTGTGTTCCAAAAATGACCATTATAGATTGTCCTTTTTACTTTTTACCTGTACCTTAAGGTTAGCCCTAATCTTTTCCTTTAGGGTTTATAAATACCTTGCCCTAAAGGCTAACCTTTACCTTTAAGATTTATAGAAATACGTGTATATGTTTAGAAATGGAATAGTAATGACATACAAAAGGGCCCAGCGTACGATTTTACTATATCTAGGTGGCATATATGTTGAAATCTCATGTCACCTATGTGGGCGGTGGCACAAGAATAACAACCAAAGAATGTAAGGGTAAAAGGCTGATAAAGACATAATTTAACTTAATTAAAGATTACTTAATATTACCAATCTTTGAAATATCCATTGGATTCTTTCAAGATATCACGTACATATGCATCATTAGTGCCGTTTGAACAATTCTTACTTTCAAAAGCATATGGGACAAAGAAAAGTATATGTATGATACATGTGTAGACTGGTGCAAAAATGTCGACTTTAGCGCGCGTATTTTTCATATACACAGATGGTGTATGAGCGTGTGTGCAAGCCACAGACAAATGACATGTGCTAGGCAGCCTGGCTAGACTTTGCACAGATGCTTACAATGACTTTTGACTCTTTCAATGAGAAAACTCCTAGAGATTGCACAGAAATATGTGGGTCATCATTCTACTCTTGTTGTATAGCATTTGTACTGCTGTGTCCACTCCTTCTCAACAGGATCTGTTAGTGTTACTCTCATTCAAGGAGAAGCTCCTAGGGAACCCGTTACCGAGTTGGAGTTTAAACAATAGTTTAACAGCATGGGAAGGTGTTCGGCTCAGCACAGAACGATATATAGTCGAGTTAAACCTCTCGTCTCGAGATTTGAGGGGGGTTATCTCCAGTCTGGTGCAGCCTTCTCTCGATGAAGCGTATCGATCTCTCCCACAACAATCTAAGTGGTGAGCTTCCGTGGTGCACGGACCTCAGTAACAGCAACATTGAGGTACTCGACTTATCCAGCAACCACCTGGCCGGTGAACTCCCCAAGAACATGAGGAGCACAACTCTTAAGGAGCTCAACTTGGGAAAGAACGACTTCACAGGCAACTTAACTCTCACTTTCGGAGGATGCCAGCTCTTCAGATGCTGGATATCGGCTGGAGCTCCCTCCAGGTCCTATACCCATCAATATATGTGACAAACTTCCCCGTCTAGTCTCATTTTCTCTCTCTTCCAATTACTTGATAAGTGGTAGTATTCCGGAGTCCCTCTCAAACTGCAGTTTCTCAACCGGCTCTACCTCAACGACAACATAATTTCTGGATCCATCCCTCAAAGTCTGCCTAGGAACTTGCTTGAAGTAGACATCTCACACAACATGTTATCAGGTTGGATCCCGCATACCATCTCAAACTGCACCTTGTTTGAAGCGACTCGATGCAGGATTCAATAATCTCACAGGTACACTTCCGAGCACTTTCGGTAACCTCTCAAATCTTATGTATCTCGCCTTGCATTACAACAACATGTATGGTGAAGTTCTTCCCAATGCCATGCTGAGCAACAACATGGAAATGCTCGCGTTGGCTAGCAACAGTTTTACTGGTCCCATTCCAGAGTCTTTACGCTCCTGCACTTCTCTTAAAGTGTTAACCCTGGCAGACAATGGTTTCCAAGGTGAAATTCCTCACTGGGTAGGCAACTTTAGCGAGCTGTTCACCTTAACATTATCAGATAATGACTTAACCGGGGAAATACCAGTACAGCTCGGAAACCTGAGGTCTCTCCAGACAGAGCTTAGAGTCAGAAAGCTTGACTGCTGCAACATTACATTTACACTGCGGGCAGGCAGAGCAACGGGCTGAACCAGTTTGCGACTTCTATTGATCTCTCTAACAACAGACTGACTGGCAGCATCCCCAGTGAGCTCGGGAAGTTGCAAGGCCTGCAAGGTTGGTCATGTCCAACAATCTCCTGTCCGGTGAGATGCCACTTTCGCTGAGCAATATACATTCCTTGGAACGTCTCAACTTGTCCAACAACAAACTTACTGGGCATTCCTGGGAGCTGGGTGACTTAAACTTCCTCTCGGAGTTTGATGTATCTTACAACTTACTCACAGGTGTCATTCCATATGGCCATCAACTCGCTACCTTCGGAGCTTCTTCTTACCGAGGAACCCAGCTCTGTGTGGGCGTCCACTTAACACGACCTGTGTCACGTCTTCTGTGGGCCAACGAGAGGAACAGGGACATAAAAGACTGCATATTTCTCATGTGGTTGGTGGCATAGTTGGGTTTGTACTTGGACTTTATGTTACCTTCATTTGGTCGCCTGCTTGCTTCTGTAGAACACTGTCGTGTCTTCTAGTGCTCCAAAGAAATAATTCAGTTCCGGACCTGTTTTATAGTGAGTATAAAAAGCATGCATATAAAGTTACGTAAGCCGTCTGATTACAAAGAAAGGCTCTGATATCACGCTCGCGAGCGCGCGCGAAACCACACGTGCACGCATATACCTGTTGGGCCTAGGTGGCGCCCAAAAAGAACACTCGTGTCTTCCAGTAGTTAGAAAATGATATTTCTGGGGCGGTTGTGGACCTGTTAATGCAGTAGAAAATGCATATATATAAATCCGCATGTTTATACATGAGCATGGGACACACACACACGCACATTCCCAGCTTCTACTGGCAAGTTAAGGGGACGTCTACTTAGCTAAAGCCTTAAAGAATCCTACTTGCATGGAAATGAAGTCACAGTTGAGTCTCTCAAAGACTACGCTTTACACACACACACAAGGTGTAAATTCCTCTTGTGTGCAAAGACTGGTTTGCTGAAAAACCTGTCATATATATGTGTGTGTTGTGTGTCCAAAATAAACATGTCTACAAGAGCATTTTCATAATATGCATAAAAAAACAAACTGATGCCTACACACGTCTTCAATTCTTCTAATTATATATACATATATGATATGTATTGTTTCAGCTGTTTTATTCAAGGTAGATATCATATACACACACATATGTATGTATCCCATATTTCATTCATATATATATTTTCTCTCATAGTTTTCTTGGGGGCTTCTCAGACGGATCTTGCTTCGATCCATGTGGGTTGCTCAGGTATGTCTGTCTTCTGTATTTGTCATATAGCAGTCTTTGTTTTCTTGCTTAGTTGTGTTGTGTTCTCCTTCATAGCACCTGTGATTTCAATCATTTCCCATGGATAATCCCTGAAAATTTTGTTGAATGCTTGATTCTGTGCATGTAATGGATTCATCAACACGTGCTTTCATAAATTCAGTTTTATGATCTGATAACACGTTTAATTGATTTCTTTTACAGCATAATCCATCTAGAATCGATTTAGTTTAGTTCTACAGTATGTATTGAATTCATCAACTCTTTTTTAATTCTCGATGCATTTAATAACATATATGAAAGTTTAAGTCATTTAATTGATTTATTTTAGAGTATAATTAATTTCATTTATAGTAATAATATTTAATGTGTACTTCCGGTAAATAATTATTATATTATATCAAGATCGGCCAACGGGTGGTTAATAATTTACTTACGTAAAAGTTACATTTTTAATACTGTATTTTCTTATTTGGTGCCGTAACGTTTTAACATAAAAAGAAGATACTACGTATAAAGTCTCGAAATGCAATATATAAATTAAGATTTTAATCGTAATATGGTGAACAAAGTACAGGTGGAGATGTACAAGTACATTAAAACCTTCAACTTTCAGCAGCGTTACTAATACAAAGTAAAGAGCCACTTCATTTAGTAATGTAGAATTATAAATCATATTGTTAGTTTTAAGAGTTAGATATTATTGAGATTGGTGTTAAATTAAATGATGAATATTTGATATAATAAATTTCAATAACACCGCACTAAAGTTATTTTAGTACTATGTATGAAAGTCCAAAAAAATGGGTTTTGAATATAAATATATAATTATATATAAGTTTAACTTGAGTGGTTATTAAGAAAATATATTTGGAAGTACAATTTAATTTTTTTAAGAGTTATTTTTGGTTAGGAAGACTCAGATTAATGTTCTTTATTAATTTTGTGATAGTATGTTATATATCATAGTAGCATTCCATCCTATACAACTTTATTAGAAATGATAAGCAACATTTATATGTTTATTTGGAAGATGATGTGGAATTATATAATTAAAAAACAACATGATACTTATGAAGGATTTTAATTAGAGTTGTGATAATTTAGAAGTTGGGCACTTATAATAAATATGAGTTTTTTATTATTTAATAATGAAGTTAATCTAAAGTGGACTAAAAAGTTAAGATATAGTGCAAAATGACTTTAGCATGGAATTATTTTGTTTTTATTAATAGTATTGTTTCATTATTGTAATAATGTATACAAATGGCCAAAGTCAAAGTGTTCACTTATTATTATTTATACTACGAGGGAGAAAGTGTTGTAAAGAAAGAAGATTTAATTAATTCATACCATTATACATTATACATATGCATAAGATAGTGTAAGGTTTATTGAGTTGCTTATAAAACACCTAAAAGATTTTGAAAATAATTTAATAAAATTAAATATCACTTAAAGAGTAGAAATAATATTTAAAATAGTTATATACTTTGAAGAGAATAATGCATGTGTAAATGAAATAAGATTATTTTTTTTTCTTTACCTTATCCACAAGAATACACAATATTATTAATTGATCTATAGTAAAATGCTTTGGACAAAATCTAACATGACTCTTAACACATAATTCAACATTTTTGACCTAGTGAGCAAGTCGTTTTTCCAAAATAATAGCTAATAATTTAGAAAATAATAAGGGTATTATTAACATTTTATAATTATATAGTAATAAGGAATTATATTACACCTAATCTATGATTTAAGAAATGCATTTCTTAATGCTTGGTTCAATATATGAAGCAATATTAATAACATTTCAAGCATTATTCATTAAAATAAATCTATTTGTAACTTATTCAATTCAACTACTTTAGCATTATTCATTTTATGCAATGCTTAAGCTTCCTCAATCATCAATATTCTTGTTGTTTATATATAATACAGTCCCATGCGAGAAATTATATAATAAAAATAAGAGTACCACATGCTTTATTTATTGTGGTGAAATTATACCAAAACATCTTGACTTGAGTCATTGATTAAGAACATTCTTTAAATATACTTATTAATTTAAGACTTTGTTAAAGATTGTTACAACCTTTCCCTCTCCCCTTATGTCAACTAGGCAAAGGGCCAATTGGTATTTATGAGAGAGCTCCTGGTCATGATGATTCAGTTACGCTTGAGTTTTTTTGCCCACATATCCCACAATCTTTACCCAAGTAGTCAAACAACTAGGCAAAGGGCCAATTAGTATTTATGAAAGGGCCCCTAGTCAGTTACGTTTGAGTCTTTTTGCCCACATATCCCATAATCTTTACCTAGATAATCAACCCACTAGGTTAGAATTATGACACTCTCCACCCATTTGAAAAAGTGAATGCCTCATCCATAGACTCAAAGGGTTGCTACTATACCTTCCTCCTGAAAGTGTAGTTAGAGGCGGTCCCAGAGACACTTGTCTACTTACACTACGCTTAACTCGCACCCAAATAGTCAACCCAACTAGGCAAAGGCCAATTAGTATTTATGAGAGGGCCCCTGGTCATGATGACTCAGTTATGCTTGAGTCTTTTTGCCCACATATTCCACAATCTTTACCCAGATAATCAACCCACCAGGTTAGAACTATGACACTCTCCACCCATTTGAGAAAGTGGATGCCCTCATCCATAGACTCAAGGGGTTGCTACTATGCCTTCCTCTTGAAGGTGCAATCAGAGGTGGTCCTAGAGACACTTGTCTACTTACGCTACGCTTAACTCGCACCTAGCTCAGAGGCGATCCCCACATTGTGTGACCACTTGGCTGGACTAGCATCACATGTCAATCAAACTGTCAAGCCATGATCTAGGAACAAGGAAGTGAACATGATTCCAAGAACAAGGAAGCTTGACTCAGGAACAGGATAAGGAGCAGGACAGGGAGCAAGACAAGGAGCAGGACAGGAACTAGGAACCAGGAACAAGACAAGAGTAAGAGGCAAGGAGCAAGACAAGAACAAGACAAGAATAAGGAATAAGATTGATCATAAAATGACTAGTGTTAATAGTAATTGATTGTACAACAATTAGGTTGGAGCTTTTATGTTCACAACTTCAGCTAATCTGGTCATGAGTCTAATCTAGTCATGAGTTAAAAATAGTGACCCTTATCCTATAGGCATATCCTATAAGAATATCCTGTAGGTATATCATGTAGGTATATCCTATAAGCATATCATGTAACTTGTATTCTACATCCTGTATCCTGTATCCAGAATTCTGCATCATGTATCGGGTTATAATAGCACCTCCTCCCTAAGAACGAGTTTCACGAGTTTTGGGACCTAATTTAATAGGATAATGCCGATGGAAAGCAGCAACTTTGGAAACAGCATGGAGTAAGTTGAATGTAGGTTCCCAAGTGTGATCGATAGGCAAATAACCTTTCTAATCCACCAAGTATTGAAGTTGGCGACGATGAAGACGAGAATCAAGAATGGATGCAACTTCGTATTTAGGTTCACCGTCAATAACCACATGAGGGGGAAGAGAAGAAGCACGACCAGGAAGAGAAGAAGGATGGTACGGCTCCAACAAAGAGGTGTGAAACACATGATGAAGTTTCACTGTAGATGATAACTTTAGTCAGAAAGCTACAGGATTGACTTCAGCCGCAATCTTGTAAGGGCCCAATCGTTAAAAATCCAACTTAGAAAAGGCTTGTTAGTACGAATATGCCGAAGAAGCCACATGAGATCATCAATCTTATATGCATGTGCCGGTTGACGACGAACATCAGCATGATGCTTGTACCGTTCATGTGCCTGCTGAAGATGAACCTGGAGATCATCATGTACCTGACGAAGATGCTGAAGATGATCATGTACTGCAGGAGCAGAAGAAGGAGAAGCAGGAAGAGCAAAGTTAAAACATGGATGGTAGCCTGTAAGAGCAAAGAAAGGTGTTTAGCATGTAGATGCGTGAACGGAGTTGTTGTAGGCAAACTCCACCATAGGAAGAAGGTCCAACCAATTATCCTATTGGTAACTAATGAAGCAACGAAGATACTATTTCAAGGTTTGAATTGTGCGTTCTGATTGCCCATCAATTTGCAGATGATATTTTGAAGAAAAATCCACTTTAACTTGTAGACTCCGGAGAAGCTCTCACCAAAACTTGGACATGAATTGTGGACCTTGATCAGAAATAATGCTCTCAGGAAAACCATGGTGTCGGAACACTTTGCGGATCACCAACTCAGCAGTTGTCTGGCCTGTAGCGGTCTTGTTACATGGTAGGAAATGAACTTGTTTGGTGAAATAGTCAACCACCACAAAAACTGCATCAAATCCACGAGGAGGAAGATCTGTGAAGAAATCCATAAAAATGGATCTCTAAGGAGCAGAAGGAACAAGAAGAGGATGAAGAAGACCAGAGGGCGTGTGATGAGGCATCTTCGACCTATTGTAGGTGTCACAACTCCATACAGACTTGTCCATAAAACCTCGCAACCCAGGCCACCAATAGTTGCGAGTTACCAACTCAATTGTCTTAGTCACACCAAAATGTCATGTAGCCGGGGTATCATGACAATCCTATATCACACGAGTCCTGCAAACACCAACAGGAATGTACATGTCAGAGTTTTAATCCAAAGGGCCAACACGTGGCAACATGTGGCTCCAAGTGGCTATTCGGCGTCATCACCCTGTGTGAGCAATGCTAAGTCTTCCAAGATAACCCTAAGAGTCTGACTTTGGGGCCCAATTAGGCAAAAGACTTAGAGTCCTACCTAAGTCCCCTAGAATGACCATCCCCTGAACCCTAGAGGCCCAATTAGGTAGAAGACTTATAATCCTACCCTAGGTACCCTAGAATGACCATCCCTTGAACCCTAGAGGGTAACCCGAGTAGACTTTAGGATCCTGTCCCAGTAGACCTAAACAGGCTCATGCCCTAACGCCACAAAGGAGATGTGTCTCACACATACCTTCATGATGGAGTCAAGGCATCGTCACTTACCCCTTAAGGAATCACCTTCATCCAAGAGTACAACCCCTTTAGGGCAACAAGGGGTACCCTGAACCACAACTAACCCCTAAGGGTTTGAGTGGCCAAGTCATACCCTAGACCTAGGGCTAGTACTTAATGAGGACATGAGTGTGTGTCATAGGCGGACATGAGTGTTTACTAAGCAAACTCCCTAAGGCTAGGTTTGGATAACCCTAAGTACATGACCTTGCGAGTGCCTTACGAAAGGCATCTGCTAATGAGTTTAGGTTGATCAACCCCTGAATTCCAAGGAGAACACTCCCTTAGCCAAGTGTGCCAAAGCACACCTAGTTACGAGACCTAACCTCCCTTGAGTAGATGCCCAAGGCTTAGCACCCTAGTGCAAGCACAAGCATGCCTGTTGACTAAAGTATTCAACTCCTTGGCGACAAACCCATGACACAACCCCAAAGGGCATGCCTTGGGCTTTGTATTGCGTGACATCTAGCCCAGTGTCACATCTCCATGTGACACTGCCTTCCATAATGTGGGCTATCATACCATAGCCCTTAGATTCAAGAGTTGCACCAAGTACCACAAATGTGGCTCTTAAATGCCAACTCTAGAACCCCTCAATGAACCCTCAGGAACCAAGTAACGTGAACCTGTCAAACAAGATTCCATGCCCACAGTTGGACAAGGACACGGATGTGCCTTGCTTGGTGAGTGCTACACCTAGCTTGACATGGAGGAGGAGGCTGGAGACAAGCCTCAACCTCTGCCTCTTGGAACGTGCATTCCGACAAGACCTCTCAGGCATGAATTTGCCGACGTTAAGGGTAAGCTATCCCGAAGGTGGGACATACCTCTGGCATTTGGAAGTTAGCAAAGGGTTGTGCCTTGACAACACAAGCTAGAGCTTACACCGGAAGAAGAGTAACGAGCTCAATCATGAACCCAAGAACCCTTACTCTTACATACTCTACCTTATTTATGTGACGAAGCCCCCCCCCCCCCCCCCCCCCTTTCCTGTATGTGTATGTGGGCTGGCAAAATTAGCTAGCCCCTTATTAAATTAATGAGAAAGTGTTTGACTTAGCCTAACTCTACCCTAAACCCTACCCAAGGGGGTGAGGGTTTTAGGGCGTGGTTTAGGTCAACCCTAGGGGTGTTCCTAACCCTACTAAACATGCCAAACTCATCTACATTAACCAATAAGCCTAACTGGGACGTTAAAATTGGGGATGGGTTTCTAGAAGGTAAATTTTAGCTTCGCTTAGAGTTTCCTGCAAATACCTAATGACACCCGACCGAACCATCACCAGATACCCAAGTGCACTAAACAGGCCTGTTTCTTACTATATTTAGGGTCCATTAACATAGTACAGTAGGTAACCACAATCAACATCCAAAGTAAATGGTCGAGTCATAGTAAAAACTATGATAGTACAGGAGACCTTCCTAGTACAGGAGTCCGTCATGTATGGCAAACAACTTTTAGTCTGTACGGGAACTAGAGAAAGAGGAACTTGCGATGTCAAGACTAATGTGTGAAAACACATTCCTTGCCAAGTCGTTTGTAACCAACTGCAAATGAATGTCCTGTAGGAGTGTGAAATCTACTGGAACTTGATGAACTTGTAGTGCTGCAAGCCGAAGTCGATCAGGACCCAACAACACTTGCTTTTGATAGTCATATGCAGGATCGCTCGGGGTCAGTACAAGGTAAGAGCGCCTAGACAATACATCCGCCTTGCCATTCCGAAAAACCAGGCCTGTAAAATGATGATGAAATTAAAACATGATCGTAACTCCGCCCACCTAGCCTGTCACCGACTGAGAACTCGAGCCGTTTGAAAAATACTCCAGGTTCTTATGATCCGTAAGAACTTGTACAAGATGCCAACCCTTCTAGGAAATGTTGTCACTCCTCAAACGAATCCACAATGGCCTTGAGTTCCTTGTTATGAATCTCATAATTGATCTCTGCCGAAAGGAACTTATAAGAATGAAAAGCTACAGGATGAAGCAACTTATACTTCTCCAACTTGTGATAGGACAGATCCTACTGCAAAATCCGAGGCATCTGCTTCAATGAAGAAGGGACAAGAAGGATCAGGATGTGTTAAATCGGAGCTATCGTGAAGGCGTCCTTGAGTGTTGCGAATGCATGTTCCGCCTTGTCGGACCAAAGAACACTACTGTGCGCTTGGTGAGTTCCGTGAGTGGAAGTACACGCTTGGAGAAGTCCGTGAGTAGAAGTACACTCTTGGAGAAGTCCTGTATGAAACGCCTATAAAAGTTTGCAAAGCCAATGAAATATTGCACATCTCGTACAGACTTGGGCCTCTCCCACTCCACACAAGGTGAAGACTCCACGATAGTCTTCACCTTGTGCATGCCTGTAGAAGTTTGCAAAGCCAATGAAACATTACACATCTCGTATAGACTTGGGCCTCTCCCACTGCACAATAGTCTTCACCTTGTGCATGCCTGTAGAAGTTTGGAAAGCCAATGAAACATTGCACGTCTCGTACAGACTTGGGCCTCTCCCACGAGGCCCACTCCACGATAGTCTTCACCTTGTGACGCTGTTGAAGGACACTTGTCCACGAGGCCCACTCCACGATAGTCTTCACTTTGTGCACGCTTGGTAGAGAGACACTTGTCTACTTACGGTACGACGTAAGTACAACGATAGTCTTTACCTTGTGCACGCTTGGTGGACCCAGAGACAGTTTGCAAAGCCATTGCACGTCTCATACAAACTTGGGCCTTCTCCCACTCCACAATAGTCTATTACGCTAGTACATAGTCTTCCTTAATGGCGTGAGCTTTACTCAAAGTTCATTCCTAATAAGAATCGAACCTTGGACCGCTCCGCTATCAATGTCATAACCTTTCCCTCTCTCCTTATGCCAACTAAGCAAAGGGTCAATCGGTGTTTATGAGAGGGCCCCTGATATGATGACTCAGTTATACTTGAGTCTTTTTGCCCACATATCTCACAATCTTTACCTAGATAGTCAACCCACCATGTTAGAACTATGACAAAGATGTTCATTATTTTCAAATATTATTTAATTTATATAGTGATTAACTGGAGGATTGATTAATAAGAGAAGGGTGATGATTCTTCATTTGAAGCAATTATATAAGTTTATTACTTTTGTATAATGAACTGTAATTTTATTAACACATACACATGTTAGTATATAGCAACATTTAAGCACATTCCTACCAACTATTGTGTTAAGTTAGCTTATGCAAGTTAATACACAATAATAAAGAAATTGCTTTTCATCAAACTCTACTTATGTGTTAAGTAAGTGTCCATGGCTTTTTTCTGTTAATTAATGATCCCATGTTTCACGTGTCCTTAACTTAATTTAAGTTAACTGCTAATAAGTTTGAATTTCATGAAATAATTTTCTAACTTTTAAATTTAAATATTCAATTTAAAATATGAAAACACAAATTATGTATCAATTCAAAGTGAATGTCAAGTAATGTTGTTTCCAAAATTAGATGGGTCTCTGATATTAATCTTACCATTTGAGTATTTGATGTTGTTTCACCAAAATCACCTAGATCTTAGTGAATTGCTATACTCAATAACACCACCTCTTCCTTGATGCTTATGCACCCTTTTTCATCTTGCCTATAATGTGCTTCCAAATTTGTTTTCCCTTCATCTATAAGGATGTTGTGAATTAGACTACATTTATTACATTTGAAATGTGAATAAGCGTCACCCTTAATTTACTATTAAGCATTGAAATTTCTATTTTAAGAACCCAAAATACTTGTTTAACAACCATTTTTATTATAGAAAGTTCTTTGTTAAATATTTCTTCTTAGATAATCATCAATTGAGAATTTGGAAATCACACAATAATTATTATTATTTTTAACATTACATTAAAAAATCACCTATGAAACCATTAAATATGGCACAAGTTAATATCCCTATATCCCACTAGATACGGCTTCACATAAACATGGACAATGGGCCCTTAGAGATAAACCCTATCCACAATCTTGTGTTGAACTGAACAATTTCTCTATATGCACTATGTCATGTACAATACCTACCAAAAAAAAAAAAAAAAAAAAAAAAACAATAATTAAAGCCTAAAAATTGAGTTACATACATGGCCGTTCAACATAAATATTTTAAAAAAAGGCTTACGTACATCAATAATAACTTGAATAATCACTATATCGTTACTTTTTATTAAATAAGTCCTCATTGTCTTGCTTAACATGCTACAAAATCTCAACATATGTACAGTCAAGTGCTCTAATGACTTTTAAAAGTTGAGTGTGTATCAAGAGTTGAAACTCATGGGAGATGTCAAATTTCATACTCTATAAATGAAAAGGAAATATTTTGCCAAAATAATTAACAAATTACTCCAGTAGTTTCCACAAAAATTCTCATAATTGTTAATGCCCTAATTGTAAACTTCACCATAGTCATAGTGCTTCATTAACTTAAATAGTGTCACTTCTACATGTATATCTACATGAATTGCAACTTGATAATTGGTGTTTTGGCAAGCACACTAAACCACACTCTAGGGCCGATCCTACCATGATAACAATCGTCCCACTACAACTGCTTGTTTGCATACATAGTAATCATTGAATTTCCAAATTCTACAACATCTTCATCTTCAAATCATTTGAATCCCCCTTTTAAGTTTAAAAATACATCAAACTCTAGCATTGCCCTTGGTTTTAGTATAAACCAGAACCAAACTCAGCTGCCATGATTAAAGTGACCCAAAGCATTTGATCTTGTGGATTCTGACATATCTACAAGTTATAGTATACTAAAAAGAGAAGTTAAACACAAATATATCAAGGAAAAACATGCAAACTATATAATCTTCCATGAATATAATCCTAACCATGAGCCTTGCTATTGCTTGGACGGTTAGACCAACAATATAATTTACAATGCAACCAATAGCTTGTACAAATTGTGTCATAGTTTGCACAATTGTTGCGTCTCTCTAATTGGTGACTATCATCATGCATTCAAATTGTTCTTTTTCATTTTCAATTGTGTTTGCTTAAACTCAAGTTGCCAATTAAATTGTCTTGTCTTTGAATCCAATTCACACTCAACCAAGAGGTTGTTGTCCTATATAGTTTGAACAAGACTTAAATGGCCACATTTCTTATGCTTTTTCTTTATGTATTGCTAGAAATTGCATCACCATCTTCATCTAAGCCATTTGTCATTGGAGTTAAGAAATAAGCTAAAGTTGTAGAAGGGTCCATGTCACTGTCAAGATAATGTTGAGGAGCAATCAAGCTTCTCTCTCCGTAAAAAGAATCCATTAAGTCAAACAATTCAGAATCCCAAACTATTTAATCTCACTGTATGTTTAAGCTTCATATTAAGGTGAAACGCATGTTTTTTCTATTGTAATCAACATTGAAATTGTAATCACTCAAAAGATTCTCCCATTTCTCACAACACTACTCTTCATTGCTATCTTGATATCCATGCATAGCCATTTGCTTTGGAATCATTGTAAAGTGACATTTTAGCACGTCATTTTGAGTAAGACACTCTTGTCTCTTGAGCTCCGCAAACAATTTGGTTTAGTACATTCTAGTTTTAGTTCGACATCACCTTATTGGCCTCTATTGCTACTCAACAAAGCCACCAAACTACATGGTACTACTAAACATATGAGATGAGAACAATCTAGGTTGTTGAGATGAATCAAAAAAGTGAGTTGTTCGGATATGAGACAAATATGCTAGGTTGTGAATGAATTTGGGCAACATGATCCAATGGCGAGCCATCAAGTTGCACATCACCAACATCTCCACCATCAAGCCGCCTGCCAAGTTGTGAGTTGTGTGCAGTGTTGAGGTGACAAGGTGTACGCTGCTAAGGTTAAAGATGCCACCAATTTGAGTGTCACTTGGGCAGCTGATTTGAGCACCACTGGGCAATTGATTTAAGTGTCACTCAAGTTATTGATTTGTGTTTGGGGTGTGAGTTAAGATACACCATTAAAGTCACTATTGAGATTGAGTTAAAACCCTAGTAATAATGCATTATTGAGACTGAGTTAAGCACAAACTTGTGATGTATTGAAGCTTGCTGGCTCCATTTCTTCACCAAATGTTGAACCCTAGTGGATGGCTAGAGAAGAGAGGAGAGAATGAATGCAATGCAATGCAAAACCTATGTAAAAAAAGGAGAGAAGTGATCTACCTAAGCCAATGTTGCCCACAAGTTCTTTAAGAGTGTGCTTCTTCTTCTCATCATAGCTTTATTGGAAAACCCGCCCAAACCCTTGTGAGAACATAAGTGAAGTGTTTTAGTTCTCTTAAATTTTAAAGCATGTATATTTTATAATATTTTTAGCATAATGGCAACATTGGAAACAAGATTTTATAATGGTCAAACCCTAAATAAGTTATGCAACGGAATCTTAACAAAAGGGCCGGTGAAAACCCAATTTGTTAGAAAATTTAGACTTCAAATAAATAATGACGGTGAGAATGCGTCCTTTATAAAGCTTTTATGAAGAGTTTGAATTAAAGGTAAATGTTCAAAAAGACAAAGTTTATAATGTCTAGTCAATATGAATTATATGTGTGTTAAAATGTCTTATCTAGGGAAGAAAATTTATCAAATTGATCTTTATAAGTATCTTAATGTGGACTTTTTACATGGCGTAATTATATAAATCATATACTTTGAACTACTTTGGAAAGCTTTCTATGCATATTGCATAATGTTCTTTTACGAGGAAACAAATATGGAATTTACCTCATAAGTTACATTTTTTAAAAGTTTTTTACATGGTGTGGAAATGTACACTTTTTTTTATAAACCATCAGAGCATATTTAAACTGTAGAAATCTCATGCCATCTGCGTTTGCCCGGTGGCTTTTTCCATAAGCTTCTTTATGTAAGAATGCTCAACTAATGATGCATATGTACGTGATATCCTGAAAGAATCCAATAGATATTTCAAAGTGTGTGTACATACAATCTTTAATTAATCTCTATCGACCTTTTACCCTTACATTCTTTTGTTGTTATTCTTCTGGAAGTGTATGATACATGTGTAAACTAAAATGTTAACTCCCCAAGAACATCAACTCTTAAGGAGCTCAACTTGAGATTGAACAACTTCACAGGCAACTTAACTCTCACTTTTGGCCCTCCGAGATCTATGTACGATAAACTTCCTCGTCTAGTCTCATTTTCTCTCTCTTCCAACTTGATAAGTGGTAATATTCCGGAGTCCTCTCAAACTTAACTGCTGCAACGTTACATTCACACTGCCCCGGACAGAGGCTGAACAACCTTCCGACTTTATATTGATCTCTCTAACAACAGACTGACTGGCAGCATCCCCAGTGAGCTCGGGAAGTTGCAAGGCCTGCAATGGTTACTCATGTCCAACAATCTCCTGTCCACAATATACATTCCTTGGAACGTCTCAACTTGTCCAACAACAAACTTACTGGGAGGTGCTGGGTGACTTAAACTTCCTCTCGGAGTTTGATGTATCTTACAACTTACTCACAGGTATCATTCCATATGACCGTCAACTCGCTACCTTCGGAGCTTCTTCTTACCGAGGCAACCCAGCGTAACACGACCTGTGTCACATCTTCCGTGGCCCAGCGAGAGCAACAGGAAATACAAGACTGCATATTTCTCATGTGGCTGTACTTGGACTTTGTGTCACCTTCACTTTGTTGTCTGCTTGCTTCCGTAGAACACTCTCTTGTCTTCTAGTTCCGGACCTGTTTTATTTCTAGCAAAAAAGCATGCATATAAAATTATATAAGCCGTCTTTATGGCATACATAATACACAACAATATAAAGTAAGGGTTTGCACGCGAGCGCGAGCGAAACCACGCGTTCACGCATAGACCTGCAAGGCGCCCAAAAGAACACCTAGAGAAAATAAGTCAGTTGTGGACCTGTTACTGCAGTAGAAATGCATGTATATAAATCCACATAAGCACGGGAGGGAGAGAGAGTTTCCCAAATTCTACTGGCAAGTTACTTAGCTAAATAATTCCTACTTGCATGGAAATGGAGTCACAGTTCTACACAATGTGTAAATTGCTCTTTGCGTAGAGACTAGTTTGCTAAAAAAACACACACGCATGTGTGTGTGTGTGTGTGTGTAATATATATCCAAAATGAACATGTCTACAACAGCATTTTCATAATATGCGTAAAAAACAAACTGATGCCTACGCACGTCTTCAACACCCTTCTTACTTGTATTCCAGTTGGGAACGCCACACACACACACACATATGTATCTACATATACTCAAACACGTATATAATAGTTAGATACCTTGAATAAATCAGCTGAAAGTCTTTCAGTCAATAACAACTCCAACCTCTTTGGGTTATATTAGGAGCATTTAAAGAGTGTTCAAAAACCACATAGCAAATTTAAATCCAACAAATCAATTTCAAATATACAACCGTCGTTCAGCAGAAAAACAGGTCACGTTCTTCGCGCGGGGCCTGGCCCTAATCCCCTGCTTAGGCACAAGTCAGCACCCTCTGCACCTCCGTACTGTCACTGGGTCCATTCGTACAGTACGCGCTAATGCGTCTTCTCTTTCTTTCTATGCAACAGTGTTTTATATCTTTCTCTCTTAGTTTCCTTCGAGGCTTCTCAGACAGATCCTCCCAAGACATTGTTTCGATCTATGTCTGCTCAGGTATGCCTGTCTTGTTCTTTTGTCATATAGCACTATTTGTTTTCTCTTGCTTACTTGTGTTCTTCACCCAAAATGCCTGTGATTTCATTCATTTCCCATCGATAATCCTGTTGTATGCTTCATTCTCTGCAAGTATGTATTGGATTCATCAACAAATTATAATCTGCTTAACATACATCAAAATTCAAGTCATTTAATTGATTTCGTTTACAGTATAATCCATCGTGAATCCATCGTGATTAATTCTACAGTATGTATTGGATTCATGAACTCTTTTCAGAAATGTATAGTCTTTAAACTTCGAGCCATTTAATTAATTTCTTTTACAGTATAATCCAGCTTCAATCTCTCTGGTAGAATGAGTTATCAGAAGGTTAGAACCCGTGTGGGAAAGTATGAGCTTGGCCGCACCCTTGGGGAAGGAACATTTGCCAAAGTCAGATATGCAAAGAATACTGAGACAGGTGAGAGTGTTGCAGTGAAGATCTTGGACAAGGATAAAATACTCAAGCACAAATGGTCGACCAGGTAACGTGCGCGTGTATGTGTGTGTCAGTTCTGTATATATATAGTGTATATATATGTAAATAACTGTGTGCCACCTACATGAACAAAGACATACAAACATATAATATACATAAATACACGTGTGTACAGTTCTAAACTCGTGAAACATGCATCTATGGTATTAGCTATATATACTTTGTTTATAATCTTGGTGCCACACACACACACACGATGAATACTTAATAAACATCGTATATACGTGATATGAGATATAAGAATAAGGATAACAGTTTCTTGATGAAAACATATGTGTGTCTAGATTCATCTATATATATTATTAATATTACATTACTAACTGTTTGATATATATTCATCTTCTAGACTTGTCCAGGCACACACACAAATTGACACGTAACAACTTGACTTAATCTATTGTCTATGTTGCAGATTAAGCGGGAAATTTCCACAATGAAGTTGGTGAGACATCCAAATATTATACAGCTCTATGAGGTAACAGTTTAACTATATCTATGAAATTAATATGATAGTTTTATATAAAAATCTTTATATATATATATATAATTAGTATGTTTTTTTCTCCAGGTTATAGGGAGTAAAACGAAGATACACATGGTAATGGAATATGTGACAGGCGGTGAAATATTTGAAAATAGTACGTGCCAAAATTTTAATATTCAGTGACTTTTAACTGTTTTCATGACTTTTTAGATCTTATTTTATTTTAATGTTATTGAATTATGTATATACTGCAGGCTCGTCAAGGTAAACTTAGAGAAGATGAAGCTCGCAAATATTTTCAACAGCTTATTAATGCTGTTGATTATTGCCACAGTAGAGGTGTTTGTCACCGTGACTTGAAGGTATGTTTTTGATGTGTGTGTGTGTGTGTGTGTGAAGAGAGAGAGAGAGAGAGATTATTCATATATACTGTTTGTATAGCCTGAGAACCTACTTTTGGACTCTGGAGGAAACTTAAAGATATCAGATTTTGGTCTAAGTGCCTTGCCTGAGCAGTGCCGTGTAAGTATATTCCTGTATATACACAAATAGATGATGTATATATGGACACAGATAGATGGTTGTATATGTGTTTGTGTGTGGACGTTCATTATAGAATGGATATATACATATGGGGTTTAGGGTTTATGTCATATCATATGCATATATAAATACATGCATTTTACAGACAGATGGGCTTTTGCATACAGCGTGTGGGACACCGAACTATGTAGCACCAGAGGTTTAATAAATTACAAAATGGTCACTTGTGTGCATAACTTAAACTCTACACACAGGTTATCAAAGACAAAGGTTACGATGGTAAGAAGGCAGATATTTGGTCATGTGGGATCGTTCTTTACGTGCTTCTGGCTGGATACCTGCCTTTCGACGAGCCTAACCTTTTAAGCTTGTATAAGAAGGTAAATAAAAAATACGTATATATGTATATGGCATATGATACAGTTGATGTGTGGCTGCAGATAAATAGAGCAGATTTTGAGTTTCCTGATTGGTTTTCCAAAGGCTCTCGGAAGTTAATATCAAAACTTTTAGATCCAAATCCAAAGACGGTATATACATTGTGTGTGTGTGTGTGTGCGCGCGCGTGCGTGTGATACTATTTATCTTTACATAATTTTGCAGCGTATTACCATGCAGCAAATATTGGAAAACGAGTGGTTTGGGAAACAATATAAACCAGTTATGGTGCAGTTAAATCAATCCATCAAGCTTGATGACATTGATGCAGTCTTTAATGACTCAGAGGTAAGTATACGTATAAATATGCGTATGTGTAATTGTGTATATACAATAGATAGCATACGTTGTCTGTTTCTCTAGGACCATCTTGTGACAGAAGAAACACAACCAGTAACAATGAATGCTTTTGAACTCATCTCAACTTCACAAGGATTCAACTTATCGGCACTGTTCGAAAACACGGTACATGTTCTGCTCTTCTCTCTCTCTCTCTCTCTCTCGTGCACACACACACACACACACAAAAACAATGTTCTAAAATGACATATATTCTTGCAGGAATTCAAACGGGAGGCAAGGTTTACATCAAAACACTCCGCTCAAGAGATAGTAAAAACAATAGAAGAAGCTGCTAAGCCTTTGGGATTCAACGTACAGAAAAAGAACTATAAGGTACAGCACGCTGTGTGTGGTATGCGTATGTGGGTGTAAGCTAAACAACTGAATTCTCAGATGAGGTTGCAAGGCTCAACAACTGGTAGAAAAGGACATCTTTCGATAGCTACAGAGGTATATAGTATACATACATACACGCATACATACATACATATATATATATATATGTATGTATGTATATATATATATATATATATGAATATACTTATAGTATAATATATATATTGCAGGTTTTTGAAGTGGCTCCTTCTTTTTACCTAGTGGAGCTACGGAAGTCTGGTGGTGACACACTTGAGTATCACAAGGTAGCTCTCTCCCTCTCTCCCTTCTCTCTCTCTCTCTCTCTCTCTCTCTCTCTATATATATATAATATATATAGACAGGTGCACGGACAAACACACACACACAAAGATTTACACAGATTATTGTTTTTCAGTTTTACAAGTCATTTACGACGGGGATAAAGGATATCATATGGAAGTCGGAAGCAAACTAGAGAAGTTTCTTTTGACACGTGTGTTTTCGTAAATTTAACACGTGTTATTTTGAAAGAATCTTAATTAACTTATATATATTCCCAGATCGATATATATACACATACATTATATAATATGGTGAGTGTGTGCATTGCACACATACACTTTCAGATATCATCTAGTCTTATCTTTCTGTAACCCAAATTACATGTATATACATAAAACCATAACTAAAATGTGTAGAGAGAGATGTTAAACGTAAGTACGAAACATAGAAGTGGAAGTGTCAAACCAACATCAGTTCATATATTACAACAGCCACACACACACACACACACGTGTGTGTGTGTAAATATATGAAATAGCGTGCATAAACAATTCTTATTATATGCTTTTATATGATTCTTGTAAATAAACATCAAGGATGCAATGTAGTACACTCTACAATCCTCAAGATATACAAGAATACGTGTTGCTTATCAAGCCTGCAGTAGCCTGAGCGAAGCAAGGCATATCCACGCTCGACTCGCGAGCAGCAACCAAATATCGAACAGATACCTCCAAAATCTACTCATCAAGATGTACGCCGAGTGTCACAGCGTGGATGACGCCAGGCGTGTGTTTAACACACTCTACAACCCAACATTTACTCCTGGAACATCATGTTAGCAGCACTTGCCCAGAATGGGCATCTCCACGAAGCAGTATCGGTGTTTCAGAAAATGCCACAGCGAGACTTAGTTTCCTGGAACACTTTAATAACTGCAGTTGCGACGGAGGGAGAGTTAGAATATGCCATGAATCTTTTCGAATGTATGCCTGAGAGGGATGTTGTTTCCTGGACTGCACTTGTCGATGCATTTGCCGTGAATGGGCATCTGGAAGAAGCAAAGTCTATGTTCGATTCCATGCCCCTGAGAAACGAGCTTTCATACAATGCCATGATCAGTGGGTACGCCAACAACGGTTGTTTACAGCAAGCGAGAGAGCTTTTCGAGAGAATGCCCGAGCGTGGCGTCATCGCCTACAATGTGATGGTTACTGCACTCGCGGAGGACGGGCATTTCGAGGAGGCCCAGGTGCTGTTCCGCTGGATGCCTGAGCGCGGTCTTGTGGCGTGGAACAGCTTTCTGGCGGCAACTGTCAGAGAGGGGAAGCTGGAACAGTGTGTGGAAGTGTTCAAGGAAATGCCACAAGCGGACGTATTCTCCTGGACGACAATGCTTGTTGCGCAAGTGAGAAATAACCAAGTCGAGGAAGCGAGTGCTTTCTTCGAGCAGATGCCAGTGTGGAACTTAATCGCTTTCAACAAGCTCATGGAGGGATGTGCTCAGGGTGGCCATCTTGACAAGGCGAAGTCCTTGTTCGATACGATGTGCGAGAGGGACGTGGTTACATGGACTGTCATGGTTTCCTGTTACGGACAGATCGGTTGCGTTGAGGAAGCAAGAAAGACATTCGACTGTATGCCAAGACATGATCACGTCGCCTGGGCTACCATGCTTTTAGCGTATGCCCGTTCGGGGCATCTGCATGAGGCTAGAAAACTCTTTGATAACATTCCACTTCAAAGCCTACTGTGCTGGAACGTTGTTTCTTCAGCTTACTTCCAAGCTGGAGATGTGCACCAGGCAAGGCAGTTGTTCAATGAGATGCTCCTCAAGGACGAGGTCTCTTGGGCAGCCATGGTTTCTGCGTACGCCCAGAACGGACATCACTCAGAAGCTAGAAAGATCTTTCACACAATGCCGGAACGAACACTCGTTGCTTGGAATACCATGATTCAGGTGTATTCAGAAAACATACAAGATACATCACGAGCTAAGTTGCACATGTATATGTCACTGGACATCTTTCAGCTGATGAACTGTCAAGGATGGTATCCTAATGAAATCAGTTTGATAAGCCTTGTTGCAACATGTGGGCACGCAGGTTTCTTCGAGCAGGCATGGTCGTGTTTTCTAGCAATGTCGTTTGATTATAACGTTGTACCAAAGGCAAAACATTATCGCTCCATGGTTGATCTTCTCGCTCGAGCAGGACAACTTACGGAAGCCAGGGAATTAATAGACAGCATGCCTGCTGTTCCTGAGATGAAAGCGTGGGCTACGGTACTCGCCAGCTGCAAACTCCATGGTGATGTCCAAGACTTGGGAGAGGTGGCAAGAAATGCATTTACAGCAGATTCGACTAACCGCGTACCATACATTTTGTTATCCAATGTTCTTAAACATTCATGAGTGAAGAATATGTTGTGTTCTGCAGCGGTTTGTTTCACACCAACATGGCCTGGCAAGCAGGAAGAAGTCGAACACTATGCTTCTCTTATAAGACGCTATGGGAATGTTGGGGATTTGTGGGAAGGAAGAAGGCTACATATGCATATCATGGCAAGCCAACACAGAACCAACAGGTACTTGGGAAACTTACTCGTGGAGATGTATGGGAAATGTGGGGAGATCGAGGATGCCCGTCACACATTCAACCAGGTATACGAACCGAACACGATATCCTGGAACATCATGATCTCGGCACTTGTACAGAATGGCTGTGTAACTGAAGCCAGGCAGATGTCAACAAGCTGTTACACAAGGACTCGGTCACCTGGAACACAATACTTGCAGCCTATGCCCAATCTGGGCATATCCAACAAGCGAAGATGGTATTCAATTCAATGCCCCAAAGGACCAGGTCTCGTTTACAACCATGATTGATGCACTTGGAAAGTCTGGAGATGTACAGGAGGCTAAGTTTCTCTTCGATGGAATGGCTGTTTGGAACACAATGTGCTGGAACACGATGCTGCAGGTGTTTACGGGGAACAGGCATCTGGAAGAAGCAAGAGAGATGTTCGATGCCATGCCGGAGAAGAATGTGGTTGCATGTACAGCCATGGTCGAAGCGTACGGCGAACAAGGAGATGTTGAGCAGGCCAGGAACCTGTTCGATGGCATGCCTTTACTTGATATTGTGGCATGGTCTAGTATGGTTACAGCATGTGCCCAGAATGGGCGTCTGCTTGAGGCGAGAGCCATCTTTGACAGAATGCCTGAAAGAAACCTTGCCACATTGAATGTAATGATGCTCGCTTATGCAGAGAACGGACATATCGACGAAACAAGGAGCTTGTTCGATACAATGGAGTTACGGGATGTTATTTCCTGGACTGCTCTCCTTACTGCATACTCCAACAACGGGCACTTGCAGGAAGCCAGGAAAGTCTTCGACGGCATGCCTGAGAAATGCACTGTGTCGTGGAATGCCATGGTACAGGCGTACACGCAGAATGGCCATCTTGGGGAGTCGAAGAGGATGTTTGACAGAATGCCGATTAGAGATTTGAATACATGGAACGCCCTGGTCACAGCAAGCATGCAACAGGGTCATCTGGAGAGGGCCAAGCAGATATTTGATGCAATGCCTGAGCAAGATGTGATATCGTGGAATGCCATGGTGACTGGCTACTCGCAATTTGTTGAACATGCACTTGAACTTATTTACCAGATGAATCTATATGGATGGACACCTAACGAGGTTACATACTTGATCTTGCTTTCAGCATTTGCACATGCAGGCATGCTGGAGGAAGCTTACTCACACTTTAGATCCATGGCTCTAGAACACGGACTGTCTCCTAGAGCGCATCATTTCAGGTGCATTCTCGATCTTCTTAGCAGGTCTGGACGGCTTACGGACGCTCAGGAACTCATATATAGTATGCCTTACATGCCCGAACTCGGCTCCTGGAAAGCCTTTCTTGCTGCTTGCGGGACTCAGGGAGATTTCCAACAAGGAGGGACTGCTGCACAGCACGCCTTGACTCTTAACTCTGGTAGCTCCAGTTCCTATGTCCTCATCTCAAGATATATTCTTCTAGGTAAAGTAAAAAGAGTATATATGTGTATGTATGTAGGTGGATCCACTACATTGAGATGATGTAAGCAATGAGACAAAAGACGATGTCGCACCGAACACATTGTAAGGTCCGACGACTCTTGTTTCTTGTGGGCACACAATGTTTTCTATCTCTCACTTTCACACAACGTTTCGAGTAGTTTTGTGTAGAATCTTTATACAAATCCAGCATACCAAGGAAGAAAAAAAGACACTCAAATGGACCAATATAGGTCCCCCCGCGTTTATTTACAAAACTGAAATCCCCCCTCCCTCTCTCTCAACCAGCAAGTAGTAGATCGTGCTCAGCAGGAACGGATGAAAGCGAGAAGCTCAGGCATGAAAATGTAGCTGACCATCCCCTCGGGCGTCACGAAGCCATGAGTCGCATCTTCAAAGTCGACCAACTTGACGTCGACTCCTGCTTTCACCATGAGAGAGGCAAACTCAACTTCCCGGTCATGGAGAAGATCCTTACCGCCTATAATGACAAGCGTCCTGGGGAACTTCCGTGGCTCGATGAAGCCGAGTGTAGGATTGCAAAAGGGATGATCTCTGGTAGAGCCCTCGGGCAGAGCCATGCTCCAGAGGAGGTCGCTCATATCGAGAGTGAGAATCGGCCCTTTGGACAACCGCAGTTCGGAGTCTGTCCGTTGGACACCTCCGAAGAACGGCTCGAGGAGAACCTGTCCAACGAATCTGAGTGGACTGAACACATCTGTATCAGCTCGACTGAGTGTGTTGTGGACAATGTTACCGCCGGAACTCCCCTAGAAGAATCAACCTGGAGAAATCCCCATGAGCACACAACCATTCTTCCCTCTGGAATGAACCATCTGGCAGTTTACCGCTCTGCAATACCGCCTGTAGCTTGAGCCACTCGAGGGCAGCAGTTAAATCGTCGTATGCCGCTGGGAGCCGGTAAGTCGGGGCTAACCTGTGGGTGAGGGAGACGACTAGAGAGGGAACCTCTGTTGCGAGCTTCTTACAAAACTCATGATTAGAGAGCGTGGCTGCGTTAAACCTCGTGAATCCCCCGCCGTGGACGTGCACGATCACTGGGAGCTTCAACGGTGAGCCGACGGCGAGCTCCGGCAGATAGATTCTTACCCACACACTGTCCGCATTGTGTACCACTCTCTCATCTTTTGAGGCGACCCCTTGGACGAACCGGGAGTCGGCCGGGACTTCCGGGATTTCCCAGCTAGCGTCCTTCTGTGGCATGTGGCTCTCCTCAGTAGCCTGAGACTCACACATTGTGCTCAATGGAAAGGCAGAGAGAGAGTGTACCTCTTTTTCTTTCTTACTATATTTTTTTCCTCACCTAGCAGACTGTCTTCAATGGTTAAGTGGCAGGCCAGGTATACACATATATATGATAAATATACATATCTTTGTATGTATCTCTGGAGATGTACGTTTATTGATTGATACGAAGGGCTGCAGTAGGACGTCATGAGCTTATTATTTTAGGATAACGTCGCTCCAACAATGACTTAATCATTGTTTTGCTGAGTTAATCAATGATTATATAATATTACACGATATCAAAGTGCACGAACTCTCTGGTACACGAGGAGAAAGCGTATATATATACGTAGCTATATTATATACTGTTATAACGTCCATTAGCTGTTCCTCATATGGAGTTAGTTTTTTCTACTCATCTGGTCTGTCCACGAGCGCTTGTTTCGTCCCTTATAACCAGAAATGACTCACAAACAGCTGCAAAGAAAGCACTACATCCCATGGGTGCGTATCTACATATATATATATATAACACACGAATTCATATATAACATTTGTAGGTTTGCCTTTGTTGCATATCGCGGTGCGATCATCATTGGCAAAACAAAAGCCCAACAGCGACAGTTTCACATCACCATTGTTAAGTAGTTCAACTTGTTCATTTATTATGTATTTAAACATATATATATATATTTTTATAGAGTCCCACACTACTACTTAGTGTCCTATGCTAGAAAGCTTGTAATATATTAAGATATATATGTTTGTGACACACTTGCTATCGTGGGGTGTCATTGATAACTATCCAGAATTGGTCCTCTGATTCCTTCAATGTTTGTGACCTCTCAACAGAAAGAAATATTCTTTGACTCTACTCGATATACATATAACGACAGCCTACCAATACGTATGTGTATACTACATATATGCAATATATATACCTTGCTTGAAAGTGTCCCCATCTCGTGTTTGTTGAAACCATCCATGAACGAGCTTTTCAAATGTATATACACACACATATACGTGTATATGGTATTTGTACATACACGTTCGAATATGAATATACACACACATATATATGGTAGTGGAATCGTCTGTACATACATGTTCTCTGGGTCCTTTATTCCTGGCCTCTTTCAAGTCAAAAGCGAAGGGTCAATGTCAGTCAAATCTACTTAAACTGCCTAAACTTGCTTAATTATATGTAAAACCATGTTCAACCCCTCATGTGCCTAAATATGTGTGCCCACATACATGTTATACAATGCAACACGTTAAAAGATTTTCTTAAAAATTCAATAAAATCCTGACCAGACCTTTGTGGAACTTAACAGTTTAAAACTATATAAAAATATTAATAATGTATTTATAGAGATTAAAACCAATTCACTATATAGACTTTTATGATCCGTAGTTCCACTATAGTGGCAGAAATACAGAGCGGCTTCAAGACTAATTTGACGTGCATATGTACGTTGTATGGTTCACGAGGGGAAGAACTTATAGTGGTTGGACATATATATAGGCATCTGAAAAGTGAAGGATAAAACTTCTGGACATGTCCTTTGCTTGTCTGCGATAAATGCTCTTGTACAATCAAATCTATCTCTCTTTAGAGTTTTATAACTCTAAAGAATTCACATATACAGTTATACTATGTGCATGTGCCTGTATAATTGAGATGAGTATGTATAGTTTGCAATTATAGGGGATCGTATAAATAAGTCAATAAGATCCATAATGATACCTAGTAATCAAGCGCCAATCGTTACCTAACTAATCAATTTAGAGATCTAAAATCTTAAATATAGAATTTTGACGTCACTTTGAAACTACCGTATCTATACGTATAAATGATGTAGACACCGTATCTGAGACGGTGTGTTGTTGTGACGTCACAATAAGTAGACTCACCTAAGTTTGCTACCCTATCTGATGTAATATGTGTGTGAGAGAGAGATCCTTTTCATATATAAACATTAATACACATAATTGTATGTTTACTAATTAATTTGCATTGTTAGCTATATAATTAACACACATGCTTTAACTTTGTCAACCTTATACGTATGTATGTGAGCGCTTATCACTTTAACCTAACTGGGGGTTAGGGTTTAGGACTGCAAATTGTTGGAGGTCTTCAGCCACTGACCCTCAGCATGCCCAAGCCGCTTGTTGAATTAAGCCAATGATCTTCCACCAGGTAATTCCTATGCAGTTGTACGTTAAATCTAATAAAACTAATGTGCAGTTCAAGGGCTCGCATGGAAGAAGTCATTCTGGCCATCAACTACCAACAGAGGTACCCTCAACACACACACGCACGCGCACGCACGCACTTACCTACGACTTGTGTGTACAGGTGATGTTGAGTTTCTTAAATAACTATGAAACCCAGCTAGGGGTGAAAATTACGTGTTCCCGGGAGCGCCGGCCCTCTAGCTCTGGCTCGTGATAAGCTACTGGATGGCTCTGGAGAACGTTCTCAATAGTGACATCATACATGGTCAGATTCATGGAGGTGAGGCTCAATCATGGTTACGGAGGTAACATCCCTTTTAACTACGTTCTAGAATATATATATATTCACAAAATAAGAAAGTTAATATTGATGTTATTCTTTTATATTCTACGAGGTGGACGACCCTTCAAAATACGGAATAGTAGTATTAAATGAGGCAACGGGCTTAGTGCAGAGATTCGTGGAGAAGCCACAGACTTACGTGGGGAACAAAATCAATGCAGGTATTTATCTTTTAAATCCAAGCATACTTGATAGAATCGAACTTCGACCGACTTCTATATGAGAGAAAGAAGTGTTCCCCAAGATGGCAGCGGACAACCACCTCCACGCAATGGTAAGTTGTGAATTTAGTGGTCAATTTATTTATAATGGATAAAAAATATACTCTCTTTCTTCTTCGTAATCTCGTTTCAAACCATCTCTGCATGCATGCATTCTCGGGATTCTGGATGGACATTGAACAACCAAAGGACTTCATATACGGACTCAGACTCTACCTTGATTTTCTACAACGAACTCAACCCAAGCAGTTTGCAGTTGGGCCAGACGGTTGCACCATAGTTTGGGATGTATGTATTGGGGAAGGATGAGTTAAACTTTCAAACTGTACAGTTATGAGGGATGTGACGGTGAAGAAGGATGCGAGTGTTAATGAGAGTATTATAGGTTGGTGTTCTACAGTGGGGGAGTCGTAGACAGCGTCTTGGGAGAGAATGTTAGAGTTGCTGATCAGGTTTATGTCACTGGTTGGAAGGTTTCTCCACATACAAAAATTGACTCTAGCAACTTTGTAAATAAAAGTTAGCTAAAAAATGTTTAAATCTTATATAGAATTATTTGTTTCATTATCTTTTTAATTAGATTATTGGTTTATATAGTGGCAGAGCTCACTTAATACGTACGATTTAAGATATATAAATCCTATATTATTTATTGGATCGTCTCATTTAAATATAAATAGCATTTTTGTTTAAGTAAAATGTAAACGTTAATAAAACATAAAATATTTAACCAGAAATTTCTTGTGAAATTCTCATCAAGATAGATTTGTGTAGTGGATATCATCGTATTGTTGCGAAGGAGGCAGATATTTACAAAACTGTTTTTCAACACTAATTTTGGGCATTTTGAATTCATTGTTATGCCATTTGGCTTAACAAATGCTCCAGTCACATTCACTCGGTTAATGACTGAGGTGTTTGGTGATTACTTGCATGACTTTATAGAGATTTTCCTCGATGATATTCTTATTTATAATAAGAATATGAATGAGCATGTGCAGCATTTGCAAAGAGTTCTTCAATTGTTGAGGGAGAATAAGCTCTATGTAAAGAAGAGTAAATGTGCATTTGCTCAATGCGAAGTGGAGTGTTTGGGTCACATTATGATGCTAATTGGAGTGAAGACTGATCCAAAAAGGTGGCAATGGTGAAGCAATGGCCAATTCTTAACAATACAGAAAGTTACGGAGTTTCTTGGGCATGGTTGGTTATTATCAGCGATATGTCAAGGATTATGCCAAGAAAGCTTCTCCATTAACTAGGTTGTTGAGGAAGGATGTTCCCTTTGCATAAAGTGCTTTAAAGAAGAGCAGTTTCCAAGCTTTGAAACAAGCTTTGGTACGTGTACCAGTTTTATGTATTGCAGATCCCTCAGGTACCGTGTGATGCAAGTGAAGTGGCCATTAGAGTTGTACTCATGCAGAGGGAAGGCCTATTACTTATGAGAGTTGTACTTTGAATCCTGCAGAGCAACAATACTTAACGACTACTGGCTATTGTTAATGCATTACTGGCTATTGTTAATGCATTATGAGTTTGGAGGCACTATATTTATGGTACAAGTTTCAAGGTGTTTACAGATCACAAGTCTTTGGTGTATTTGTTCACATAGAAAGAGTTGTTGACAAGCTCGCTCTAGATAGTTAAGCTCATGGAGTTTAGTAAATTTCTTATTGAACATTGTGTGGGGAAGACTAACGTGGTGGCAAATGCTTTATCACGTGTTAGGAGAGCCACAATAGTTGGAGAATTCCAAACACACTTATTAACAAGGACAGTCAATGAGTTTAGCCAGGTAGTTTAAAATGCTCAAACACAAGATGCCGAAGTGCAGGAGCTCAGAGGATAGCTAGAGCAACCATTCTCATTTCACGATAGAGTTATGTATTACAATGGCTGTGTGTATCTTCCTCGTGTGGACCATTTGATCAACTAGGTACTATATTTCCATCATGATTGCCCAAAGGTTGGTCATTTTGGAGGAAGGAAAACGTAATGAGTTGATCGATCAAGAGGAGGTTTTACTGGAGGAATATGAAAGTTGATATCATAAAGTATTGCAAGACTTGTGACAAGTGTCAGTAAGTAAAGGTGCCCAAGGAGAAACCAGGTGGGTTATTAGTACCATTGCCTATTCTAAACAAGTGATGGGGCAGTATCTCTATGAACTTTATCATCCATTTGTCAAGGACATAATGGCATTGGAATGAGTCCATACTATGCTATGTTTGGATAGCATCCCAAGACAAAGCTTGGAAACATTCAGAATTTGTGTAAGAAAAACTTACAAGTATCAAGTTTGTTGATGAGCATAGAAACTTCCGAGAGTTCCAGATGGAAGATTATATATATCTCCAAGTGGTATTTGTCACACATGTACTTAGGTCCTTATGAGATTCTAGAGCATATTGGTAAAGTGGCATATTAATTATGGCTACCAGAAGGATTGAGGATGCACCCAGTGTTTCATGTTAGCCAGTTAAAGAGAGTACTCACAAGGAACGAGTCCTAGGTAAATTCTTTGTGGAGGTACGAGGCTAATGATACAGGATTAATTGAGTAAGTTATATATTCCTCAAAAGGTATAAGGTAGAATATTCTTGAAGAGATATACGTAGATCTAATAAATTAAGGGCACCCTAATATGGAAAGCTTTTTGAAGAGCAAACGTGTGGAGACTAGAGACATCTAGGAAAGTTAGGTGGTTTTGTGAGGGTCTCTAGTTTGTAAGTAGTGGTGCCTAACACTACCTACGTAATCAATATTTAAATATCATCTAAGAGCATATAATGGAAATTATAAATCAATCCAATTTTATACTGTGTATTTGATGATTAAGCATATATCTATTAAAAAAAGTTATAAGAGATATACATATATTTTTAGATATTTCTTATTCTTCAATAAGGATCGCCATAGAATATTTTAAAAGCACTATACAAATAAGAGTTCTAAAAATTTTTAAAATGTATTGTGTGTTTTCATTTTCTTAGTTAACGATATAGATAGTAATAAGTTTATATTCTGCATGACAATAAGCAAAACAGATAAATAATATCATACACAGACAACACGCGCGCGCACATATAAATCATTTTATATACATAGTAACACGGGTTAACCGCATGTCTAGTGGCAAGGAATACTTCACTGGAACAACTTCCATGAAGAGCTCCAATCATACACAGACACGGATCTAGTATAGATAAGAATAAAGTCATACTGTTTTCATTTATACAGGAATGTGTGCGAGATACTCTCTGAATTTTGGATCTTCCGAGCCTTGGAAAACCATCAAAATCCGCTCTATTTATCTGCAACCACACATCAACTGTATCTATTCGTATGTGTATATTGCGTATTCACTAGTAAGTTCCGCAAACACTGTCAGTATACCATCTCCCTAAATCACACACACAGAGGCTTCATGAAAGGCAATTTCTTTCTGATTAATCAGATTGACTAAACAAAAAACATGTTCATTTGATAATTATAGAATATATAATGACCATCAAATCTCCTGGAACACACACTTTGATTTCCTTAGCGCCATACACCTCTTATTAAAGCATGGATCTTCCGTGAACAAGCCCGTGACCCATCGTACTGAAGCATATAGATGCCATTGTTAGTCAGAAGCCACATGTTCCTGTCTCCATCGCTACAAAAACAAGTTTAATCACTACATAGAGTACCTGCAGAGGCAACGAATCTATCTCCTGAAAATGTTGTTCAAACATTTACAACAAGCTGACAACAATGTCTGGGGTGTCTCATAGTTAAGATAGGAGGCTAGAGATTTATGATGCGCTGTTCCTGAACATCCACTTGGGACACACGGCACCCACAACAGGGATGTCAGACTAATGAACTGGTTAATTTAAGTCTAATTAAACTTAGTTTAACATTAATTTACTAGATTAATGTGTATGCTTCCGATCAATAATTCATGTCACAGATAAAGTTTATACTCTATAGATCTATATGTTGAAATGTGTGTGTGCACGCGTATGACATTGGGATTCGCAAGGGAAGCAGTCTTAAGCAGTCGAAGGAAACCCAAACATGCATCCTAGACCTTTTGTCCTTGAATTTGATAAAAGAACGCACACACACATGCATGCACACACTTACACACAGAATACAACATTGCAAATGGAGTGTCAACTTGGCCCTTTACACTCGGTAGTGACCTTCGAGCTCATGTTTGCTGGTGAATACACAGAGAACATGAACCATAATACTATAATGTGGGTGCGTGCGTGAGTGTGTGTGGTTAAATATGATGACATTGATGCAGTCTTTAACGATTCCGATATAAGTATATATAAAAATGTACATTATACATATGGTGTCAGGACCATCTACCAGTAACAATGAATATTTTATTAAGAATATGGGTAATTTACATTCTGTTTTATCTAACAAAACAATAATAAAAAACTTCTAAAAGTATGTATTTGAATGGTTCAGATTAGTGGATCATGTGTATTATTTGAATAATGTGTTTAAAATTGCTTGCAAAATGTGAATCAACACCATGTGCATTTATAAGTTGGTCTTATTATTATTATAGGTTATAACTATCTTTTAGGTTCACACGTGTGACTGAATGTACACTTACTATTGTTAACGTAATGGGATTTATTAATTATTAAATTAGTTTCAATTTGAATCACTCACTCTTGTATATAATCTAGGGTTTTTAGGTTAATACAATATACACATTTTTTATATTTTAAGATTTCATATTAGTGGAGACAAGGGGCATTTCTAATTGTTTTCACAAAAGCGTTTAGATTTGTGTTTTTATTGTAAATCTTTTTTATCTTTTTAGATTTAATTTTTCTATTGTCTAGATATGTTCTGTTTTTTGTAGATTCATACTTTCTTCTTTTCATTTATATATGCATAACATGCAAATCCTTTATTTATGAAATAACTATTTATGCAATCATGTGAGTGTAAATAAACAATCAATCTTAATTAACGGTGTGCACTCACAACTCATGGTACTTACTCTTGTTCGTGCTGCAAATCCTCAAGTTCGATTGGATTTCTTTTGGAAAATCCTAGAGATGATGTGTATAATTGGTTTAATCACTTCACTGTGATTACTATATATCATTATGAGACAATGCTTGACTTTGTGCAGTTTCCTACTTGTCTTTAAGGCACAATGTTGAATGCAATAACTCATGATTGAGTATTCTTTCAACAATCTTTAACGTGCATTTGAACATGTTGACGACTGTGATGATTTTTTAACAATTGCATTATATTCATTAGGAACCATATGAATCAGTGATGCAATTTGGTGTTTACTTTCATAAATTTTTGTTCCATACATAGCCTAACATGTTGGAGTGCATCAAGTTAGATATGTTGTGGTTACACTTGTCAAGACTTTATGAGGCTTGTGCATGCACTAGTTTCAATGACCTTGACGATGCTCTCGTTGGCACAATGACATGAGACATTGCCTCTTCCACTTGCAACTTCACATTCTTAGTTCCACTTCATGTTAGGGATGGTATTACTTTGATGGAGGTTGATGCTGTCGCTGCCCATGTATCAACACAATATTGAGGCCGTGGATGTGGATGTAGACGTGCAGTTCGTTGTTAGGTGTGTGATGAGGTTGAACACACGTATTGGTGCTATTGATGTTTTCTCTATTGGCGTCCTCAATTTTGGGTGGAGCCTTGGCGTTAATAATGCTTGGTTGATGTTGCTGTACTGAAAGTTTTGATGTGGTCAATCTTTTAGGAAATAAAGAATCGCACAAGTAAAGGAAGGTCCTTATGCAATAAGTTAGTGACCTTCCGTCTTTCTTTCAAGAGTATCATCAAGGGGTTTAATTGACATATTCATTTGATCTTTACTTTTCATTATTTATGGGCAAATGTTAAAAAGATGTTAAAGAATGGGTTATTCAGAAGTTTTAAAGTCCTTGGGCATGCGAACCTCGTTTTGTGATGAAATTGGATAAGAGCACTCAATTTTGCATTGACTATCACCTGTTAAATGATGTGACTGTTTTGAATGTTTACTCACTTCATCTTTTGTAATTTTCTAGATCGACTAGGGTGGAGTCATTGGTTCACTAAACTAGATTTCGCATTTAAATACTAACAAATTCCAATGTTTAACATATTACATTCTCAAGATTGTTTTTTTGACATCATTTAGCTTATATAAATTCTTAGTGATGCATTTCAATTTGAGTAATGCTTCAGTAACTTTCCAACTATAATGGAAGAGGTTCTCTGTGATATGTTAGAAGTGATTTTTGACTTTTATCTACAATGTTTTGCAAGAGAACATGTTTCGTATACACCTAATCTTTAATGTTCTTCCTACATATATTAATCATTACAGTATATACTACTTTTGCTTGTGTAACATGTAAAATCTTTTTTTAAGAATTTATACTTTTACACAATTTTAAAAATGCGAGTCATTATCAAGTATATTCCTACTTTTAAGAATATTATATAGCTAATCTTTCATTATAATTTAATTTAAATTATAGGACTCAATTTGAAAGTGGGTACGTCTAGGACTTTCATAGTAATGGAGAGGAAAAGGCAGCATTCCATGGCTATGGCGAGTAATGATCTTATCTCCAGAATCCTTCAATGGTCTAAGCGAGACATACAAAACCAACAAATGTTTACAAGCCAAGTAAGATTTAACATACGATGTTTAATTTAATTAACTGAATGCTTGGTCAGGTTGAGGACATTCCCATGGATGCTTGGTCCATGTACGCTAAATCTAATAAAACTAATGTGCAGTTCAATGCGCTCAAGCATCGAAGAAGTCATTCTGGCCAGCAACTACCAAGCAGAGGTACCCCTCAACACACACACGCACGCACGCGCACGCACTTACCTACGGCTTGTGTGTACAGGTGATGTTGAGCTTCTTAAATAACTATGAAAACCCAGCTAGGGGTGAAGATTACGTGTTCCCGACTGCCGGCCCTCTAGCTCTGGCTCGTGATAAAGCTACTGGATGGCTCTGAGAACCATTTTTGTTCTCAATAGCGAATCATATGTGGTACCCTTCTGCAGCAAATGGTCAGATTCCATAAAACAGCATGGAGGTGAGGCTCAATACGGTTACGGAGGTAACATCCCTTTAACTAATATATATATAACAAAACATAAGAAAGTTAATATTGATGTTCTTTTTTATATTCTACTAGTGGAAGACCCTTCAAAATACGGAGTAGTAGTATTACATGACGACACGGGCTTAGTAAAGAGATTCGTGGAGAAGCCACAGACTTACGTGGGGAACAAAAACAATGCAGATATTTATCTTTTCAATCCAAGCATACTCGATAGAATCGAACTTCGACCGACTTTATAGAGAAAGAAGTTGTTCCCCAAGATGGCAGCCGACAACCAAGTTCATGTGTGTGTGTGTGTCCGTGTTTAAATGTTAATATCTAAAAATAATGTTTAAATCTTATATAAGATATTATTGTTTTGACTGTTTCATTGTCTTTTTAATTAGATTATTAATATACCACTGGTTTAAACTTGTTTTTATAATATTAGACATTTTAAACACCATATTTGCATATTTGCAAACCCTTATAGTGGTAAAGCTCACTTAATAGGTATGAACTTATCCATTTAAGATATAAAAATCCTATTTTATTTTTTGGAGCATCTCATTTAAATATAAATAGCATTTTGTAATAAAACATAAAATATTTAACCAGATGTGAAATTCTTTAAAATAGTGTATCTAAAAAAATATTTAAATTTGAGGGTTACTTTCTCTAATATAAATTAACTTTAAAGTCAAATGAATTAGATATATCTACCCATTTGAAAATGACCATTAAGAATTTCTTGCACTAGGAAGTTACCTGCAGATGCTTACCAACCTGCATTGTTCCTGATACCCTAAATTACAAACAGACCTAGTTTAAGTCTACTTAAACATTAGTTAATTAAGTGGGATACATAATATATCACTTATATGTACATAGATATAATTATGCTTATATACAAAATGTGTGTGTGTGGTGTCTCTCTCTATATACGTGTGTATGTATGTAATATATACATACTCTCTCTCCACACACACACACACATGCATTTAGTTTATTGTTAAGGGTTTAAACATCTAGATTCTTTTATACATGTGTATGCACGTGAATTTAGAAAATATATAAATTCTAATTTTTAAAGTTTACTTATAAAATTTAATGTTTTAATTTGTTATAACTTATATTGCGGATTTTATAAACATAAACAAGTATCATATGTATAAATAATTTCTCTTATATATAGTATTATTTTTACTTTTTGTATTGATGTTTATATTATTATTTTATGCGCATGTATGTTTAATAAATACATGTGTACACTAGAAGTTCATTATGTTAAACCATGCTGGAATTAAATCTTATTTTTAATGGGGATACTGCAGACTAATTAAATGGCTTAGATATTATTTAGCTTTAAACCTTGTTTAAAAACTTTTATTATATTGTTCAAGGTAAGATATTTTAGGATGTGTTTTAAGTTAGATTTTATTCTCTCTAAATTATATTTAGAATAATAAAAGTTTAAAATATTTAAATAATATTTATTTTAAGGTAAGGGAGATTTAATAACAATATGTTTAAAAGTATGTATTGGATGGTCTGCGACATGTGTGTGCATGTGTATTTATTAAAATAATGTGTGAAAGTTTCTCTGTGTGTTTTTCATGTACGTGCATAAGTTTTTTGAATATATGTGTATTTATACTTCACCATTTGAATTATACATAAATGCTATAAATATGTTATATGTTCATAAGTTTTATTTAAAACACATAATAATAATACTAGAATATACTAATAATTATTTGACGTCAAAAAGTATGATATACACATACATATTTATAAAGATATAAATATATACTGTATAAATACAATTAAATTACAAAGCTTTGAACGATGTTTTTAAATATTTTATTTTTAGTCTATTTAAATCTAAAAGAAATATTTAATTTTTACCATTGATTTAAATTCTTTAAGTATATTATTTTTCCTCAGCATATTATTGTTATTCTTTCTTTACCTCAAAATTTGACTTTTGATTTAAATTAAATTTAATATAATTCTAATATAATCTTAAGATAGTTTTAGCATATAATGAAAGTAGGAGCGTAACACATAGGATGAACCCACTTTTAATGTAAATTAATAACCAGATACTATTGATAGTAATTTATATTTTATAGTACACACATTTATATATATAGAATACATATGTATATTAATATATATATGTGTATAATTTATATCTATAATGAAATCAAAAAATTATATATTATGCTTATAATGTTTAACATTACTATGAGAATAGTTTAATTTAATTAAATTAATTTTTAGTTAAGATTTGAGACAGAACCTAGGTATGAATTTGTGAAATATTATGCCATTAGAATATATTAATTTATTCTAAATAAATAATCTATATTTAATCTCAAATTAAGGTAAGAAGAAAAGAATTAATAAAATATTAGGAAAAACCATAATAAATTAAATCCATAATATATTAATAAATTGAGCAAAGAAATATTAAAAAACAAATATATACATATATTAGCTAACCAAGAACATATATATTCATGTATATATACCTATATGTGGATTAAAAGTATACATAAACATTATTATTAATAATATAGTATTTACGTATAAGTAAATGAGAAGTAAAACACTAAATATAAGGAGAAATTATATTATATATACACAGGTGTATATAATATATAGAAAATACGTATTTATAAGTTATAATAAATTATAAGATAATTATAAATATGAAAAACTTGTGAAAACTACATAAACACACACACATATAAATTTGAATAAGGAGTTTAAAATTTAAATAAATTTAATACATAACATAATACTATGATCTATTTAATTATATATTTTATTTTAAAAATAATAATTAAATATTTTATATATAAATATTCTTAATTCATAAAACAATATATATTTTAAATTTATAGTTATAACGGTAGTGAAGCTTGTTATTGTATCTCATTTAGTTTTATAGTTAAATTTATATTTAATATAAAACAAATAGGTTAAAATATTATATTCATTCATCATAATAATAAATGGTGAATCCTTTTTAAATAAACTTAAAGTGATATAAAATTAAATCATTTAATTAAAGATATTCTTAAAAATATATTTCAGCATCAAAATAATTAAGTTCTCTGTACTTATGTTTTGAAACAAATAAAATAAAATAATTAAAGTATTTTTCTTAAACATGTAATACATATAATAAAGGTTTGCAAATTAAATTACACAACATAAGTATAGCGTGCTTAGTATATTTCATTTTACTGAAATAATATATGCGTATAAAAAAATTGAAACTGCATCAAAAGTTTACTAAGCGGTATTTTAAATGTAATATTAATGTTTATTAAAAAATACATACCTATAATGGATAATTTAGTTTAAAATTTCCTTGTAGATTAAATCATTTTAATATTTATTTTTTATTTTTGGTGCATCTAAATCTAATTTATTTAATTTAAATTTACATTCTAAATTATTTGAATTATTCTCAATTTAGCTGTAATTTATATATATTATAATGAAATAACATATTTATTAAAATACATCATTTATAAAAAACTGATAAAATACTTAAATATTCGTTTTTCTTTAATGCTGATAGAGCATAAACACAATGTGAAGTACAAAAAAATTATTTATGTGGACTTTTTAAATGATTAAGTAACCTAAAACTATACACCATATGTTCACTCTGATCAATCAGCCGTTGGATCAGAAGTGTTCAGAATTTAACTTAAAAATTATATGAATAAATTAATCTCTCGTACATACATTGGGTTACATACTGATGGATTATCGATGGGAAACACACTTGCCATTCCTATTTACTTGCATCTTGTGCAGATTAGTAGAACAGTAACAAGCACCGCTCCAAGTGAAAACCAGGTATAGAGACCAGCACCCTCATCAGGATCGGGAATTTCCCGGTTCCCTGTGTACGTTGGTGAAACTTCGTTTTCGTGAATACTTCTTGCAGTAGTCGATCTTTGGTGGTTCAGTGTGGGTGAATGAAGTGCTGTTTCATGGTACCGAATACTTCTTGTCTGGTTCTTTGGTATTTGCAAACGATTCACTCTCAAGTCACTAACAGTTGCATCAATAATGCAATCTCTTGCTCTTGCATCTTCAATCAAGTCTTTCCATACATCACTATTTGCCAACGTGTTCGCATTCCCCATTATGCACAAGCAGTACCTGAATCGCCAACACCAGTAAGTTGTAGCTGTTCCTGTGTATATACAGTTAACATACCTTGCACGAGAATGCCACATTCAATCGTCTATAATCTTGTAAAAAGCCGACCTGACCACGAGCGTTAGATCTAACGGTGGACAATAATATCACATCCTTCTCCCGTCCTTGAAAGCCATCAACAGATTTCACTTCGACTTTATCAAAACACCTGGATTCCAACAACTTATTTAGAGCTTGGACTTGGGCTGCGTAAGGACTGATAATGCCAACCTCAAGCTCTCCGTGCTTATTCTCTATAATGAATTTCACAAAAACGCACGCACGCACGCGCACGCGCGCGCACACACACACCTCTTTGTAGCGTTTGTAGAAACTGCAGGATCCGTTTCAGCTCTACCGGATTCTTCTTACTGCCTCTTTTTCTAACAAGATCAGTTTGTTCTCGTCCATCACCAATATGTACCAAACTATATGGCTCACTTAGCAAGGAGCGAGCCTTCTTGTCATATGCATGTGCTTTCACGTTGGCACCATCTTGAATCTGACCATTGTAGAATCTCAGATTTGAAAAACTGGACAATGGATGGATGCATACGGTACTGCACATTTAGCATAACACTCGAATGTCCCAGAGCTTGTAACCTCTGGAAGAGGCTTCTTCCATATCCACAGTCCCGAGCTACCTAAGAAAGAAGTGAGACAGATTCATATGCAAACTTATACGAGAACCTGGCTTATCACAGTAGCTGGGAGTTGATGTTGGTCCCCTACAAGTAAAATGCTGCTCAAGTGTGGCATACTTACAATGATGGCAGATTCTGCTTCTACAAGCTGGGATGCTTCATCAACGATAGCAATGTCAAAGGCTCCTGCGTATCGTACCATGTAAGAACCTGCAGTGGAAACCGTGCAGCAAACTACTGAGGCATGCTCCAAGATCAAGTTGGGATTGTCCAAGTTCAGATCCACCAACGCTTTAACCGAATCACGAAGTCTCTGTAAGTTTCCGCACACTCAGAGCTATATAGTTGCATATCCATAATCTTGCTTCTTGAGAGCTCCTCCTGTAATATTAGTGCCATATCCTTTAGGCTTGCGAGAGGAGATAACTTGAAAGACTACTTGGTAGAACATTGTCAGCTGTCTCTATGTTCTTAAGTAGCACAGCGATAAACTTTAGTATCTTATCCAAGACAAAACCGTAGAATTCTGGGAACTCTTCAGAAGGCGGAGAGCTTTGTTTGGCCCATGCAAGGAAGTTGGTCACCTCTTGAAGACTTTGCTTCCAGTTACACTTACGCAACTGATTGAGTCTTTGGTCGAGGAGGATCGCTGAGAGAGCAGGATTGTTATTCACTTGGAGCCTCTCTTCGTTCCCAAGCAACACAATGTCTGCAGGAGACTTCCCAATGATGAAAGTATCTCTCTGTACAGCTTTGATGAACCTGGTGGCAACTTCAACAACCGCAGCATTTGTTGGTGCACACATTAGCACTCGCCTTTCATCAATACAAAGCACAGAGAGCAAGGCAACTAGAGTTGATGTCTTGGTGCACACATTAGCACTCGCCTTTCATCAATACAAAGCACAGAGAGCAAGGCAACTAGAGTTGATGTCTTGCCTGTACCCGGTGGTCCATGTACCAGCTGCAGAAACGAGTTCTTTCTCTCCAAGGCAGTAACAGTCACCGAGATGGCCTCACTTTGGTTTAACTTTAGGCGGGCTTCTCTTCAACGAGTTCTTTCTCTCCAAGGCAGTAACAGTCACCGAGATGGCCTCACTTTGGTTTAACTTTAGGCGGGCTTCTCTTCACGTTCGACGTTGTCAATATTGGAAAACGAATCTAGACAGGCCAGGGATTGAACCCGGGACCTCTCACACCGGTGTCAGGTGCTCTACCACTGAGCTACCTGCCCGGGTTGTGTGTATATTCAACTTAGTTTTAACACTCCCCCTAAGCTGAACACACCACACATCCCTACTCTACCTGCCAGTCCGGGCCTACCACAGGCCATCCAACCATAGCTCTAATACCATATTGGAAAACGGATCTGGACAGGCCGGGGATTGAACCCGGGACCTCTCACGGTGTCAGGTGTGGATCTTGATTCCGCGATGGACACTCTCAGTTATTTCTCGATTGCTTCTTCGAGATACTTGATGTTCTCAACATAAGAGTATCCCTGAAAACCTTCCAAGACATAACTGAGAGCGTCCATCGCGGAATTAAGATCCGACAGTCCGACCTCCTGACGCCCGCGTTTGATGTTTTCCGAGCAGACTTCAGAACAGTCAAAATCTGACCTAACTGGAACATCAGATCTTGATGCTTGGATGCCTTCACCTGATCATCTGAGCGGAACTTGACATCTGCCTTTGTCGCCGTCATGTCCAGCGGGGGGACTTCACAGGCAGATCCGACACATGCAGATCGGGAGCGGCGGGAGCTTCGGCAGGAGCTTCGGCAAAGACAGGAACTTCAAGACTTGCAGATCGGGAGGTTCCGGCGGGAGCTTTGGCAGGAGCTTCGGCACAGGCGAGAGCTTGGGCAGGCGGGAGCTTCAATGGCGGACGAACATAGTAGTGGTGATGAGTCCTTAGGTGATGACGGGAATCTCTTTGTGCCTGCAATATTGGGCAATACGAAGCTGCATAAGCTCATCGAAATGCAGGAACAATATGAAACTTACGATCTCAACCCTCAAGTACCTTCCGGGGCGCTATACTACAAGCGGGTGCCTACATCACCACATGTTCAGCATCCGATAGCTGATCCAATGTCCAAGTTCTGCAAGTTCGTGCCGGATCTGACTGCGCAGAAGGATCCGCCTGTGCCCAAGCTCTTGATTCCGCGATGGACGCTCTCAGTTATGTCTCGGAAGGTTTTCAGGGATACTTTTATGTTGAGAACATCAAGTATCTCGAAGAAGTAATCGAGAAATGATCTGTATATTTTGCATATTTTGCATATTTGAGTAAAAAATTTTGATTTTGCCGAAAAATTTGCTCAGTGGTAGAGCACCTGACACCGGTGTGAGAGGTCCCGGGTTCAATCCCCGGCCTGTCCAGATCCGTTTTCCAATATGGTATCAGAGCTACGGTTGGATGGCCTGTGGTAGGCCCGGACTGGCAGGTAGGGTAGGATGTGTGGTGTGTTCAGCTTAGGAGTGTTAAAACTAAGCTGAATATACACACAACTGGGCAGGTAGCTCAGTGGTAGAGCACCTGATATTGGTGTGAGAGGTCCCAGGTTCAATCCCTGGCCTGTCCAGATCTATTTTCCAATAGTCAATCCCTGCATATCTAGCATATTTATCCTCAACATTGACATGGGATCGTTAACCAACCTTAGGAACCCGTAAGATTAGTTATATAATATTCTTAAAAGTAGGAATATACTTGATAAATGACTCGCATTTTTAAATTTGTATAAAAGTATAAATTCTTAAAAAAAGATTTTACACGTTACATAAGCAAAAGTAGTATATACTGTAATGATTAATATATGTAAAGGAAGAACATATAAAGATTAGGTGTCGTAGGTGCCAACATGACACCATAGATATGTGGAATCATGTAAAGATTAAAACATAAAGATATTCCATTCTCTACTTTTAAAAAATATTTAAATTATTTAATAAAGATGTTCGATTCTCTACTTTAAATAATGTATTAACATTGATCCGTGTTTAATCTGAATATATATATGTGTATAATATATTAAGAAAATAATATAAATATACATATGCATGTTTTAAATATGTTACATGTGTATAAATTTTGTTAAGAAATAGTAATTATATAAGATAATATATTAATACTAATAAAATTTAAATAATATTTAAATATAAAATTATAAACATGTCAATATATATTTTAAACTATATGAAGTTTAAAATTTTAACTACTCTGTTTTTAGGGTTTAAATTCCCCAATACCAAATGTAGGTATAAAATGGGTAAAAACTCTCAAGCTTCGTCTCACAGGACTTACTTTAACAATTTAGCATTATAATTTGATTTTATAATAAAATGAAGTGAAAAACCGAAGATTTAAATTTAAATGGTTATGAGTTTATAAAAATTTAAATAATTAAAGGCCTGGAACACCACATGAGAAATCTCCATTAAATGTAAGACTACATTTCCTCTATTTCGTTTAAGTATTGATTTATACATACGTACATGAATATGTATAAAAAGAGTATTTATACACAGTTTTCAATACCTTCGTCTTCTCAAGAACTGGAGGTACTCAAGATGAGGTCGAGTGTGCTCGGAATCGAGTTTTACAAAAACGGCAAGATTACAAGAAAGAGGTATATATATACTCATATGTTAGCGTGTATATATAGATACAGTGTGTGTGTTTGACTTTTAACACACCTTAGAAAGCGTATAGTAAAATAATTAATTATATATATTAAAATATGCTCATATCTGTGTGAGGAGTCAATGAAATTTGATAAGGGTGATTAAATAGTTAAACCCATGTATGGATATATCTAAGAGCTCAAGGATAAATTCATAACTTTGACAAGCATAGAGAAGCTCAAAGAGGATTAGCAAAATCCGGGCTCCGTACAACGGGCTTTTCGCATATTCCCGAATATCCAGGAATATTCTGTCAAATAAAGGGAATATTCTAGAATATTCTGCCAAGTAGATTATCTTTAACTTTCAATATAAAATGCCGACCAACAAGTGAAAAACGCTAATTATTTGCCGACTAGACTTTACTATACCGACTAAACTTAAAAGGTCGCAGGTTCGACATTGCGCTTGCAATCAACCAATAACCGATGCACTTCTGCTGGAGTAAGGGTCCGCCTCTGTAAGAAGTAAGTAATCGTTGGGTCAATCCAAGAACATGAGTGTACACAAAATACATGTGTTGGCAGGGGCTCCAGTTCTTGGCTTTCTGAAAAGTTGCACAAGTGCATGACGGAACAAGAAATTGTTACCTTAGCAGATTGCATGCCTGCAGAGACAATGAAGGCCTCAGTCTTCCCTCTTTGAACCACCTCCACGTTGTTGATCCGACCTTGAAGAATCTTTGCCTGGTTGTAATGTTTCTCATGTTCCTTGGACATTCTTGTTGGTGTTCGCACACTCCGTCCATGGTATGTTGGTACTCTATGTGCTCCCTCTCCTCTTGGTGGTGATGGTGTTCGATCCATTCGGCTACTACTGTCGTCTACCATTTCTTCAAATCCCTCCAACTTGAATCCTGCTTTCAGAAGAGCTTCAACCTCATTTGCATTCAAGTTTGTTCCTTTTTGAACTGGCCAAACCTCTGGAACTTCTGGAATACTCTCAGGAGGAATCCCTGCATATGGTCGTCTGAAGCAACAAGAATCGCGTGGGCAGAACCATACATCTGATGAGTGAACTCAATGTTCCCAAATGCATTTGTATATTGCCGTCTACCGTGAAATCCTGGTGCCGGTACACGATGTGGATATCCTATGGGTCTGCCACACTTGCTGTTACCGTCCTGAGTGAGACCTAGACATTTCACCTGACTTGCCTCCCCAATGCGTCTGATGGCCCACTGAGTCATCAACGTCTCTCTTTCAGTGACATTGACATCTTGAAACTTGAGTTTTTTCCTGCGTGCATTTGGGATGACTTGTTCTGCATATTGTGTGTCATGTCTATGTGTACGAAGTGCATCAATCCCATGGTCCCCAGTTGACGGTTGACGAACGGTTCGAACACGAACATTTGTTGTAGAGGCAAACTCTGGACTTGCAAGATGCTCTTCATCACTAACAAGATTTGCAAAAGTTGTTGGAGACACTGATTTTCCCGCTGAAAGTTTCTGCTGTGCACGTTTCAGAAGAGTTTCCATGGAAGGACCTGTGCCTGAATATCTCCCTTCAAATGATGCCTTGACCTTTGCACTTTGGAAAACAGCATCTGTTAAATCTAACATTGTTGCCTCCAACAAAGGAACACGCTTCGTCAGCCTTGCTCTTCGTGCTCTTGCATGAACAACTTCGGAGTTGTTAGTGGTAGGCACATTCGCAACACCATCTTCTGTCAAGTCAATTATCTCTGTCATGGAAATATGATCTTCATGTCTTGCCCACCATGACAGCCATGTTTGCAAAGCGCTAACGTTACTGGACCTGCCTTCCCAAAATGACTCCAACATTACTCGTCGTTCCAACTTATCTTGGTTGGTTAGTGCTGCAGGCCATGAGCGTGCAAGGTTCATGTGCTCCTCCCTGTGTTCCTCAAGTATCCACTTCTTTGTAACTTGACGCACTGACTGCATGTAATGGAACAAACAACTCCTTTCTCTTCCTCTCATCTTTGACCCATTGTTGAAAACTTGACGCAATGCTAACCAAATTGCACCTGACTCATCTGACATGAACCCCGCAAAGTTCACATTATGAAGTCCTTGCTTGCTGCACACTTGAAGCATAGTGTTCAAAAATTTGATCACCGCCACACTATCCTCCCTGATCATGTCACCATAAGCAAGTGTCACCATCGACCTTAAACTACACAAACATAAGTGCATTATATTAGTAAGTATTTTAAAACATAGATATGTTAATACTTACAATGGATCATAGAGATGTATTCCCAGTGTACACCAATCATCAATACGATATGTGTGGTCTAGCACCACCCACTGCTGTTCGAGATCACCTCCAGATTGACACCTTCTAATGTAGTCTATTCGGATCTGGGGCCGGCAACCGTCATTTTGAAGATTAAAGGCTGCTCTTCAGCTCCGTTGAGGTCCATTCCGGGTATGTGGATAACATGTATGAATGGGATTGATAGCTTCTTCTTTAACTGCAGAAGTCCTTCGTAACCTTCTTTGAAACGAGTGTCTCTTGTTCTAGCCTGAGATATCCATTCTCTTGTTCTACATGGAAAGGTTAAGCATCTCCAAAAGGAAATAATAATTTTTTTGCTTACCGGCGGTGATTTGTGAGTGGTAGTAGATCTGACAGAACCTTGTCGTATGATACATCTCCAGAATCTGTTACCAGTTTTTCCAAAATTATATTGCGTGCTGCTTGAAACTCTATGACACGTTGATTAGTTCTTGGGGTTGCAGCGACTGCTTTGTTGATTGTCTCCTTAGCTCTGTCTTTAGAGACCATGGATTCGGGTGGTCTACGTGGGTGTTGATGTTCTCCAAGATGGATGAAAAGCCTCGTGCATGTGATATCATCTGGAATTATGTAATATGCAACAACGGAGCATGTCTGCACTAGAAGGGGCTCATTGTTGCAATGCACACACTTCATTCCAAGCACTCTACCATCTGAAGATAACTGGACTTTATCAATGGTGCCCTTAAATTGGCAGTCATTTGCTTTCTTACTGAAGCTGATGAACGGACATGTTTCCTTTACGCATTTCATGTGGCCAATACATGAACTGCGACTAACACGAGCTGGAACATTCCAATGTGTTGTGCAGCGTTGAGTCCAGTAATCACACCCATCCTTCCTATTCATCCCTTTGTACTTGTCCTTCATTGTTTCGTGTGCTGGCAACTCGTAAATCACATTTCCGTTGCAATCTTCTGGGACCTCAGCAACTTGCTGAATCGATGACGAGACCACCAGTTGCTTCCCAATCCTACATCTCTGACTATTGCGAAGTATTGTTACCATAGAATTGTCCCGATCTGTTGTCTCCAACCGGAATAGGGTCCTTTGGAAGGAAGAAGTGTGTAATACACAAAACTGCTAGCTCTTGCCCCTTCTGGTTCTACCTCAACATTCGCAGCATCTCCACCAACAACAGACATCAAATGCAGCACTTTAAAAGATTGCCAAGGTGGAATGTCAAATGCAGACCTGAGATCTGTTTCAAAGACAAATGCAATACCATCTTCATCTGCAGGGAAGTCCTTGTCAACACCATTGTAGCTGATTCTTGCCATGTAGCAAAAATGGAACAAACAAAAGTTAAAATTCAAAGACAATGAACATATTACACACGATGGTTAATGTGTTTGTTAGTCGTGAGGCAATCATTTCATTGACAAATATTAAAAATAATATTAATTGCGTGCGTCTGGGTAGAAGAGTGAAATTAATTTACTGCGTCTGGGTAGGTTTTTTGTAAATTAAAAAGTTTTACTATGTACAAGTGGCGATCATGCATGCAATATGTTTACAGAAATTAGGTTGGTTTTTAATTGATTTAGGGCGGCTAGGGTTTTGCAATTAGGGCGGCTAGGGCAGCGGGGGCTAGGTTTTCGTGGAGCAGGGGCATTTGGGGGCATAGCGTGGAGCAAGTGTGGCTCCAGGGATTAATCACAATAGGCTTCCATTGAGGGGGTGAGTATTTTCTGATTTCTTCATGATCTGCTCATGATCTTTTCATGATCTGTTCATCTTTTTACATCTCTTCACAGTTGCAAGAAATCCGAGTCGGCCTGCCGACTCGGACTGACTTCGTTGTCCGTCCCAGTCGGCAGGCCGACTGGGGTGGACTGTTCCAGATCCAGTCAACATTTTGACCGGGGTTGACTGTTCCAGCCCCAGTCAGCATTTTGACTAGGGTTGACTGTTCTAGTCCCACCTAGCATTTTGACTGGGCCTTGCTTCGTTCCCAGTCCCAGACTGGGCCTCCCTTTGTTGCCAGTCCCAGTCGGCATGCCGACTGGGCCTCCCTTTGTTGCCAGGCCCAGTCGGCATGCCGACTGGGACCCCTTTGATGCCAGTCCCAGTCGGCATGCCGACTGGGCCTCCCTTTGTTGCCAGTCCCAGTCGGCATGCCGACTGGGACTCCCTTTGATGCCAGGCCCAGTCGGCATGCCGACTGGGACTTACAGCAACTGCTCTCTCAGTCGGCACGCCGACTGTGAGGGCTAGTATGTTTTTTTAATTTTTATTAAACATCTTTGAACATTTATTACAGTTTTTTGTTAAACCTTATTGCTTTTGTAGATGCGCTCTTCACAACGTTTACAAGAAAAGAAGATGAAGGAGCCTACTGAGAGAGAAGCAGAAGCTAGAGCTGCAATTCAGAGAGGGCGTCGGGGTCGTGGGAGAGGAAGTAGGAAGCTGGCTGTGGTTCAGGAACAAGGACCTTCAAGTGATGCTCCAGTTGAACAGGCAAGCCAGCAGGACTGGTCAGGAGAGCAAGAGGATGTAGTTCAACCCCAACAAGAACAATCAGACTTTGTTGAAGAAGTTGAGGATGATGTCTTACCACAGGAGACACAGGAGCAGACAGAAGGCACACAAGCCTCATGCGCAGTGACTTTGTCGAGTGACGAAGAGGATGAACCCAAGAACAAGAAGAGACGACGCAAAGCTGCTGGAGATTCAGAGGCTGCTAAGAAGAAGAAGAAGGGTAAAGCAGAAGTGCCAGATAATGAGGAAGTTTACAACATTGCAGCCAGCATGCATTCGGAGAGTGCAGTGCGTCTTCTCGCGAAGATCACAATCCGAGAATATGGAGAGGCACCGGATGTCCCTATTTGCCGAATTCTGGGAAATGAGCAGGTGCGGAGAGTCAATCCAGCGGATCTGGAATCTTTGACTAGGAGTTTCAAGAAGGCAGTTGGTTATTTGCGCAACACCACTCAGTTCATCCTTCAAGTTGGGGACCCCATGACAGATGCAGATCTGGCAGCATTGAGAAGCGATGAAGCGATGTATGCTCAGCATTTGGCTTTTGAGGAGGAGCTTCAGTCTGACATGTTCCGGCAATGGGCACCAATGCTTTCGATGAAGAAGTTCATCTGTTGGGATGGTAATCACAGGCTAAAGGTGCTTCAGAAGCTGTACACAGAAGACACGGAAGATAAGAATCAGTGGGCAGTGAGAGTGCGTTCAGGCTTCATCCGTGCTGGGGTCATGGATAATCTTCAGCTTGTGACAATGTTTCAGCAAATTAATAGGTAAACATAGTGACCTCTAGATCATAGGATTAACTAACTTCGAGATTTTCAAATATGCAGTTCCTCCGCAACGGCAGTGCAAACCACACTGCCACATCTTCTGCTATCTGTGAAGACATGTTGCACCAGTGAGGAGGGCACAGCGAAGATCTTGGCCAGGCTCAGTGACAAGGAACGAGATGACATAAGAAAGTGGAAGGAAAGCGCACTGGACAACAAGCTTGGCATCCACTTCCGAATTTGATCTGTGCAAAGATTTTTTTGAGGTACCACGTCTCACACTTATATTACTTAGTTGATTACGTCTGTGAATTACAGAGTGAGATTGAGGATGATCTTGAGAAGGCTGCAAGGGCATCCAAAGGCAACAAATACCAGGAGCAACAACAGGTCTACATTAAGCATGACAAGCGCATGATGAAGATCTTAGCCATCATCGATCCTGCATTGGGTGAAGAGTGGTTCGACAAGGTGACCCAAATCACATGGAAACAATGCAGATGGATGGGGTTGGAAAAGCTGTACGCGCTTTCAAGGGCGAGAATTCCAAACGAGACGAGAATCATGTACTTCAATAAACTGGTACGTCTCGATCTGAAGAGAGAGCAAGAGACACTTGGATTGCCGGGTGTTCAGGATAAGGAGTGGATAAGGTGGTTTACTATCGATTTGTATTGGCGGCGATCAGAGAGGAGGCAGTCAGATTCTCACGGGACTCATCGAGGATGGCGAGTGGACAGGCCGGTTACAGATTTCACGACTTGGTACGATGAAGTGCGGGTAAAATGCAAGAACGTGATGTTCCAGCCATTCCATGAGTGTGTGAAGTTCACTTACTCCATAGAGCCGAAAGAGTTCCTCGAACACGAAGAGACAGCAAGAAGGATGATTTGGAGGTAAGGATGATCTTCTTGACATTGTTACATTCTGACACTACTATATGTTCATTACAGGTATGTCGCAGCGAGAAAGGTGCCTCACACACAGACTATGGTATTCTGGTCAGATTACATGGAAGCACCACACATGTGGTCGAAGACAAGATCTGGCCTGACAGAGTTCGAGCGTGTAACGTACCGTTCTGGCTTGATTATCCACCTGGGCAACCACCAACATGGGAGAAGGATCTCTACAATGAACACTCAAAAGATCTCCCATGCATCTCATGGGATCCGGCAGAGGTCGACTTCATTAAGAAGACAAAGGCCAAGGCAAAGCGGCGTCAGCCTGTGCAGCAGTCAAAGAAGACCTCAGATACAGTAGCTGGCACCTCCACTACTCGCGATCCAGCTGCCTTTTCAATTTATCTGAAGTGCTACCATCGCAGGGAACCATGGACATCAAGGATGACTTGGTCACATTCGTCCCTTCACTTGCTACAACTCGAGGTGATAATTTCTTGGCGATTGATGACATCGAGGAGATGCAACAGGCCGTGCTCACGGATGAGAAGGAAGAGGAGGTTCCTGACGCTAGACTGGTTCCTTATAGAAAAGTTCAGACACAGGTGGCCAGGTACCATACAGCTGACAGCCAGACTCGCTACCAGCATATTGCGGGAGAATATGGTTTCAACTTGGTGATCTTCGACCTTCCAAATGGGACCTTGCCAGGAAATACAACGAGTGATACGCCATACCTCTACCTTGATCCAGTGAAGTTCGATGAAGCACTCCAGTTTGCAGGTATGCATATGGCTGCAAATGGTTGGTTGGTTGTGTTTGCTGCAGCAAACACCTGGGATCAAGTTGTCCGAGCTGCAAGTGTGGTGGACCTTCAACTTGCTGCAACGTACTACATCTACAGAGGGCGTGGTTGGGGCTACCGCAACAAGATGAAGGTACTTTTTTCTTTATTCATGAAGTTCATTAATGATTTTTGATGTTTTAACAGGAGAGCATCCTGCTCCTTCTTGTCTTCCAAGATGCATCTAGAGGATTGCGCGATAATCCGCTGCGTTTGTCATCAACAATTCTTGTTGATAATCCTGAGCGGTTCCAAGAACCATGGTAGGCATTTCATTTCAACAATTTAAGTATTTACCATTATCTTCACATGCAGGATGGACTACCAACCGAAGAGCACTCGATTGATGCAGCTCGTGATAGAACGACTCACCCGGCCAGGTGATCTTATCTGGGATATAGGCAGTGGTACGGGGTCCTCAATGCTTGCAGCTATCGAGCTGGGGAGAAACATTGTTGGGACTGAGAAGAACCCTGAGCTCGGGAGAATTGCTATGAACAGGATTAAAGAGAACATCCAGCCAGAGGAAATCCCAACCCAACCAATAGCGACGTCAAGTAGGACTGGTGGTTCACGAATTGCAGCATTGCTCAATCGTAAGAAGAAGTGACAAGTGTTGAATTGTACTCTTTGGTGTTGAAATAAAACTTTAATAATACAGTATAAACATGGCTATGATTAAATATTTTTTGTTGTTAATTGCCGACTGAGCCAAAATCCTAAATTCTAAGAATATTTAGGAATATTCTAAGAATATTCTGGTAGATTCTTTAGAATATTCCGGGTCCAAGCCCGGAAGCCCGGAAGCCGGAAGCCCTCTTTTTGTCGGGACTCAAGCTCAAAGGTGAGAAGTAATTAAGTAATTCTTGAATAAAAGCTGACTTATATATACATATATATAAACGATTATTAGAGGAGAAGTTTGAGGTGCGGTAGTATTATTGCTTACATATATATGTGAATTAATTATTTAACTGGTTAAGTTTTATACAGCTGATGTCCCCTATGAGGAGCAAGCTGGAGAAAAAGTATAGATACATCTATCAATATTTTCTAGGTTTCTGTCACACACACAAGACAAATAGATATAACGTTATATGTTTCAATTAAGTGAAGGTGTCTTAAAACTTAGTGTGCAACAGATAGCCATATGCACTTGATTCACATCCGCTTCCACGTTCATTCCTGCACAACAGGTTTTATAACCTGGTAAAACGCACCATTCTTTAGTGCTCACATTATAGTTAACCATTTCCACATAGAACTCAAGCACACCCCATTTGTTCTCAAAACCATCACTACAGTAGACAAACTTAGAGCTCTTGGTATATCCGAAACACTCATAAACGACTCCATCTCCCACCATGTAACCAATGATGAGTTCGTAAAGTTCCTATAAACACATAGTGTGTTAATGGAGAAACACATCATTTTTGGAAACTGCATTTGGAACTGGTCTATTTGGGTTTGGAGAATTTAGAATGCTCTTTGTACTCCAAATCGACATATTTTCATGATGAAATTGTAGTATTGACATCTTTTATATTTGTTCTATTGACAACAATTAAACGTTTGGTTATCTTTAATATGTTGACGATCTTTAATTGCTCAACTCATTTGAAGTCAGATATATACATCATGTAAGAGTGTAGCTATGTCTGGATTGTGTGATAAAATTCAATGTATTTTAAATGCATGCTTACATATACCATTGAAATTGGTGTATGTGCAGTGTTAATTGTATATTTGGCACATGCTCACACACACTAACACACTTGGTGTTTGTGTTTGTGGATTTTTTAACTTGTTTAAAACGTCCTGTTGCACATGGATAGGCATTTGTAGAATATCCTTTTACAACAAAGTATATTTGAATAGTACTACAATATTGAATACATGATATACAATCGATGAGTTTTAGATTCACGAGACGTGAGGATTTATAGTCCCATTCCCTTCGAATGGAAAGCATTAGGAAGAAATGACCATTTTATCTTTTAGTTATAATTCATAATTTAGGTAGACTTCCTAAACATAAATAAAATATTAAATTTAGTACATTGAACTAAAATATACTAAATTATGAATACTTAACAATCCTATAAATTAATACATTACTTTCAAAACAATGTATTTAAGAACTCTCTTTCATTATCAATTACATATTTTAAATTATAACACTAAGGTAGTACATATCAAAATGTGTGAGACCCAAATCCTTTTGAGTCCTTATATCCATAACATTGAGTGTCTCATTTCAATATTTGATAAATATTATACTATACTTTATTAAGTCATTCATAACCAATTTCAAACAAATAGTCATAAATACTTTTAAATTCTAGAGTATCATGTAAGGAGCCCACATGATTTTTAGTCATGCCTAATAACCACTTTGGCACGCCAACCACCCCCAACACCTGAGCAAAGCCACTTCATTAAGCCTAAGCCCAATAACCACTATGGCATGCACCAACCATAATGGTAATTGTATTTAAAACTAATTGAAATTACAAAAGTGCCACTAACATTGTTCATAATTTACTGCTCAACTTGGGCTTGAGATCCACCTGTGTAGACCACCAATTTTCCATGCTTTAGACCTTTACTGGTCTAGTATATGTGCTAGAATACTGTCACATGCTGATGCTCAAACCATGTAACATATCAAAATAGGGTATTGATGGTGGCTTCCAATACCAAGTGATCGAAATACCATCATCTTGAAGTTTACTGAAAGTTGTAGTACACAACCAAGTGTTGCAAAACTGACCTTGTCTATCTTCATACTCCCTTACGATATGTTCCATTTACTAGAGAGAAAGGAAATGAGGTCCATCAAAATGGATGTGACGAGAACATCTTTGGAAGGCATGTACCGTCTATGTTTCACATGATTCCTATGCTCCTCCCATAAGTGATATGTTGTGTAATGCGCAGTAGTAACCATACCTCCGATGATATTGGCTGTGTGCCTAAAGGGACTTGTACTTGCATGTAATGTATTATGGATGGGGGTACAATTAGCCAAGCAGATGTTGGAATCCCTTGTGGGGAATTTTGGCCATATTTGGCAATTGGCCAAGTAAAAGTGGCATCTACATGATATCCTAGCAAACTAGCTATCATCTCCAAATGGATATTGAGAATGGAGATTCCCAAAAACGTTTTGACAATGTGATCTGCACACAAGGGACAAGGTAGAGTGTAGGCTTTACAATGGCCCCAACTAGGATACTATCTTGAATTAGTAGCCAACTAAATAACTTATGTTTTGCAGTGAGTTTGGACCACCATATTCCTCGAGTAAAAGAGAGGGCTTGTTGTCGTGTGAAGCCTTGTATTGCCATACGTGTGACAAGCTTTGTGTCTGGTGTTCCCAACCTTATGGAGTCCCACCGTATAAAGTATTTCTTAGAGAGGAACCACTGTGTTTCTCTTAGATCCCACGGGAGATCATGCAATGGACAAGAGTGGAACCACCAGAGTGAAACGAAGTCTCTTGGGAAAACACAAGGTCAACCATTGTTATTTTTCGATTTTGCAATATCACATTTTAGAGTTTTTACTTGGTGCCATGAAGGCGGCTTGCCAATCGCTAACCTTGGAATCCCTCTTTGAAAACCCCCACGATATCTGGTAAAGTATCCGTGTTAGGAACCCATCACTTAGGAACTCATACCCCTAGTTGGCCAAGTCCACTGTCTAGGCTCACCTCATGAGTCAAGATGTGTGGGCTAGCCGAGCTACAATTATCATTCCTAGCTTGGTGTGGATGAGGTGGCCAGAGCAAGGCCTCATTCATTAGTCTTGTGGAACATGAATTCGGGTAATCCTTTTAGGCTTGTGAGCAGGTTGACAGTCTCAAGAATTGACTAACTCCTTGGATGTGACGTACCCAGTCACAAGGGCAAAATCTTGCCAACGATAAGGGTAGGCTAACATGAAGGTGGGATGTACCCTTGTCGTGTGGAAGTTGGGGCGGCACAACAGAGAGTTGCCTTGACGACACAAGCTTAGCTTGTACCGATAGGAGAATAATGAGCTCTCTTTTGCATCCAAGAACTCTCACTACATATACTTTTATTTATTTGATGGAGCACCCCCCCTTCCCCCCATTTTCATAATTGAGTAAGTGGGACTATGTTAGGAACACATAGTCGTAGGATAGAACAACAGTCCATGTGGAATGTGATCCAAGGATGTTTCAATACATGCAATTGTAGTGGTTGTTGGTGCTGACATCACAATTGAGTCATCAATACAAAAGTTCTTAGGTGCGCATGCAAGAGAGACTAGCGCATGTGTTAAGGAAGCATGAATATGTGGCATCATGGTATTAATGAAGTGACGTGCATATGGAGTGCCTTCCTTAGAATGGGTTGTTTGAAAAGGTGAAAACTGCCGTGGAAAAAATATCAAGCTAGTCCTTAACGTTGGTTGCTATATGCAAATGCCATCTTGGCCAGGTGCCATCGAGACCAACAGATTATTTTTGACCAAGAAGTGCCCCATAAGCTTCTTGTAACAATCAATTAAAAAACAACAGTTGTTGCAAGGCTTCAAACGGATGGCTAGGGGTCCTTCATCCATAGTGCAAACTGCAAGTTTGAATTGTGTGTTTGTAGCAAGGACTTGGCTATCCTTTGATCTAGTTGCCCTAACAATAGTTTGGTGTTTGCAAAAATCTAGTGCTGAGACCTCGCCTAGGAAGCACCCACGACTGGTTTCAGCTTAAAAACTATTCTTGCATTAACAACTTCCATGGTTGCAAGCCATGCAACAAGCTTCTTACCAACATTTTTGCGGACCATGCCTTTTCTTGTATAAGAGGGTCAAGTAAACCTAAGCCGCACACCCGCTTCCGTTTATAAACCCTGACCCATAACAGTAATCGATTTAAAATAGCGAAAATGTACAAAGGACAATAAACTGTATGCTAACTATACGTTGCCTCCACGATACCTTCAAAATCCATAGGATATTCGTTATACCCTAGAAGTCTTGGACATTGAAGCTCCATCTCACATATATTGGTTTTGTCATGCTTCAGACCTTTATCGGTCTTCTAATGCCGGGATAATGTCGCATGCTGGTCCACGAGCCAAGCCAACATACAACACAAAACCAGATGAAACTCCAAGAAAGCCAAACCCCTTATATAAACATTGGCAACCACAAGTCGAGGGTGAAGTAGGTAAAAAATATCACCAAGGAAGAAGATCAACTCACACCACGCACACCAAGAAAGTATTGGAAAACACATGAACCAGCACCCAACCCAACCCCCAAGAAGCCCACAAGTCCGTCCTCCAAAGAACACTAGGAAATGCCTAACCCACACAACCCAGTACCCAATAAAGACCTATAAACTCCCTCAGAGCTACCCAAAACATGATCAACCCACAAGGTTAGGCCAATGGTGAATCATCCGAAACACACACACCCCCAATAAAGAACCACAATAGCACTAGAAAGTGCCTAACCCACATCAACAGTACTAACTATAGCCAAAAACAAACAAACTACCATGTAACTGAATTTAACACCTTAAGAGTCGCATAAACCCTAAACCATGAAAATGTTGGTGGTACCCCCACCACACATGAGTAAAGCCACTTTTGGACATACCTAAAATTTCACGCCGACTAGCTGAGCAAGTGTTTTTCGAATATTAATATTTCACATGATCAAACTCTTTGCGCAAAATACAGACATGTCAAGCGAAAGTGATAGAGTAAATCAAGAATTTAGAGTTATCTAAATGCTGAAACACCCTATGACTTTAGGCACTCCTATTGACCGCAAAGAACTTGCTCTAATACCAATTGTTAGAGTTTTTATCTAGTGCCACAAAGGCAGCTTGCTAGATGTCAACCCTTGAATCCCTCTCTGGAAACCTCCATGATATTTAGTAAAGTACCCGTGTTAGAAACCCGTCTCTTAAGAACTCATACCCCCAATTGGCCAAGTCCACGGTCAAGGCTCACCTTGTGAATTAGGATGTGTGGGCTAGCCGAGCTACAATTATCATTCCTAGCTTGGTGTAGATGAGGCAGTTGAGGCAAGGCCTTATCCATTATTCTTGTCAAACATGAACTCGGGCAATTCTTTCCAGGCTTGCAAGCGGGTTAATAGACCAAAGAGTTGGTTAATTCCTTGGGCGTGACGTACCCGATCACAAGGGCAAATTCTTGCCAACAATAAGGGTAGGCTAACCTAAATGTGAGATGTACCCCTATCATGTGGAAGTTAGGGCGGCACAATGGAGAGTTGTGCCTTGACGACACAAGTTTAGCTTGCACCAGTAAGAGAATAATGAGTTCTCTTTTAACCCCAAGAACGCTCACTACATATACTCTACCTTATTTATGTGATGGAGCCCCCTTGTTTTCCTATTTGAGTAAAAGGGGTTGGCATAGACAACCTTTAATGAAAATGAGAAAACCTACTTAAACCTAACCCCCAAGAGGGGTATTAGGGCGTGGGGTTAGGTCAATCCTAAGGGTGTACCTAACCCTTTTGATCTATACTCTTTGAGAAAACCTAACTGGGAATGGTCAAACATGGAGAGAGTTTTCTAAAAGGTAAGTTCTAGCTTTGCTTAGAATTTCTTAAAATACCTAATGACACATGGTTGGACCATCACCAATACCCAAGTGCACTAAGTGGGCCTATTTCCTACTACATCTAGGTTTTGTCAACACACAACAATTAAACTACAAAGTAAAAGGTGGGTTTAGGTTGTGCTAGTTTAAGTTGATGTGTGTGGGTGTACAACCTGTGCAGGGTGTTTCCAACCTTGTATTGGAATATTCCAAGCATATTCTTTGATTGTTGAAATTAAGGTTCAATACGATGAGTAAGAAAAGCAACTAGAGCCTAAGGCAAAGAGGGCTGTCAGAGAGGCTCAAAATGAGGAGATGAATGAAGCTGACCCAAGTTGACCCTCTAGGGTTAGACAACAGCGTGGTTGGCAGAAAATAATGATGGATCCCCTAAATGAACTTTGAAGGGATGTTTTGGGGTTGAACGATCGAATTGATAATGTTGCCATTCGGATTTTAGTGGCTGCTGTAATACCAAATGTTCTACAACTATAGACACAGAAAAAGAAAAAGAACATGATTCAAAAATCAGGTTCCTCTAGATCAGATTCTCTGGTAGATAAAGATAATAGTGGTCCCAATAAGTTCAAGTCGATCAAGCCTTTGGATTTTATGAATTCAAAAGACTACAAAGTTCTGGATGATTGGTTATATAGGATTATGATGGCCTACCTTATGGAGAGAGGTAGGTAGCTACTGTAAGGCATGTGATAATGTCAACATGCACAATTGCCCCAAAGAAATAAATACAACCTTATAATCTAGTTCTCCCATTAGAACCTTCCAGAAATGGGGAATGGACTTTATAGAACTAATTAATCCTGTGAGTTCAAAAAGGATCAATATATATTGGTTTTAACGAATTATATGACTAAATGGGTAGAGGCAGAGCCTATGAGAAGGGCTGATGCGTATAATACAGCAAGGTTATATATAATACTATAATAGTACGTTATGGTATTCCTAAGGAAATTGTGAGTGACAGGAAAAGCATTTCATAAATGAAACCATAGAAATACTCATAAAGGAGTTTGTGATAAAACATAAGAAGTCCACACCATATACCACATGGTAATGGACATGCTAAGTCTACGAACAAAGTCCTTAAGGAAGGTGGTGCAGGAAAAATAGAAAGGATTGGGATGAAAGGTTACCAGAAGTCTTTGGGTTTATAAGACAACTTATAAAGTGATTACATGCATGACATGTTTTAGCTCGAATATGGATTAGAGGCCATAATTCTGATGGAGTATATTGTGCTGTCCTTGCAAATGGATGTTCAATATAATATAGGAGAGAAGGAATCTCTGGCAACTCGTTTAATAAAGTTAAAAAAAGTTGGATAAACTAAGAATGCACGCCTTAAAACAATACATGCGATTCAAAGGAGGAGAAAGGCTTGGCTTGATAGGAAGAGAATGGGAAAGTAGATAAGGAAGGGGACTTTATCCTTTGGTATAGAGAAAAGGTGGATGAATGAGTCAAAAGCTTAATTTGAATTGGATTGGCCCTTTTTAGGTTAAATCTGTAAAGGAAGGAGTGGTAGAGCTAGAAACGTGAAAGGAGAGGAAGATGAACATGTGGAGGAGTAGCAGCATGATGATGAGCCGAATGAAGCAAAAAAGGAGCATAGGATGAAGGCAAGACAGAAAAGTGGTGGAAACTCAAGTCGAAATCTCAACCGCAAGTGGCAACAAATAGGAGATCATCCCAGAGCTGTTACATGAGGAAACAGACGATGATGATAGTTTCGTTAGAGGCAATGGACCCCTATGAGGAGAAAATATGTGACAAGGGTAAGGTAGCAGTGAATAACGGACGGATGAGCTAGAGGGAAAGCGGAATGTACCCAAATCATCTTTTGATACCCACAACAATGGATATAACTGATGATGTAGTTGTGGGAATTGCAAGAGATTGAAGAGATGGTGCAAGGATCGAAGTTTCCATGACATCAATTCAATCCGCCACCTTCCAACAATCACCATGAGCACATGCAAGTATGTATGATAGAGGTGCATATCATGATAATGGGTCACAAAGCATCCCAATCCCGATTTCTGCATGGATGAGGAAGATCCGCATCAATAGCAGCAAGAGAGTGGCACATATGTAGTATGTCTTTCAAGCGCCGGAGAGCATTCATGCATAAGGACGTATAGACCACAGATACCCAGATGCAGTTTGCACAAATTCTGCATAGTTACAATATGAGATGGTAGAATAGGTGGTTGGAGGTGGGAATGAGATGCAAGATGCAACGCAGTTGGTGGCAAGCCTTTTCAACCATCTGGTCAATGCATGGTATACAATCAAGGATAGAGCGGATATCCAACGACTGATTATTCAAGCAGTGGAGGGTGTTATGGCACCCAAGATGACTGCTAGTCAGGGATTATGACCAAGGGTATTCAACGACCAGCCAAATAGAGGACCCTAAGTCCGATGGTAGAGCTCAAGCCTCTATAGACAATGCAAGAGCTGGTGACTTTATTTTAAAGGCTGGTGTGAGCATGAGATGAGAGCCAGCAGACCGCTACTATTATGTTGGTGGTGGTGGACGAGTTCTAGCACCTCCAAGAGGAGAATGAGCAACTCAGGAAAGAGACACATGCTTTTTGTTTTCAAATCGCAATGATACAGTAGGAACTCAACAAAGAGAAAGCTGGTTCTAGAAGTACAAGGACCAAGAGGAGGTGCAGTATCAAGAGATGCTTAGGATGTGTTGTCGTGAGGACACAGCAACAAATAAGGAGAGGACAGTGTAAAGATAAAAAGTTAGGTGGAGAGAATAAGGGTAGGAAGGCCCATAGGAAACATGGAAGGAAAGGCTATGAAGGAATAAAATCCTTATCGAGAGAAAAAGGGAGTAAGGAAAAGGAAATGGAAGTCTCGGAAGGATGACGTGGCGAGAGGAAGGGTAGTTAAGGGTAGTTAGGGCAAAGGAGAAGGGGTCTCCACAAGAAGTTCCAACAGGAGAAAGAGTCTCCATGCTTTGTTCTCTTGTATTCATGTTAGAAATGAAGGTGTGTGGTATGTATACTTCTAATGAATGGATCTAACAAGACAATAGCCAAAATTTGTTCTTGCCCTTGACTTCAGAGACCAGTCATTGTGGCACTGGGAGAAGGTGATCTAATATATATATATATATAATATATATATATATATATATATATATATATATATATTGAGAGTTGATAGAAGGAAGTGTATATCCTCTCTTGACGGTTGAGAGAAAGGAAACGATTGAATAGGAAAAGGTGAAGTTTTCTTGTTCAACAAGTATATACTGCTTTTTGATCTCCCTTTTTATGTGTTTCCAGCTGTTTCAATATTCATGTTCACCTTCAACAATCCGCCATCAGATCTTAACTTTTTCTTTGAGAAATTGCTTAGCACGCACAACCTTTTTTATCTTTTTATGGAAGCAACCTTAAAATAACTTTCCATATCATATAACCAGTCAGTCTTTTGAACCCATAAATTCTGAAAGCTTAACTGGCTTGAATTTACTAGGACCACTACCACCTTCATTTGCCAAAAAATCTGATTCAGAGGAATCTGACTCTAAATCATGCTTCTTTTTCTTTCTTCGTGTGTCTAGTTGTGGAACATTTGGTAATGAGGTAACTGTTGAAATCCGATCAGCAACATTACCGATTTGATTTTCAACCTTAAAATATTCCTTCGAAGTTCATTCAGGGCATCCATCATTATTTTCCGCCAACGAGGCTGATGTTTAACCCTAGGGGGTCGACCTGGGCCAACTTCATCCATCTCTTTATTTTGAGCCTCCACGACAACCCTCTCTGCCTCAGGCCCTGGTTGCTTTCTCTTGTTCATCAAATTGAACCTTAGTTTCAACATATCTTTTAAATCCAATCCTACCAGTTATGCTTGGGATATTCCAATATGAAGTTGGAAACACCCTGCACATGTTGTACACCCACACACATCAACTTGAACCAGCACAAGACTTTCGATCATACCTAAAATCTCATGTCGTCTCACTGAGTAAGTGTTATCTGAAAATTGATAACTCACATGATCAAACTCTCTGCGCAGAATACAGACATGTCAACCGAAAGTGATAAAGTAGATCAAGAATTTAGAGTTATCTAAACAATAAAACACCCTATGACTTAAGGTAGTCCTACTGACTACAAAGAACTTGCTCTGATACCAAATGTTAGAGTTTTACATGGTGCCACGAAGGCGGCTTGCTAGATACCAACCATGGAATCCCTCTCTGGAAACCTCCACGTTATCTAGTAAAGTACTTATGTTAGGAACCCGTCACTTAGGAACTCATACCCCTTCCTGGATGAGGCGGCCAGAGCAAGGCCTCATTCACTACTGTTGCAGAACGTGAACTTGGGCAATCCTTCCAAGCTTACGAGCGGGTTGATAGTCCCAAGAATTGACTAACTTCTTAGACGTGACATACCCGGTCAAAGGGCAAAATCTTGCCAATGATAAGGGTAGGCTAACCCGAAGGTGGGACATACCCCTATCGTGTGGAAGTTAGGGCAGCACAATAAAGAGTTGTGCCTTGATAACACAAGCTTAGCTTGCACTGCTAGGAGGATAATGTCAATCCAAGAGCAAGAAGGCTTGACTTAGGAGCAGGACAAGGACTAGGAACAAGACAGGAGCATGACAAGAACCAGGAACAAGACAAAAGTAGAACATGAACTAGGAACAAGACAAGGAGAGAACAGGAAGCAAGGAGCAAGACAAGAAGAAGACAAGACAAGATTGATCGTAGAAAGACTGGTGTTGATAGTAACTGATTGTACAACAATTAGGTTGGAGCTTTTATGCTCACAACTCCAAGAGCTAATTTGGTCACGAGCCTAATCTAGTCACTAGCCAAAAATGGTGATCCTTATCCTATAGGTATATCCTGTAGGCATATACCGTATGGAATATCTTGTAGGCATATCTATAGGAATATCCTGTAGCCCGTATCCTGAAACTTATATCATATATCGGGTCGTGACACACCTCCTCCCTAAGGACGAGTTCCACGAGTCTTATAACTTGGTTTAGCAGGATAACGTCGATGGAAGGCAGCAACTTGGAAGAAGTATTAAATAAATTGGATGTAGGTTCTCAAGTGCGATTGATAGGCAAATAACCTTTCCAATCCACCAAGTATTGAAGTTGACGGCGATGAATACAAGATGGCTGCACTTTGTACTCCGGTTCATTGTTAATGACCACAGGAGGGGGAGGAGGAAGAAGCACGACCAGGAAGAGAAGAAGGATGATATGGCTCCAACAAAGAGGTGTGAAACATAGGATGAAGTTTTGCAATAGACGGTACTCTAGTCGGAAAGCTACAGGATTACCTTAGTCGCAATCCTGTAAGGGCCCAATCGTTAAAAATCCAACTTAAAAGAAGACCTGTTGGTGCGAATATGCCAACGAAGAAGCCACACGAGATTATTAACCTTGTATGCAGGATCTGGCTGACAATGAGCATCAGCATGACGCTTGTATTGTTCTTGTGCCTACTGAAGATGAACCTGGAATCATCATGTATCTGACGAAGATGTTAGAGATGATCCTGTACTGCATGAGCGAAGAAGGAGAACAGGAGGAGCAAAGTCAAAACGTGGATGGTAGCCGTAAGAGTGAAGAAAGGTGTCTGGCCTGTAGATGCATGAACGGAGTTGTTGTAGCAAACTCCGCCATAGGAAGAAGTCCAATCAGGTCCTGTTGGTAACTGATGAAGCAACGAAGATATTGCTCCAAGGTCTGAATTGTGCGTTCTGACTGCCCATCAGTTTGCAGTGATATCCTGAAGAAAGATCCGCTTTAACTTGTAGACTCGAGAAGCTCTCGCCAAAACTTGGACATGAATTGTGGACCTCGATCAGAAAATGCTCTCAGGAAGACCATGATGTCGGAACACTTCGCGGATCACCAACTCAGCAAGTTGTCTGGCCTGTAGCGTCTTGTTACATGGTAGGAAATGAACTGTTTGGTGAACGGTCAACCACCACAAGAACTACATAACCCATGAGAAAAAGGAAGATCTATGAGGAAATTCCATAAAATGGATCCCAAGGAGCAGAAGGAACAGGAAAGACAAAGAAGACCAAAGGTGCATGACGAGGCATCTTCGACCTGTTGCAGGTGTCACAACTCCGTACAAACCTTTCCACAAAACCTCGCAACCCAGGCCACCAATAGTTGTCTTGGCCACACCAAAATGTCCTGTAGCCGGGTATCATGACAATCCTATACCACACGAGTCCTGCAAACACCAACAGAACGTACAGGAGACCTTCCGGTATAGGAGTCCGTCCTGTATGGCGAACAACTTGTATCTAACGGGAACTGGAGGAAGAGGAGCTTGCAATGTCAGGACTAATGTGTGAGAACACATTCTTGCCAAGTCGTCTGTAGCCAATTGCGAACGGATGTCCTGTAGAATTTAATTGCTGGAGCCTGATGAACCTGTATGCCAAGCCAAATCGATCAACCCAGCAACACTTGCCTTTGACATCATATGCAGGATCGCCTGGGTCGGTGCAAGGTAAGAGCGCCTAGACAATGCGTCCGCCTTGCCATTCGAAAATCGGGCCTGTAACGATGACGAAATCAAAACGTGATAGAACCCCCACCTAGCCTGTCGCCGACTGAGAACTCGAGCCGTTTGAAAAAACTCAGGTTTTGTGATCGTAAGAACTTGTACAGGATGCGCAGCACCTTAGGAAATGCCGCCACTCTGAACGAATCCACAATGGCCTTGAGTTCCTTGTCATGAATCTCGTAATTGATCTCGCCGAAAGGAACTTACGAGAGTGAAAGCTACAGATGAAGCAACTTGTCTTCTCTAACTTGTGATAGGATAGACCTACTGCAAAATGAGCACTTCAACGAAGAAAGGACGGAAGGATCAGGATGTGAATCGGAGCTGTCGTGAAGGCGTCCTTGAGTTGTGAATGCATGTTCCGCCTTGTCGGACCAAGAGAAAATCCTGTGCGCTTGGTGAGTTCCGTGAGTGGAAGTACACGCTTGGAGAAGTCCTGTATGAACGCCTGTAGAAGTTTGCAAAGCCAAGGAAACATTGTACATCTCGTACAGACTTGGGCCTCTCCCACTCCACGATGGTCTTCACCTTGTGCATGTCCATGGAAACGCCAGCAGGAGAGACGATGTAGCCCAAGAACTCCACAGAATCCCTGTCAAAAAACACTTCTCCAACTTCGCATAGCCATGCTCGCGAAGCCGCTGTAGAACTATCGTACATGCTTGTCATGTGCCGCCTGGTCCTTGGAGAAAATCAAAATGTCGTCGAGGTAGATCACCACAAACTGGTCCAAAAGTCACGAAAGATGTCGTTCACCATGTGTTGGAACACGGCTGGGGCATTGGTCCGAAAGGCATCACCGTGTACTCGAAGTGTCCATACCTTGTACGAAAGGCAGTCTCCACTCATCGCCTAGACAAATCCGTACAAGGTTGTAGGCCCTCGTAAGTCGATCTTTGTGAACACCTTTGCTCCTTGCAGCCGATCGAGAAGTTCCGGGATCAATGGCAACGGGTACCGATTCCGAATGGTGACTTGATTCAAACCCCTGTAGTCCACAACCAAACGTAAACTCCCATCCTTCTTCTTGACAAAGAAGATAGGTGCTCCTGCAGGGGACTTTGAGTGACGAATGAAGCCGGATGCCAAGTTGTCCTCGATGTACTGAAGAACCTCCAACTCTGTGGTGACAGTGCATAAATCGGTCCGAACGGTGGAGTCTTTCCTTCCGCAAGATCAATAGGACAGTCGTAGGACCTGTGAACAGGAAGAACTGCAGCCTTGTGCTTGTCAAAAACGTCCTGAAAGGAGTGATACTTGGATGGTAGGGAAGAGGAAAAGGAGAAGGAGATTGAAAAACAGAGAGTCAGATACAGGAAAGGTAGAAGAGGACGTAGGAGTTACTTGAAAGGCAAAAAGGTGGAAAGGAGCAGGATCAGTGGCAAGTTCATGCATGGTAGTGGTAAGAACTCGGAGAGGAGAAGGAGGGAGCTGTGACTGAAAAAGAGGAAGGATCTTGGGGGGTGGAACAGAAGCAGAGTAACAAAAGAGGCAGGATTGGGAAAAACTATGGATGTTGACAAGTGTACAGGATTGGAAGAATCCTGTACAGAAGTCCGTGGATGCACAGGAGTGAGGAGAGCCTGTGAGTGTGCTGTGAACCAACAGGAGGTGGATCCTGTTGAGGAGGAACCTTCGACACTGATACAGGATTGGAAGAACCCTGTACAGGAATCCGCAAACTTACAGGAGTGGAGAGAACCTGCGGATGTGCTGAGGAACTGACATGAGGTGAATCCTGTCGAGGAGGAGCTTCAACACTGGTACAGGAACAGGCACGGTCAATCCTGTAGCTTGTACTGCCTCAGACACCAAGGATGTATCCTGCACGCAGGAAGGTACAGATTGATCCTGGCTGCTGGAGAGGAAAACGTGAGCGTCCTAGACCTCCAGTCGATCTGCGGATTTGCAACCGAACCATGGCATGCCAAAAATGATGGGAGTCACCGAGTCTTGATCAAGTTGAAGGAAATCGAACAGTTGAATGCGCCATGACTGCAAGAGAGAGGTGTGGTAGCGTGAACTGCGCCAGAAGCAATCAAAATCGGCCTCTGATTGCTCTGCATGCTCAACTTCACCACGGAATGCCATGCTGAGCTGCAAAAGTGTCATCCATGAAACATGCATTTGCACCAGTGTCTAACAGGGCAAACTCCTTGAGCTCTCGGTTATTGAGGCGAATGTGTACAGGAAACTTGAGTGATGGAATGGTATGAGCAGCACCAATGGAGCCTGCACCTACGTCCAACTTCGCTCCTAGACGAAGTGGACATTGAAGTTTTCCGACTGAACTTCAGCTTCGGCTTCACGCGTCTTGAACTTCTGGCTTTATTAGGACATTCCGCCACCTTGTGTCCTGCTTCACCACAATACAAGCATAGGTTCTCACCGACGACGTTGCTTCTCAGCAGTTGAAAGTGGGCCACGCTTGGATTTGTTAACCTCCATAGGAACTGCTCCAGAAGGTGTCATAGGAACATGTGCTACGGCTACAATTGGCTGGCAGGAACTGCTGACGGATTTTTCCTGACGGCGCTCGAACAAACGGTTGTCGCAGAACGGCCTGTTGCATGATCTCCGCTAACGTTTGAGCATCCGGTAACGTAAGGAGAAGGTCCTTCACGTCATCCCTCAGCCCAAAACGGAAGTGTTCGATCAATGCAGTCTCGTCCCATGGAATGTTCGTGCAAATTGCTGAAATTCGGATGCATAATGGAAGCTGGTCGGATCCTTGTGTGAGCTTCCGTAACTTTGTGCATGCAAACGGTACTTATCAGGATCTCCAAAGCAGGCTTCAAAGGCAGCCACGAAACCTTCAAAGTCTTCCATCAATGGGTCGTCACGCTCCAGCAAAGGGGCAACCCAAGCCCGTGGAGATCCACTAGTAAGGATGCCAAAAGGCCAACCTTTTGTGCATCAGTCGAGTAGCGGTGTGGTTGCATGCGGATCAAAGCCGATCTGATTCAGAAAACCTTGGAAATCGGTGGATTGCCACTGAACTTCTTTGGCATGCTGATCTTTGGTTCTGAAGAGGAATTCGATGGAGAGAAACCACGATGCTTGAGAGAGAGCCTGTGCAGCAACCTTGGAGATGCATCAGCAGCTGCATGTGCCACGTTGGTGGAACCTTGCAGATCTGTGACTACTTGGCGCAAAGTGGCCAACTCATAAGTAACATTTGGTGCTCACATTGGAATTGCTCGAAATCTGTCATGATCCGTGAAAGAAAGAAAAAGAAAAGCAAGGAGAAAAACTAAGGAAAAAAAAGTAACTGGAAATCGGAGAGCAAAGAGGCTTGACTCAGGAGCAGGATAAGGACTAGGAACAAGACAGGACCAGGACATGAACCAGGAGCAAGACAGAAGCAGGACAGGAACTAGAAACAAGACAAGGAGAGAACAGGAAGCAAGGAGAGAACAGGAAGCAAGGAGCAAGACAAGAAGACAAGACAAGATTAATCATAGAAAGACTGATGTTGATAGTAACTGATTGTACAACAATTAGGTTGGAGCTTTTATACTCACAACTCCAAGAGCTAATCTGGTCACAAGTCTAATCTAGTCACTAACCAAAAATGGTGATCCTTATCTTATAGGTATATCCTGTAGGCATATCTTGTAGGAATATCCTATAGGCATATTCCTACAGAGCCCCCCCCCAATTAAGTAAGTGGGCTGGCACAAAAATGCCACCCTTAATGAAAATGAGATGCTTAACCTAACCCTAAACCTAACCCCTAGTATTAGGGTGGGCAACCCTAGGGATGTCCTTAACCCTTTTTAACAAGCTATACTTTGTAGAAAACCTAACTTGGAATGTCAAACTAGGGGAGAGTTTTTTAAATGGAAGTGCTAGCTTCGCCTAGAGTTTCTTGCAAATACTTAATGACACCCACTAGATACCGAAGTGCATTATGCGAGCATATTTCTTTTACATCTAGGGTTCGTCACATAATCCAGTAGGTAACAACAATCAATCTTCAAAATAAAGGGTTGAGTCATAGTAAAAACTATGACAGTTGCTTAGTTACAAGTGCTGCTCTTAGCTTGATGTAAAGGAGAAAGTGAGAGACAAGTCTCAACCTCTACCCTTGAAACGTGTACTCCGACAAGACCTCCCATGAGCAGATTTGTTAATGTTGGGTACCTTGATTGTTTGAAAGTTAAGGTGGCACAATAAAGAGTTATGCCTTGGCAACACAACTTAGCTTACACTAGTAAAGAATAACGAGCTCAGTTATGAACTGAAAAACTCTCATTACATATATTATACCTAATTTATGTGATGAAGGACCCCCCCCCCCCCCCATTTTTCTAATTGCTTAAGTGGGCTAGCATGGAGTCTTATTGCTAGAGTAAACGGCTTGATAAGTTTTAACTTAACCATCCGCCTACCCCTAAACCATAACTTAAGGGGTTTAGGGCATGGGGTTATGGCAAACCTAGGGGTGTTTCTAGTCATATTTAATACATTAAACTCACCAATTGGGATGTCAAAAATGAAAGAAGAGTTTTTTAAATGGAGGTGTTAACTTCACCAAAGTTTCTTGAAAATACCTAATAAAACTGAACTAGACCATCATTAAATACTTAAGTGCACTAAGCATGCATATTTACTCAACACTTAAGGGTCGTTAACATAGTTTAGTAGGTAATAATAACCAATCTCTAAAGTAAAAAGTAGTAACATTAAAAACTATGACATGCACCATTCAAGGCCGTGGGCAACAAGATTCAAACTTTCACACGACGAGCCCACATGATTCTTAATCATGCCATAACTCACAAGGTGAGCATTGTCCCTAACTTTCATCAATTGTGAGTATGAGTTCTATGTAGATTGGATTCCTAGTCATAACTATGACAAGTTGCATCCACAAGTACACATAATGTTTTAAATGTGTATGCATATGTGTATACTTTGACATGTAAGTACACATAATTTTTTAAATGTGTATGCATATGCGTATACTTTGACATGTTCCTAAGAGATTTCAAGTAAATTAATGATAACTATTAAACGCATCAAATATTATGTCATAGTTATTAATTTATAAATACATCTTTTTATGTCTCTCTCTATATAAACATGAATATATCTAAGTCCATATCTTAATATATATGTTGTTACCTAAACTGAGTATATCAATTTTATATAATAAGATTTGAAAAAGAATGACAATTGTAAATGCATGCTCACTATTTGACAATCAATCTGTGTTACTCGTGCATATTTTGTATTAAATAATTTAGTTTAAAAACTTAAAAATTCAATGTTATGTTGGAGGTGCACTACTGTGAAAGTGATAGAATTTTTATATTGTTTTTATTCAACAAATATTTAAATATTCTTTTGTTGTGTTGGAACTTGGAAATGCATGTTAATTACAAATATAAAACACATTTAAAAGAAAACATAAATAAAAATTAAAAAATTAAAAAATCCATCAAAGGTTCCTAATTGACGTTAAACAGTAAATACATATACAGTTAAACAAATAAATGCATGTTCTCTTTTAAATTAATGTAATTAATATAAATTAAGTTGAGATACTGTTATCTAAATAGATATTAGTTTCTTATGCATTCCAGGTATACTTTCGAGCCGTCGGATCGCTACACCCAGCTGATCCGACGTTGCAAATTAAATATTCTGATTTAATTTTCCCTTATTTGCCCTTAAGGTTTAGGGCTCTTGGGAATGGAAGATGCAGAGCGAATTCGGGAGCTCGAAGAAGCTGTTGCAGCATTGTCTGCAAAGGTGAAGGTCAGTATGTGTGCGTGTGTATGTATATATCTTTGAATGTTGTTTCAGATTCTGGAGGATGAAAATGCGAGATTATCTGCACTCATCAACTCAGAGGTATTGATTTAGCAAAACATTTGATTACTTATATATTTATGTGTGTCCCTGCGTTTGATTATATATACACTATTTTGTTCTCAGAAAAAGAGAAGCAAAGAAAGCAAACGAAGAGAATGTATTAAACCAGCAAGTAATCAAGGTCTGTGTTAAGTTTGTTACTTTATTAGTTGTTAAAATGATTTTTTCAGACAAACCAATCCAGCAGCGATTTGTGGCTTTGAAAATAATGTATATTGGAACGAGGTATTAAATTAGTTAACATAGAAATAATGCAAAAAATTTATACAAACTCTGTGGTGTGTGTGTGTCTGTGTTTTGAATAATATTAACTGTAAAACTATGCATGCATATATATATATATATAACTTTTCAGATATCATGGATTTGCATCACAAGGCCCTGCACAAAAGACAGTAGAGGTAAGAGCAAGTGGTATTACTAATCTTAATACACTTATGTAATATAGAAATTGTATATGTAAGACAGTTACATGTATATTTTTGTTTTTGCAGTCAGAGTTATTTGCAGCACTCACAAAAACTAGATTTATATCTGGCACACTTGCGGATGCGAAGTATTCACGATGTGGGAGGACTGATAAGGGCGTTTCTGCTACTGCCAGGTTTGTTTCAATAAAACTGTATATATATATAAACACAAGTATGTATATATGCATTATGTATCAGTTACATGAGTATGTATGAATGTATGACATATAATATACACACACACACAACGACACGCACCTTGGTTCAGGTTGTTTCACTTTATTTGCGATCAAAGAAGAAAAATACAGAAGAATTTGATGCTGTCCAAAATGATGAAGATAGAGTTATAGTTGCAAAAGCTAGCCGCCAGAACGAAGATAAATACTCAGGAGCAGCAGGTTCGCGCGTGTGTACTGAAGACTAAGTTCCTAACTTATATCGTGTTTCAGATGATGATGAAATTGATTACATTAATGCACTTAATCGTGCTCTTCCAATTGACATTCGTGTTATCGGATGGTGTCCTGTTCCCCCTGGCTTCCATGCAAGGTGTGTGCATGTGTGTGATATGGTACATCTATTTGCTTATGTTTATAATTGTTGTACATATACAACATATATATACATCTTTGTGTCTGTATGTGCTCATGTGTGCTTAACTTTTACCATGCAGATTCAGCTGCTTGTATCGTGAATACAAGTATTTCTTCATTAACGATGGAATGAACATAGAAGTAAGCATGTGTAGTTGTTGCAAAACGTTGTTTGAACATTATAATACAGGCCATGAAAGAAGCATCTCAAAAGCTTGTTGGTAGTCACGACTTCCGTAATTTCTGCAAGATGGATGCCGAGAATATTCACAATTACACCCGGCATATTCTCTCCTTTGACATCGTCCCACTTAATCATTGGTGTGTGTGTGTGTGTGTGTGTGTGTGTGTATCACACACATGAATATGTATGTATGTTATAAATCACATACAGGTATTATAAATATAGATGTTTGTATACGTACATGTGCGTTTTATGTGTATACAGGTGTAGTTTCCATATAGTACTATCTATATAAAAGAAATGTTTGGATTAGTGCTAATCAGAGGACCTGTAATCAATTTTACAGCTTCGTTGGGAAGGAGCCTGTGGGTTGTGCAGGTACAAGGAAACGCTTTTCTTTGGCATCAAGTTCGTTGTATGGCTGCTGTGCTTTTCATGGTTGGATATGGTCATGAAAAACCTTCTGTAAGTATACATGTGTATGTATGCATAATCTATATTAAAACGGCATAATAATGTCTGTGTAGATCCATGTAAAAAGCCACTCTGTGCCAAATGAAAGAGCTATATTCATAGAACAAAGCTCTGTGTGTTTGTGTGGATATTTAAATAATAAACAGATAATACTGATATATATATTGATTAATTATATTACTGAATGTGCATATATAATGATAATACTTCAGATAATTGATGACCTTTGGACGTTGAGAAAGTAAGGAGAAAACCACAGTACACGATGGCATCTGAACGTCCCTCGTACTCCATAACTGTGCATTTCAGGGGCTTACTTTTCATTGTCAGCATGGTAAGTTCATAAGACGTTAACACATACAGAGGGGTGTGTGTGTGTTTATGCAGATGTTTACATGTCCAGTTAGATACATCTCTCTCTCTCTCTATATATATAGTGTGTGTGTGTGTGTGTGTGTGTGCGCTAGTGCTATTTATCATGATGTTTTATCAACTATTTGAACTATATTATGTTAATCATTTTCTTTCAGAAACAAAGTCTAAAATATACCGGCATTTGCAAGAACAGTTGGATCAGGTTTTGCTGAATAGTGCCATCATTTCCGAGGGAATGATGCAGCTAGGTTATTCAGGTAAACTACAACACACAAACTCAACATGCATACATGTGCACAGATTAATTAACTTGGGTTTAGGTTCAGATCAGGTTCTCAAGGCAGTACATATTCCTCTCTTATCTCGGGCAACAGAACGTAAGTTCTTTTTTCTTTTTTTTGTTTTCCTTGTGTGTGTGTGCGCGCGTGTGTGATATGAAACTTTAGAAAGTAAACTAATGCCTTTCATTTTTAAGCTACATACGACGAGAGACGAAGCAGGATAAACGGTGTAAATGTTTAGTGTAAGCTGGCAAGAAATTAGTTCATTAAGTATTATCATAAGTAATATAAAATATAACGTAACATTTAAAAAAATGATAGATTATCTAACTTTTATACTTTTCAGCTAAATATACGGCGTATACTACGTTTGAAGTCCTTAAAGAATTAGCTAAATACGCAACTTCACATTCTTTGCTACTTCGAGGTACGCACTCAGAGTGTTTGTGTGGTGGTTTAAGCTGCCTAAACTAGTCAAGAATCTTGTGGAAAATTTTGTCACGATGCCACTCACTCACACACACACATGTATGTGTATGCGTATGTGCATATTAGAATTGTTAAGCTAGCTTTAAGTTGACTAAACTTATTAAATAGTACTCAACCATGCTGTCCACTAACTGGTGCATTATTAGCCACTTGTCTATGGTTTTGCCCACTATAGTCATGTTTTGCCATCTTGCACGCTTCTAACCGTGCCCGTGCGTGTTTGTCCGTGTGTGTGTGTGTGTGAGCTCCTAGTATAAGACTTAAAATAAAATTCTGTTAAAGTCAATGGCTGCAATGTAAACATTTAAACTACCATGAGCACATTTCTTCTTATGTACGTTTGGGACCCTACACACAGGTATATTATTTCTCCATGCAGAGTGCATGCAGAGTTTCCCAAGTCCTTTTCTATGCAAACCTGGCCTGCCATCATTTCAACGTGATAGCGAAACCTTATATAAATCTCAAACCTCGAGATTTAGATTAATTGATTTAAACTATTTAATTACTTAAAACATTTGAATATTCAACTTAATTTACAGTTTATTATGTTTAAATGCGTGTTTTCGTCATGTGGGGTATATGTGGGCCTGGATATCAAAGATATCATGTTGTATAACTTAAATGTCTCTAGAAGCGTGGGCCCTGTAGACGCTTAAAAATCTTTTCAAATCAGTGCATGTTGATGTGTTTTTCAGTAGGCAACGTCTTTATGTCTATGCATATATATACATACATAGATATTACTGGTATTACGAAGTCTAAACATAACTTATAGTTTTTGATTGGACGTATTTGTTTGTCAGCGTATATGCATAGTATAATAACAATTGAAATTCCATAATATATGTTAATTTGTGATATTAGTATATAACAGTTAGTGTTGTCATTGTCCATTTGCCTGTATTTAGAATATAATTTTAACATTACACAGACCAGAATATACCATGTTATATATTTATATATACGACATAATTATGGTAGTAATTCAGATGTTAATACTAACCTTTGTCTAACATAATAGTTTATATTATGTAATGTTATGTATGTATATGCACTAATATACAGATAGACATATACACACATATTGTGTGGTGACCGTGCATCGTTGGATTTGAAAAAAAACAACACTAAGTTGTTTCCAGCTGCCGAAAAGTTGCAGGAAGCGTTTCTCAGCTGATGTCTTGGAACTCTTCTGGCACCTTCAACGATCAAAGTCTTTGGAGATTCTGGTAATAATGTGTGTGTGTGTGTGTGTGTGTGTGTATAACTCCAAACTGAGCAATGCCCAACATACACACGTATGTATGTATTCGTTGCCGGCTCATGATGACATCAACACACATGTATGCATGCAATGCGTGTGTGTACATGCAGAATAGCCTCGTGGCAAAGATATAGTCAAGGCGTTTTGTCTGCTTGCTACGTGCCCTATCATCAGTGCCGTGTGGAATTACATATTACTACTGCTTTCATGTTGATATATCGATGTATATTTATTATATTTGTATCCATGCTTATATTCTATATTTTATCAGAAACAGTGCACGAGTGTAATACGTGTTAGGTGAATCATCGCTGCCAGTCATGGCGCTGCCATTTTTTTCTTTGTTTTCTTAAAAAACTTCTTTTCGACAAAGACATGCACAATAGATATTCCCTCTTTAATTTTATATATATATATATATATATATATCAGTATATAGTATTACGTATTAATTATGTATACATTTAGTTAAATGTTTATACTAGTACCTGTAAAAGCAAAGACGAGCAGCCTTTGCTTTGTGTACAATTCAGTCAGGATCTGCGTGGGTCATGTACATTGTAACCCGTACTCTTTAAACCTTTGCCTGTTGTTGAATCTTCCTGTTATATATTTTACCTTGTATATATATATATATAAATATTTCTTATTATGTTTGATTTCACATTATATTATATATATAAAAGAGTTAACTATCTACACTTAACTATCGAACTCGGGTAGTTTTAGATGGGTAATCTAGGACTAGTTCCAACTAGACTAGAATACAGCAGGACCACTGAGCTCAGACGTGTAACGTTCCGCAGCATGTATCTGATAGATGCCAGCATCTCTTATGCAAGAGGTTTATACGGTGTATTTTATATATATATATATATATATATATATATATATATATATATATATATATATAAATAAGTTTTATATGGACGTGTCGCAGTACAGTCTTATAAACCCAATGTAGATGTCTGGCCTCCTGGTTGGGTGGATCTTAAACTGAAACCTGCTGTATGGTAACTTATGACCCGCCCAGTATTTATATTTTGCATTAATATTATACATATTCTATATAGATTTACTTTTACACAAGGATTGTGACTTTTACACCTTGATGTTATAACATTCCTTGTTTTGGAGACAACAGCACGATATATATATATATATAAAAGAAATTCAGCAAGTTCGTATACACTTTCAGTGTGGGTCCAAAATATTATATATCTATCTATATATATAAAACTTGATTAGTAATATATTGATTAGACGGAATGTTCATGAACAGAATGTTTTAAAAAACATTAGTCAATGCAGGTTTAGCGTCTATGATTATGTAAGCGTAATTAATTTTAATTATTAAACCGTGACATAGCCATCCATGTGACGCTCCAATATGATATACAGACTACATTTGTACCCTTGTTCGTCAGGAGGTAGCATTTGTTTTCTTTTGCAGCTGGCCACCAAAAGATATATGGTATCCATGTGCTAACGTGTGTCTGAATTCATCTATATAGCATTTAGAATTAATTTTAATTCTAATAATTATAATGTCGATCACTATTATTAGTAGTGTACCGACAGACATTTTTAAATATTTATCAAATATTAACAATGTATGTAATAGCCAAATGTTAGTTCGGGGAGCGGAGTTTACATAGCTTTTTAATCTGGTAACTTATAAAGACTTTATATATAATATTAAAGTTTTGTAACTTTGAGTTTACATTATTTAAGTTTGCTTTAACTTTTAAACTAAGCTATTTTGATTGGTCATTTGTTTGTAGTTACAACAAGAAAAAACCATCATACGCTACAGAAGTAGTTTGTTATACGGAAAGCAACGATCATGGTATACGATTAAATCGCACCTAATCATTTATTAAAACCATAAACATTTACCATGATCGATTTTTACTAGATTCAACACAGCACTAAAGATACAGAGGAAAAAATGTACATCACAGATTTACCAAACTCAGACAGCCTTGCAACGTGTGGTTCCCACGTCAATATATTCACTGAAGCCGAGCGTTTTACTCTACGAAAGAACTCTGACCACGAGAATTTACCGGGCCTGCCAGTTTACCAGTGAGAGGGGTGTGAGGTAAGAAACATTGACATTTTCTAATATAACTCCACCTTTAAAATTTTAATTTTAACTCCTTTAAAACATAATATTTCAGTTAAAACGGCCGCCACCACACTGAACCTGCATCAGCACATTCACATCATGCTTGGCCAAAAGTAACTGCAACCTCCAGTTCATTCAATTTCAGAGTTGGTAGCATCACGTTCTAAATAGCTTACATGCACTTAATTAAGTCTTAAAAACCGGTTTAAACATTTAGCACATAATTAGTTACATAAGATGAATTGGAACGCACCCATGGAAAAGCAAGCCTATGAAAACGTAAAGCAAAAGGACATCTATAAACACAATAGCAAACGAACAATTCTTTAAAACTACGGGTCAACGGGTCAAAGAAAGAGAATATTTCCGTAGGATTTGCATGCATCCGCATATTCTGTGGGATTACCAAAGAAAGTCTCGCTAGCCAGCTGTGAATTAAAATTAGGGAGGAAAATATGAATATTTCCCTAGTATAAACATATCTCTCTCACTCCACTCCCCTGCTCATTCCCCTCTTCCTGTTCTCCCAACAACAGCAACAAAGAGAGAGAAGAACAGTCTCTTGGGATTATCGCTCCAGTAAGCTAGTTACTCGATTCTCAAGTTATCATACATTTAGCTACATTGTCTTCCTCACATTCTCTGAGTGAAGAGCTCTGAGATTGCAGCAGCAGCATTGTTTCTTCTTACTGATTTACATACATTTAGTTGCACGAGTGTAGAGTTTGTGACAGTTTCCACTGATAATCTTGTAATTTATGGTTTCAGGAGAGCCGGGCTCGGAGAGGAGGGACAGAAGTTCAATTTATCAGCCAGAATGGCTGCCAGGAGTGGAGGTAATCTCAAATTACTCAAATGTTGGGCAATTGTAGTAGCTCTTGTGTCGATAATGGGCAATGCATCACCCACTCAGGCATCAGAAGAAGCAGAGAAGACCTCGTACACATACAGCTCTCCTCCTCCCCCTGTGTACGAGTACAAATCTCCTCCCCCTCCTTCCCCAGTTTATCTTTACAAATCTCCTCCACCTCCAGTTTATGAGTACAAATCTCCACCGCCACCGGAGTACAAATACAAATCCCCACCTCCTCCCGTATACAAATACGAGTCGCCGCCTCCGCCTGCATACAAGTACGAGTCCCCACCTCCGCCTGTATACAAGTATGAGTCGCCCCCACCACCAGTTTACAGGTACGAATCACCTCCTCCACCCGTTTACAAGTACGAGTCACCTCCACCTCCGGTGTACAAGTACGAATCGCCACCACCTCCGGTGTACAAGTACGAATCGCCACCACCTCCACCCGTATACAAGTACGAGTCTCCTCCACCTCCCGTATACAAGTACGAATCACCTCCACCTCCGGTGTACAAGTATGAGTCTCCACCTCCGCCCGTGTACAAGTACCAGTCACCTCCACCTCCGGTGTACAAGTACCAGTCACCTCCACCTCCCGTATACAAGTACGAATCACCTCCACCTCCGTGTACAAGTATGAGTCTCCTCCTCCGCCCGTGTACAAGTACCAGTCCCTCCTCCGCCCGTGTACAAGTACAAATCTCCACCACCTCCAGTCTACAAGTACGAGTCGCCTCCACCACCAGTCTACAAGTACGAGTCGCCTCCACCTCCGGTGTACAAGTACAAATCTCCACCACCACCAGTCTACAAGTACGAGTCGCCTCCTCCACCAGTCTACAAGTACGAGTCGCCTCCACCACCAGTCTACAAGTACAAATCTCCACCACCTCCGGTGTATAAGTACGAGTCGCCTCCACCACCAGTCTACAAGTACAAATCTCCACCACCTCCGGTGTATAAGTACGAGTCGCCTCCACCACCAGTCTACAAGTACAAATCTCCACCACCTCCGGTGTATAAGTACGAGTCGCCTCACCACCAGTCTACAAGTACGAATCTCCACCACCTCCGGTTTACAAGTACGAGTCGCCTCCACCACCAGTCTACAAGTACAAATCTCCACCACCTCCGGTGTATAAGTACGAGTCGCCTCCACCACCAGTCTACAAGTATGAATCTCCACCACCTCCGGTGTACAAGTACGAGTCCACCACCTCCGGTGTACAAGTACGAGTCGCCTCCTCCACCGGTTTACCACTACCAGTCGCCACCTCCTCCGGTGTACAAGTACGAGTCTCCACCACCACCGGTGTACAAGTACGAGTCGCCTCCTCCACCGGTTTACCACTACCAGTCGCCACCTCCCCAGTTTACCAGCCCAAGCTGGTGGTAGTCACTGGTAAAGTGTACTGCAACAAGTGCTGGAACACATCGAGCAGATACTTCAGACACCACCACAAAGGCTTGTTAGGTAAGTACCGAACTAATATTATATGTATTTCTACATGCATATTATATATATCATGTTCGTATTGGAAAAATGTAGGTGCCAAGGTCAAAGTCACATGTGGAAAGGACGCTTACTACGGGTACACAACAAGCACGGTATCTTCAGGATCGAACTCTCTCACGAATGGGAGGACACCAGCAGTTGCACTGTCAAGATCCTTAAGAGCAGTCACATTAAGTCGTCGTGTGATGTTCTCACTAACTACAAGCACGTAAGACAGGTGCCAAGTTGAGGTTCAAGTCTAAGACGGACAAGGAGATTGTGTTCTCAGCTGGGCCTTTCATATATGCTACTCCAGAGCCTGCTTCGCTATGTTACCCATCCCCACCCCCTGTTTATCACTATGCTCTCCACCACCCCCCACCTATTACTACAAATCCCCTCCACCTCCCACTTATTACTACAAATCCCCTCCACCACCGGTGTATGAATACAAGTCCCCACCTCCTCCTACGTATTACTACAAATCCCCTCCACCACCGGTGTATGAATACAAGTCCCCACCTCCTCCTACGTATTACTACAAATCCCCTCCACCCCCAGTTTACAAATACGTATCCCCTCCACCCCCGGTGTATGAGTACAAGTCCCCACCTCCTCCTACGTATTACTACAAATCCCCTCCACCCCCGGTGTATGAGTACAAGTCCCCACCTCCTCCTACGTATTACTACAAATCCCCTCCACCCCCAGTTTACAAATACGTACCCCACCACCCCCAGTTTATAAATACGTATCCCCACCACCTCCTGTTTACAAATACGAATCCCCACCGCCCCCAGTCTACAAGTAAATCCCCACCACCCCCAGTTTACAAGTACGAATCTCCACCACCACCTGTGTACAAGTACAAGTCACCACCCCCTCCGGTGTATAAATACGAATCCCCTCCACCACCCATCTACAAGTATGAGTCCCCTCCACCTCCAGTTTACAAATACGAATCCCCTCCACCCCCAGTCTACAAGTACGAATCCCCACCACCACCTGTGTACAAATACAAGTCACCACCACCCCCCGTTTACAAATACGAATCCCCTCCACCCCCAGTCTACAAGTACGAATCCCCACCACCCCCCGTTTACAAATACAAGTCCCCTCCACCCCCAGTCTACAAGTACGAATCCCCTCCACCCCCAGTCTACAAGTATGAATCCCCACCACCCCCGTGTACAAATACGAGTCACCACCACCCCCAGTCTACAAGTACGAATCCCCTCCGCCCCCAGTCTACAAGTACGAATCCCCTCCGCCCCCAGTCTACAAGTACGAATCCCCTCCACCCCCAGTTTATAATATGAATCCCCACCACCACCTGTGTATAAATACAAGTCACCACCACCCCCGGTTTTACAAGTATGAATCCCCTCCACCCCAGTCTACAAGTACGAATCCCCACCACCGCCTGTGTATAAATACAAGTCACCACCACCCCCGGTTTACAAGTATGAATCCCTCCACCCCCAGTCTACAAGTACGAATCCCCACCACCGCCTGTGTATAAAATACAAGTCACCACCACCCCCGGTTTACAAGTATGAATCCCCTCCACCCCCAGTCTACAAGTACGAATCCCCACCACCGCCTGTGTATAAATACAAGTCACCACCACCCCCAGTCTACAAGTACGAATCACCACCACCCCCAGTCTACAAGTACGAATCACCACCACCCCAGTCTACAAGTATGAATCCCCACCTCCACCTGTGTACAACTACAAGTCACCACCACCCCAGTTTATAAGTATGAATCCCACCGCCGCCTGTCTACAAGTACCAATCCCCACCGCCGCCTGTTTACAAATATGAATCCCCTCCCCCTCCAGTTTACAAGTATGAATCCCCACCACCCCCTGTGTACAAATACAAGTCACCACCACCCCCAGTTTACAAGTATGAATCCCCACCGCCGCCTGTTTACAAATACGAATCCCCTCCCCCTCCAGTTTACAAGTATGAATCCCCTCCCCTCCAGTTTACAAATATTTATCCCACCACCACCCGTATACAAATATGAGTCTCCTCCACCTCCAGTTTACAAATATGAATCCCCTCCCCCTCCCGTCTACAAATACAAATCCCCACCTCCACCCGTATACAAATATGAGTCTCCTCCACCACCGGCTTATAAGTACGAATCCCCTCCACCTCCTGCTTATTACTATAAGTCACCACCTCCACCGGTAGAATCACCACCACCAGTGTACACGTATTCCTCACCTCCCCCACCAGAGTATAAACGCTGAGTTTGGCATTCATCAGGTGAGCATATCTATGTAAAATTCGATCTATTTTGTTGTCTTGTGCTGAGTATATGCATAGTTTTGTCATTTAATATGTTTGAAAAATGCATAGTTATATAACATATTTTGTTGTATGTGACAGCTCTCAGGTTGTAACAAAATGAATCAGGGCGGTAGTTGGGACTTGTAGTTTTCTGTAGATTGGAGTGTAGCCTGCGTTTTATTTTTCAACCATTTAACTCTCAGAGTTCTTAGCGTGTCTGCAAAGGAATGAGATAAAAGGATGACAAATGCAGATAACTCTGATGGTATTAATAAAATTTGATTGATTTTGTGCTTTCTTCTTGCCTGTGATTTTCTGCGTTAGCACAGATCTGTGGTGTACATTTTTAATTACATTGTCATCTCTCTCTCACACACATGCACGCGCACGCCTACCACGTTAGATATGTAAGTTTCTCACCACAAACTTAAATTGCACTTGAAGCAACTAAAACAAGGTTGATTTAACGAAAGAGACCAGGATGATGTATATTTCCCTTCCCTGTGACGTTAGATATACACATTTCTCAACACAAAGCATAATATTGAAAATGTATTACTAACTCTTCATAAAATATTGCATGATTAATCGTTTACTGTAGATATTTAGGTGAAATAATCATTACAGAAGAGCTTTTAACCTTCATAGAACATTAAATAAAACCTTAATTAATTAATTAATTAAAACCAAGATCATTACTTTTTTGTCTCATTTTATATATGAAACTTTCTATGTTCTATGTTTACCAAACACTACACAACAATAACTAAACCATCCGTAGTTGAAAAATGCTATACAAATATTTAATTATTAGTTTATTTTATTACTAATTTAATTTAATTACTAATCCGTAACATTTTTCCATTACGGATTCAAACACAGCTCTCAACAAACTAATTGCTAGAAGTTTGTATACACACATACAATTACTATATCAGCAGTCAGTACTATTATTAACTGTGGTTTATAGACTTATTATTAAACATTTATAAAAGATTGATTTCTTTTCCTTACTGTAAGTTTGACATTTTAATAAATTTGATATAATAAAAGAAATTGACACTCTAAAGTAATGATAAATTCTGCAGCAATTTGTACTACAAAGGAAAATTTCAAGAATTGATTGATTAATATATTTTGAGAATTGACACATGGCCTTATTTAATATGGATTGATTAATAGAATTGACACATGGTTATCTGCATATTGAACACGAGGCCTGTCTAGGTGAATTGCATTTCCTATGCACGCACACACAGGTGTACTGTTCACTATTTTGCACACAAAGAGGCCCACTTTCCTGAGATCACTAGTAAACAAAATATATTTTGAGAATTGACACATGGCCTTATTTGTATATTGACACGAGGCCTGTCGGTAAAGATATGATTTGGGTTAATATAACTAGCATTTCCTATGCACGCACACACAGGTGTACTGTTCACTATTTTGCACACAAACAGGCACGCACGCACGTATATTTCACAATATATATCACATTCTAACTATTAAAACGGAAAGAAACAAAGATGATCTCTCCCACACACTAAAAGAAAGGTTAATTTACTGAAAAGAAATAAAGATGATATACACTTTCCCTCCTGTCACGTTAGATATACACATTTCTCACCAGAGCTTTAATCAAGTTTAACAAAGTTAAGCAGCCTGATTAGCATTCGTAAGGATGGACTTAAACTCTAATGTCTCCTGGGAAGCAGCATCTTGGGGATGGTAACCTCCATTGTTGTCCTCATTCTCCTGTTCATGTTCATGCTCTGCCTCGTCACTAACCTCGTCATCTTCATGTGCTTCCTCAGCAGCTGCTTCAATGTCTGGACCCCTCGGGATGGTCAACTTCTCCCTGTACTGCTTTATCTCCTTCCTGTACCTCTCCTTGTCCACCAGTCCCCTCTGCTTGTATGGCTGAAAATTGTATGTATTACAATATGGAAAGAAAGAACTTATCCATGCAGATACACATGTATGTACATCTCCACGCGTACTTACCAGCCGTTGTTCGTCAGTTAGCTTGCTCCAGGAGTCACCGATCATCCTGGAAATCTCACGGTTGGGCTGCAGGAGGCGTATCCTCGCACGCTGCTCAGCAAAGAAGAAGTTGTACGCACTCCTGTTCAGCTTAGGTGCATTTGGATCCTTCTTTCGCAGTCCAAGCCTTCTCCTACGCTTGTGACGCATGTCTACATACACATGTACACATATATTTTGTGTGCGTGTGTTATGTGTTGTGTGTGTGAGAGAAAGAGCATAATTTGCCATAAAAACTTCATCTGTACGAGTATCATGCGTTTGTTTACTTGTGTGTGTGTGTGTGTGTGAGAGAGAGAGAGAGAGAGAGAGAGACGGGGGTGTATATACACTAGCATACAGCATACATACATACATGTACATACCTTCTGCATTTGCACTATCACAGAAGCTTGAGCTCCATTGGGGATCTTGGCGGTGGTAGTGAACTGGTGCACGTATTCTCCTGGAGGCACGTTGTACAATACACCCTTGAGCGTTTCATTACCAACTGTTACACTAACCAGGTAACCGTGCTCAAATTTTCCCACTATTGAGCCTGTCACTATTTGTCCAATACAGTTTGCTGCATTCACTGCATAATATAATTAACATCAGCCCACCTACACATTACATACATACATATATATATGTATATATGTGTGCGCATGCATACACATGTTTGTATGCATGGTACGCATCTCTCTCTCTCTCTCTCTCAGTCATCCATTTAATATCTGATATGTGCACCCTTACATTCTTCGCCAAGATTCAACTGAGTACATATATACATATATATGTAATATGCAGATCCGTTTAAATGCGTATAACGGATACATATGAAATAGAGAGAGAGAGAGAGAGGTCTAACCTATACATGTACATATATATGCACGCACATACACGCGTACCTAAATCCTGTTCAGAGAATCGTAACTTCGTTTTCTCCTCCTTTTAATAGCATCGGAGTCATCAGATAGAAATTCCCCACTACCAGAATTATCACCTATATAGAAACAACAAAACATAATTAAGTGGATTAAATGTGTCAATCCAGGCATTCATTTATATAAACTCAGTAATCGGTATACAGTTATAACCACATTTATGAGTATAATGTATTAAATATATAATCATACATACATATATCTACATTCTCTTGCACATCGAAAAACCTGGTAATATGCACGTAGTATTTAGTTATGCAGTTATACAATATGCACGTAGTGTTTAGTTATGCAGTTATAACTACATTCTGTTGCATATGTAACACATAGACAAAGTATATGTATGCACGTGCTACGTGTACATATATACACATACCTGGCACAGGAACCATGTTTCCCTGGTTTCTAAAGAAATACACCTGCTCATAATGGTGTAGAAGACTGGAATAATACTTGCGTAGAACAAATGAAGCGTTCGTGGTCGTTGGTGGAAAATGAAAGACAGCTTTTATTTCCTTCCATATCCTGTCCTTTATTACCTGCATACATAGATAGATTCACCACCCACATTATATTAATCATTCCCATATATTATAGTTTACTGTTTAATATATATATTACCTGCTGCAACCCCCCACGAGCAGTCACTTCCTTGTACAGAAGATGTAAATCCAACTGAGTCCCACCAATCGTTGGTATGCTGAAAAATGACAGGAACAATTGAGACAAGAAAAATATTATATATATATAAAAATCTATATATATTATACTTACGTACGTCAAGGATTTGAACCCCAAACTCCCGTGGAGCCTTCTGAGTGTATCGAGGAAGAGCTCCTTGTCATGGAGAATCTCTTCGTGCGTAGACAGCGGCCGCGGGTATATACCCCCGCATTTGGGCACCATATGCACCGCGATGAGCGGGATGCCTTGTGCTCCTCCTTGTTGCTACTTGGTGTGGATGTCTCTTGTGGCCGGAGAGATAGAAAATCACGGGGAGATTCAGTATCTCCGACTTGGGGGCTACCGTCGATTCATCGGCTTCCGGCGAGGGAGCTACAGTAGTACTGGGCGTGTCCGGGGAGTCTTGATCGGGAACTTGTGTCGGAGAAATCATTGCCATTGGATTCATACCCAAGACTTGAATGTGCAGATTACGACGACCCAGAACCTGGAAAATGGATAAAAAAATAGTAAAATTTTACTGTTTGGATCAAGAACAGTAAATGTAAAGAATATAGCTCATGTCCCAAGAAGGTAGATGCATGTTGCATGCAGGAATGTATCTATATATATAAGAAACGTACCTTGATAAATATATATTTCAATGATCTCTTTGAAGGAAGGAAAAACACATTAAGAAAATGTAATGTACTTCCCCTTGTGTTTGTTGTGTTTCGTTTCGGTGGGATTTGAACCGTTTGATTGGGCACATCGGACGGGTGCGGCGCCCCCGGCTATTTTGGGGTAATTCTTTTGGCCCCGTTTTATCGACGTTTACGAGAAATAAGTTTGCGGATTTTCTTTTTTGGTCACTTGATTAGGTGGCGTTACGAGGTTCTGTTATTTTTTTTTATTTTTCCGTTGTATGACATGACATGCCGCCAAAAATACCACGTTCACATTAATATAAACTAAATAACTAAACAAATATTAATGGACGAAATAAACCAGTTGATGGCTTTATTATAAATGGTTTAGTGAAGATTCCAGGGAATAAACTAAAGCTTAAATAATATAAATTTTTATGAAGATCCCAGAGAATATACTTCAGGCTAATCGATTAAAATTTCATGTATAGTATAATTAAATTTGGAGATGAGGGGTATCGATCCCGTTACCTATCGCATGCAAATCGATCTACCATCTGAGCTAACCCTTGCTGTTAAATATAGAAGTTTAATACCTTAAGTAAAATTAGGAAAATAATGTAAAGAATAGACCTTTCAACATTGCTTCATAGCTATTTCCATGTAGTTTCTTCCATATAAATCTTCCACTCTTTCAAGTCACCATTGGCTGCTGGATTTTTAAATCTTCATCTTCTGCGATCACAAGGTATGAATATATAGAAACGTTTGTATATATAAATACAAATTTGACAGAGGTATGGATATGGAGCGGTGCAATTCTATTGGGAAAATGGCAAAAAGATTTCTATTGGGGGATTTTGTTACAGGTTCCATGAATATGTCCATAAAACCCAACAAGAAACTCATACAAATTGATATAACTTCGGACATGGTGTGTCCGTGGTGTTATATTGGGAAGATAAATCTCGAGAAAGCAATCGAAACATTGAAGGACGAGTACGATTTTGAGGTGTTGTGCGTGTGCGTGTGTGAATTGTGTTGAAATACATATTTATGCAGTTGTTGAAGCATGTGTGCTGGCGTGCGTGTGCGTGTGTGTGTTTGTGAGAATTATATGTATACATCTTGCTTACACAACAAACTTATATCCATATGTAGTTCGATGTTATTTATTTATATGTATTAATATATTTTCATGATAAAAATTTGTAGTAAGAAAAGTATTAATTTTTTATAAATATTAATTCACTTTTATTTACATATTATATTGTTATAGGTCCGTTGGCATCCATATTTCTTACTTCCAAACGCACCTGTGGAGGGAGTCGACAAGGAGGAATTTTACAAAATGAAATTTGGACAAACCCAAGCTGAAGCGATTATTCAAAGGCAAAGAAAGGTGCGTCATCGTATGTGTGATGTATATGTACCGTAGATAATTAAGAGCGTGATATATCTTTAATCTCTTTAGGTATTTGAAGAAGTGGGAGTGACATTCACGTCTGATGGTCTCACGTAAGCTTATTTCTTTTTAGTGTTTGCTGTAAATTAAATTATTATATGACAGGGGAACACTTTAGACAGTCATAGACTTATTGAGCTTGCTGGGCAACAAGGTATGACAACCAGAATTTGTTGGTTGAGGAGTTGTTCAGGAATTATTTTACTGAAGCGAAGTATATTGGTGACAGGTTCGTGTTAAAAATAAATCAATCCTTGTGTTAAGTGTTAATTTAAATACTATTTGTTAAACCGGGTTTTGTTTAGGCAAGTACTGTTAGAAGCAGCAGAGAAAGTTGGCATTACCGGAGCACAGGAGTTCCTTAACAATCCAAATGCTGGTCTGAAAGAGGTAATTTAGTAAATAATGCAATATTTAAGAAATTTTAACAAGTCATTTCATTTTGTTCTTTGAATAGGTTCAAGAGCAGCTCAAGAAATATGCCAGTGGAGTTAATGGTGTACCACATTTTCTCGTAAGTTTTATGTGTGTTAACTTCTGTGCGTATGTTAGTATATTTCAAAGTGTGTGTGTGTGTGTGTGTTTACGGAGCGTATCATGAGTTGCTTAAGAAGGGTGTGTATCTTTTATCTTCTTAGTTATAACACAACAGAGACATATAAGTGAATAAACATTAAGTTTTTATTCATTTCTTTGTTGTTTTTACAGATCAATGGCAAGTACCACCTATCTGGAGCTCAGCCACCAAGCTCCTTTCTGAATGTTTTTAAACGCAGCTGATGTATAACGTGTATATATATATTTAATAGAAAAAATCAACTCTCTCTCTCTCTATAATATAAAGTCTTATTACCAGAGCATTGTAGGAGACACTTCACTAAAACATTATTTGATATTCAGAATTAATACTTTTAAATTTATATTGATATGAAATATAATATATTATAATTTATCTATGTCAACAAATTTGAGAATATTCTAAAATTTAAAATTGAATCTCTTCGAATGTCAAATTGAGTAAACAGCAGATTGCATGAATATATCCTGTTTATTTTAATTTCTTAATGTCAATTGCTAGCTCAATTTCACTGACATTGGCATATATATCTGAATTACTACATAATATAATTTAATTAAGTATCATTTTGTGCAGAAAGACAAACGTGGTTATTCAGATCATACTTGCTGGTTTATTTGGGTACGTATAAATACGTGGTGTGTGTGTGAGAGAGAGAGGGAGAGAGAGTTAACTGGGATATATTTTCCAACAAGTTTTTGGGTACCACACTCCTCAATAATTAGTTGTTCTACACCCATACAGGCATCAGCCATTGCAATTATGTTCGGGTAACCGTTATAATATTTAACATTTTACTGTAATAATATTCAGAATTTATTATTTATATTATAATTATATAAGTTTATGTATAATATAATGTAATGTCCATGTAGAGTGGAGAAGGTAAACCCCTTCAGGTATGATGAGCAAGCCAAACTTCTAGGAATCCTGGCTGCGATTTATGGTTCCATAGTGGCAAGTTTATATGGAGGTCCAACCCTTTTAACACCCCCGTTCACACAAAATTAAGAAATGTGAACAATGAATCACGAATACTTTGTAATAAACATCCGGAAGTCCTTATAATATAACAATTAATAATAATTAATGATTTTAATCAACTCGTTACACTTTCATAAAAAAAATACAGGTAATGGTTGATGTGAATGCCCCTGTATACTTGCGCTCGCACGTGTGGATGTGCATGTGCCTATGTGCAGGCATGCATACATGCGTGTGAGAGGGTGTGCGCGCGCACTGTGTGTCGAATACGATTGCTGCTGCACCCTATGCCCAATGTATCATGCGTGTCATATGACCTGGTATCCAGGTGAATACACTGATGTGAATGCATTTAATGCTTGCATATATTCTCCTGACCGTGGACTTAAACAATGAGTTAAGTGCGTGTGTGTGCATGTGTTAAACGCACTGCCTTTTTGTACTTGTTCAAAAAATGGGAATATATATATATATATATATATATATATGAAAATGATAATTACTAAAATAAAAAGTTATACAAATAAGTAGGGAATAAAGAAGATATCCGAATCTATGTATTATTCGTGTTTGTACTATTTTACTTATGACTATTATTGATTTTTCCTTCATTTATTCTATCCTATTCTTTGTACTGTAACTTTATATATTGTTTACTTATGAATATTATTTAATATTCTACACTGTTTTACTTAAGTTTACTTACTTCCTATTTCACTTTGTTATGCCTGTATAATCAAACCCAGCCATCTTATATTTACCCGTACTGATATTACAGCGATCCAGGATCCGCAGTGGCAGCTGAGGAGTTTCACTATTATTTACTCATGAGTAGTTTTGCACTTTTCAGTTAGTTAAGTCATCCTTAATATTCTCGTAATAACTTACCTTCTTACTTTCTAAATCTTTACCTGCTTACAGGGAGGCTACTTTGTCTGCTCGGATGTATTGCGTGTTGCGCACTTCTGTACAGTTTTGTTACTAATAAAATGCAAGAATATTACAATGCTATTTTTATTTTGTAAATATCTTTGATAAAGACAGCTAAAAACATGTCCTGTCAAACCTGTCATATAAAAGATAAGATGGAGGCTGGTGGATTCCGCATTCAGAATCGATTAGGAGCAAGACAGCGGAGCCATTGACATGAATTAATGAAGAAAGATTCATAAACTAGTGTGACCGAAGAGTTTTTTGACCAGTTTTTATATATTGTAACCAAATTATATGGTCACCGAGCTAAAAAGATATCTATTAAAATCTGGTGATTGGATGAAGTTGGACGGATGTGTTATTTAGATCAACATGTCAATGTATGGTCCGGATCTTCCTGACAACCGAGTCTATATCATATTCATAACAATACCCCTTTCAATGACGAGTTATGGGATTGGGCTTATCTACAGATGTATCACATTAGTTGTAGATTCCCAAGTGCAATCTACAAGAACCAATTAACAAAGTACTATAGCCGGCAACGATGAATATGGGAGTCGAGCACCCTAGCAACTATCTAGATAAGTGGTGGTGGTAGTGGTGTTTGATATGTCCAAGTGTTGACATGGTACAATTTTAGTAAAGACACATGGAACACCGAATGAATCTTGGACCCAAAGATGACTGTTTTTCATTATGTTTATGATTAAAATTGTAAATTAAGTATGTACTTTTGTACACAATTTAATATACATGTATGAAGTGTGCAACGTGCAGTATGCACACATCAGACACACTCCCAATTACTTACATTTAAAGAGTTATAGAATAATATTTATTTTAGATTAATATCCATAGCTTGTGGTTTTCCACTTTAAGATTGTTAATTACTTCTTCAAGCGCAATTCTAATGTTGTATAGTATAAAAATTCACTCTCTATATATGAATACATGCCATGCATTGCGCACCCCAATCTAGACATATCATCAAGGCATTCTCGGACGGTTTTGTACCACACGCACTGTCTCCAAAGTGTCACATACTAGAGTGTCACATAGGGTGTTCATATGAGCAAGACTTTAGGGCATGGATCTCAACAATTTATATACTAAAATATTTATTTTTCATAAATTAAAAAAAAATGAGATTCAAAAGCAATATGATTTTTGTTTTGTACATATATATACAATTTTAACGAGATAACAATTTTGTCTTGATTGCTTTTTAGTTTCACATGACATTTATGCAAACCATATCAAAAGTAAACTTTGTTAAAATATTGCTTTGTAGTTTCATATGACATTTATGCAAACCATATCAAAAGTAAACTTTGTTAAAATATTGCTTTGTAGTTTCATATGACATTTATGCAAACCATATCAAAAGTAAACTTTGTTAAGAAATTTAAAAATCACAAAATAAGTTTTACCTTTTAACAATTAAAGCAGCTTTATTATTGAAAAACAATGCTCTATCTTTTTTTGTTCATTACAAATTCAATTTATTTTGTAATAATATAACTAGTCAAAAAAAGTGTAGTTGCAAATGAATATCACAAAGAATGATTTTTAATGTCTTTGTAATAATTTTTAACTAATTTAAAACCATTGGTTATGTAGCAATGTCTTGAGTCATAAAAAAAGATTATGCAGTCAAATGATTATCTTGCCTCATTAGGATAACCTCTTGTGTATAAGCACCATCAAAAAGTTGTCAATCTAAGCATATATTGTGACAAACATAATATGGATTTTTTTCTTATCCACATAAGGAAATTAAGGTTACATGAGAAAATATCATGGCATGGAATTCCAAATGCAGAATGTTAGTGTATAGATGTGGATGTGGAATAAGACAGTTTGAAATAAACGTTCCCACTCATCTTCGTCTTTATAGTCTCCATCCTCAACCACCAAAGTTTACTTAGTATCCATCCAACCCTACATGTAATAGGAGAAGAGGGTTGAGACTAGGAACATTAGACTAAGGTTAGTAAATGAATTCAAGTAATGCAATATGAACAAGCAATATACAATCAAGTTAGCATTGATGGTGAAGATGTCCATGTTCATGTTTCTCTTGCATATCATGAACAAGACAACATATAGATTTTTCACCATAATGTATCATTCCTAATAAGTCTCAATCAAAATAGTCATGTTCCTGACTTTTTTCAAAGAATGAATGATTGACGATGAGGCAACATTAAATGTACTCTACAATGGTTTAATTATCTTCCACTAAACATTAGTGTCAAGTACTTTTAAAACATTTTTATATTTTTAATTAAATTAATATGGTTTTCTTTTATTCTTTTTCCAAGTTCTATAAATGGAGGCTTCCACTTAACAATCCTTTTCCATCTTTCTTTGAGGTAGTACGTGTTATTGTTTTAAATGTTAAAATTAAGTTACAAGAGAATACAAGTTTGTATCAATGACTGCATATGTTATCACAGAGAAAATGCTATGCTCACTCATTGTCCATGTTGTGGAGAGAGTAGATATAAGAACAATTGTGCAACTATGACAATTCCCAAGAAATTGATTCGTTACTTTTCTTTTACTCGCTTATAAAAGCTATTTCAAAGTAATGAAATAGTAAGTTTGATGTCATTTCATAAAGATAAAAAGAAGCCAGTGATGGGTTCTTGAGAATACCTATTAATGCTTGGCATGGAAGTATTGAAACAACAATATCTAGACTTTGTTAAGGATGTCAAAAATATACTTCACCATTGTATAGATGGTGTCTCACCATTTAAGTTAATAAGAAAATCATATTCAATTTGAATAGTGAAGTTATTCATCTTTTCTTTGTTTCTTAAAAAGTGTGACTACTTTTAGGTCCAAGGCAGTCAACAAAGCCAACAAACATGTATTGGCAACTAAGTTGATGAGTTGCTTCAATTGTAGAATGGTGTTCTTTATAAAGATACACAAAGCCAAAGGCTGAACAAAAATTCAAGTTACATACAATGATTCAATAATAATAGTGATTTTCTTGGATTAAGATTTTGCTTAGGACTTAGTACAAGTGAAGTGTTTACTTGTCATGATTCATATCCAAAATACTTGAAAATGGTTGTCTTCCTTGGTCATAGATAATTCCTATCTACTACTCATGCATTGAAATTGAGTTAAATTAGTAAGTTTAAAATTTTTTTAAAACATAACACTTTTAATTCTTTAGTAAACAAAACAACAATGATGAGCCTCCATTTTAGATTGACTTATGGTATTGGTCTAGAGACATGAATGGTTTGTGTGCTTGGTATGGTTTT